>VWZF01000181.1:1846276-2069830 GCA_013396755.1 Sclerurus mexicanus | reverse complement strand
ACGAGCAAGGCGAGAGGGGGGGAGGGGGGGGGGGGGGGGGGAGAGAACAAACAGACTTTTGTTTCACAGAGATGAATTTGTCACTCTTTTACTAAAAGACAGAACCCAAAGACTTTGATATGTGAACACATTATGAACTTTTTTTTCTCCAGTTCTTTTCAAGTTACTAGGACTGCAAAGGACATATTAAATAATAGAGCTCCTCTGATATTCCAAAAGAAGGCACCACCAGTATCTTGCAGAAAATTTATTCTCATGGGTTTTCAAAGAAAATAACCTGATCCAAATACATGTTCAAACCATGAGTACTTATTCAGAATGAAACAATGCTTCCTTGGTTCATCTCATGGTGAGTCTCAGTTTAAACCAGCATGAATCATTAGAAGTTCAATATTAAAGGAAAATCGAATAAACTTGGGACAGCTTGTTTTTTTTCTTGGGCATTTTTCTGTCTAAAAAGTCCTAAAAATGCTTCAGAAGGCTTTGGAGTTCTTATATACATTAACATACCCTCTAACAGTAATATCCTTGGCAAAAGCAACAAGGACTATGGGTAAGCAGTAGGAAAATGAGATATACTGACAATCTGATTTAATTGCCATCAAAGCCAGGGAGTGAAGAAGCGAGTCACAGACTGTGTGGAAAGGTAGGGTTGCCTTATCAGAAGAAACTGGCTTTGAAGGGAGAAAAAGTTTGTCAGTGAAGTCTCACTGAAGTGAAAGAAACGATAGCAGAGATGAATCCGGACTGCCATACTGCCTCTTCCATGATCTTTTTTTTAGATTCTTCTTCTCTTTTTTTTTTCATTAGACAATGTCACAGTAAAGCAAAATTATTTCCTAATGATTATATTTTGTTAGTGTTTGGAGTCAGTAAGCACATGGTATAGCAATGTGTGATCGCTGTGCAACAGGTGGAACATCTCTTGCTGTTGCTGTGCCTTCCCCAAGACTGCCAGCAAAACAAGTGTGTTGGCAAAACCCGCTCACCTGTGCGGTGATGTCAGGCAAGGGTGACTTGCCGTAAACTACAGCTTGCTTAACTCTCCATCAGAGCATTTCTCCTTTAAAACTCTATCTCTTATGCCCAACAATATAGTTGTTACCTTTTAGGTTGGTGTTTTGATGAAAACACTTCTTTATTCCATGATCTTATACTATTTAAATCAAACCACCAGTATTTCAGAGGTTTCCATATTATTCCATTAATTTCAGAACTTTTACATCTCATTTTTCATCTGTCTTCAAATTAAAAGCCAAATCTGAAATGTCCACTGGATTAGACTTTTGTGTGTAAACCAGATCAGCTACAGAGGTGGTATCATCTATAGAAGTTATTGAGGAAAGTGAGATGTTTGCCACTCACTGTGCTAATTAAAGCTTTCTCATTCATGCATGGTAGATTCAGCATTATTGTTATCCTTGCTTGGCACTGTTGTAAAGAGTATGTTATTACTGATCAGATGAATGACTTACAATTCATAAAATAATTTCTGAAACAGTTCAGATCTCTTGAATCTGAAGTCAGGCTACAGAAGTAAGCTTTATTTAACCAGAAAAGCTGGTTGTTTTTGAGGTAGAAAAATTCTGAAATCCTTACTAGGTCTCATTATATAAAGAACCGTTTTTTCTCCTTTAGCGGTCCTGTGAGAGTATTTTGGTGGTCTATGACTATCGTGAGGAACAATAGCAATAGCATGACAAAATTCATAAGACTGGTTTGAGTAAATTTTTAGGCCACATATGTTATTGCAGAAATGACAGGACGTTAAGCAGACAAAATAAGTTAAAGCATGGATGACTGTATATGATATCTGTATACTTTTTAGATGTCATTTTGAGTACACAGCAATTTGTGGAACAAGCAGATTAAGGAGTCTGCAGCAGCATTTTTTTAAAAGAAAATTCACCAGAAGAATTTGACAGTATTTTACACTGTCATTTTTAATTATGTTTTAGCAGTGTCAGTTTGCACTTCAATTTTGAAATTATTATTTATTAATTTAGCATCATTATTGTGTATGGTGAGCCAGTTTTACTTTGAAATGAAAATCAAAAATTTCTCTTTGGATTATGTTTTTAAAAGACTCTTTTTTTCTCAACATAGATTCTTTCTTGCTTTTATTCTGTCTACCCTGATGTGATGAGGTAAAAAGCTAATTTCTTTCCAAATGAATATATAATGATGCTAGTACTAAAACAGTTAACCGGATAGCTGATATTTACAAAATCTTCAAATGTAATGACTCAAGTTTTGTTGAATATTCATTAAATATCCTTTTCTCATAGGGCTTATAAATCCTCTGAAAAGCAATACATGCACACTTTAAAATTTGACAGAAAATACTCATATTTCTAAGATAAAGGGTTTTTTCTTCTTTAAGCACTCTCTCAAATCATATATAATCAGGAACATTGGCAACACTGCTGCTCAGAGAAGGACAGAGTGAACATCAAGAAATCCAAATGAATTCAATCCCATTAAATGTAATGGTGTGGTAAATCTCACTATACCATCTGCTGTAGAAGGCTGAGACACTATTGGAATTCCACATCTTATTTACATAGCAGATAAGAATGTGTTGGGAGATTTATATGGCGAATGAATACCCAGAGACAAAACTAAGTTTCTACTCTGTTCACATCTGAGGAACGTCTACATCTGTAGAGCATTATAGAAAAACTACTGTAAGTTAGCCTTTCTCTGAAAGACCCTGCCACTTCATTCCAACATTACCCATTAAAGAAAAAAACAACACAAAACAGTGAGAAAGTTCCTGCAAGCACTAGTGGGAACTGAGCTACTTCATCACAAGAAAACATAACCTCCCCTAATTTAGTACATATTTCCAAATGAATTAGCATTGAACTTCGTAGTAAATTGGTTGTATCATATTTAAAACATCTGTGCTGTGAGTTCAAAAATCAACCTGTGGCAAATCATTAAGGGAAACATGCCACAGATTTATTTTTTTCCCTCTCTTGAACATTCAGGTTGACACTCTGCATTTTAACTAGATTCAAAGCTTTCATTTACTTAATACTGAAATAGAGCTGAGCTGCAGCCCAGTTTTAAACCAGATTATATCACAGGTGTAACTTGCAAAATATATGAACCATAGAGGAACAAAACACTGCACAGTAGCTTCCACCTGATATGTTCCTCTTTATCATTATATTTAATAAATCTTGAGCTTGCTTGGGAATGGCATGTCCTTTGTGCACATTGATTGTAAAACCCATCACTTGTCAATTCAGTTAAACATTAAAGTTCTAATACATCAAAAGTGCATAGGGGAGCTGACCTGGGCTAAGAAAGCATTTTATGCAGGAATATTAATAGAGTTCTTCTGCAGCTGCCTCATGTACTTCAGATTGGAAACCTCTGAACCAAAGCCAATTGACAGTAACATATTTGGAAAGGAAGATGCTTTTAAATTACCTCCTTTCCATTTAATCAGACAAGCAACCTCTGAATTCCAAGCCGTAGGTGAATGTTTAAGAGAACATTCTTTATATAGTTAGCTGAACCATGCCCAAGAGCACCCACTGACAGCTTTCCTATTACCAGAAGGACAATGAATCATATGAACTTTGCTGACACACATGCTGTAATAATTGTTACATTTTCTTTTAGAATATATCCTTGGGCTCACATTTGGCCTCACCTTAAAGGTGACAGCTTGTAAGCTACATAACCTAGCCTGCCACTAAATCATCAATAACAGTTCATAAAATATCCTGTGATAATTTAGCAGTGCATTGGTTCTGATCCTAATGGAATCAGACATCAGCAGTTATGCTATTTCCTCCTCAGATTCTGGATACTTCTAATGAACATTTGTTAAAACAGTTGTTCATCTACAGTGTACATATTCCTGCCAAGCTTCATGGAAATATTTCTATCCATTATTTTTTAACGTCAGCTCTCAGTAGAAGTTTGTCTTTTCTGTTTGGAACTCACTCCAGTGCTATATAGACATCTTTGTTTCATAAAGCAGACATAGTTATAAACATTAGAACAGACACATTTGTATTCCCTTCAGGTTTATGGCCAAATTTTCACAACAGCTTTCCAAGTAGGAACAGAGAAACAAGTTTGGTATTTGTCTGTGTCACAGCCCTAATAATTTTTTGCTTTTCTAAAGCACATCTTAGGC
The DNA here is from genome assembly GCA_013396755.1 of Sclerurus mexicanus. Lineage (NCBI taxonomy): Eukaryota > Metazoa > Chordata > Aves > Passeriformes > Furnariidae > Sclerurus > Sclerurus mexicanus. The sequence goes on along the minus strand of VWZF01000181.1, from coordinate 2,065,671 downwards.
AATCCACATTCATATCTACATATTTTTTTTTTACTGAATGCTTTAAAAGAGATTTCTGGGCAGTATTAACATAATTTGGATGCTAAGGCAGTACTGATATTAGTAATTGTTATATTATTGATATAGGTATTTTTGCAATGTTACAAAAAAAAAATCTTATTGAAACAATATGGTCATTACTTTTTCCTTAATCATGGTAAACATTTATCAGTAGATCTGATAATAATGTTATCAGAGTAGAGATTTACAATAGATTTTAGCCAGTATTTGGCATGTGTGACCCCTTTTGTCCTGGATTCCCTTTTGCTTTTTTTCTCTAGTTTGGCAGAGCCTTGTGGGGTGCTGGTGGTTGGCGGCATTGCCTTCAGAGACCCCCACATTCCTGCCAAACTTGGGTCGGAATGTCTGTGCCACTCCTTGCAGGCTGTGGCCTCGGAGGTCCACTCTGCCTGGCTCACTCATCTGGGGGTCCCCAGTGAAGGGCAGATGCCACAGAAGGAGCTGCAGGGATTTTGGGGTGTCGATCACTGTCACCAAAGCTCTGAAAGCTGACTTATCAGTTGGATGCAGTTGGTTAAGGCCTTGCCAGAGTACTTACCTACACTTTTGTGCACCTGATTTAACTGGTGAAGTTCTAACCCATTTAGCTGGGCTGCTTGTGCAGTCAATAAGCTCTTCCAGAGCTGGAAAAGCTCTCTCAGTTCTTTAGTTCTGTATCAAAGACTTCTGTGATTAGGTCTAAATGTCTAAATATGATTAATATTAAATCCCTTTCCACATTAAGAAATGTTGGGATTTATTTAATTAAATAATTGTTGTTAAAGACAGTGGTGCTGTCAGATAACAGTTCTATAAAAAAAAATTTGGAATTTTTTACAGTGTAGATCATTCTATGAATTAATTTTCATATCATTTTATGAATTTTTAAAATATTTTAATTTTTAAAGTAGCTATTTTATTTTACTATGAAAATGGCATATTTCATATATATTGCTGTGAAAAAAATGATAATAGAATGCACAAGCCATAGCTACTTTGTTCCCATTTTGTCCCATTTATATCTTTTAAAGGCAGCATCATTTCCAGGTCTGCCCAACAAAGCAAAGGCTTACAAAACAGTGTTTCTCTTGACCACCTCCAAGAGCTCTGTAGATTGCATGTATGGAGCTGCATATGCAGTGGGTATACAGAACGATTACAAAATTACTTCTTCTGGCCACTGTGAGGTTTGAGACCTTCACAGTTTTAACTTGTTCCTTTTTTCTCCTCCATCTCCCCAGAATTTTTTTTCCAAGATTCCCCCATGTTTTTGTTGAGCTCTCCAAACCTCAGGTTTCCACAAAAACTTTAGCATCAGCGTTTTACCAGACATTCAGACATTTTTGATTTCCTGAGCTTATACCCTTCCTTCTCAGAGAACTTTTCCAGACTGTGACTAAACTGTCTCAGCAACAGCAAATACCTAATTTTCTCTGTCCCTTGTCACTAGGCCGATTATCTTCAACCCTCTGATCTTTCACTTTCTCCTCCCCACATTCTGTCATTTCTCCCATGTGAGCATCTTGTCTTCATCCTTCTTTTCTTTTATACCAATCTGCTTCAGATCTAATTTCACATTTCCTCAACTTTGTCCTTAAGATAACTTACTGTATCTCATGTATGAATAAATACATATAGAAATAACTATTGTAAAGGCACATATGAATGTGCCTCATAGTAACTGCCAGACTTGACAGTGACCTCTTTTTTCCTAACCTTTCCTATTGACATTTTTTCCTTATCTTTTTTGTTATTTTGTACTAATATATTGTCCTCTTTATTATGTGAGGGCATGAAACACCTGATTTGTCAATTCTATTAAAACAAAAGTGGAATAATCCCATGCAAATGCAGTTCTTATATTTACCTGAGCTACAGCTTATTTCCTGACCCAAAATGAAGTGAAATGGTTGAGTTGCCTTCTCTAGAGAACACATTAAGTTCCAATGAACTTTTTGTAACAGGGAACTACACGAGTTATAAAGCCTCTCCAAGACATAACTCCTATTATCCCCTTTGAAGGGATCACTGCCATTCTGAGAAAGGATTGCAAAGACTACTTAAGCATTATATCATTTTCTGCTTTACAAATATTTGTCTGTGTCTGTTTTGTGGGGGCTTTTGGTTTTTTATAAGAATGTCAATTCATTTCACACAATCTTTTCCAGTCTGTAGAATGATACCCACAATAAATATAGTTATCTTTTTTGATAGTGGTTGTTTTGAACTTTTGATAGCAGGTTGAATATTTCAATGTGTTGTGTTAATATCCAGTATCTCTCTATTTCACATATTTTGATAACATCCCACTTATATAATTGCAAGTCTTTCTCAAACAGTAGTAAATGTTTACTTTGGAGGAGGAAAACTGATTTTGTACCTTTTTAGTTCCTCTAATACAAACTGTGGAAATAACTGGACTATGTAACTTATCTTTCAAAGACAATCAGAACTGTTTCATTTGCAAATATTCAACATCACAGAGGTCTGAAAATACCAAATTACTTTTTTGGCAACTAAGGTGATATTCATTAAACATGTGCTTTAATTTACTTCATGAAACTTCAGTAGCTGGTCTAACTTACTAACTGAGCTCAAAATATTTAAGAAATCCAATACAGTCATAGAAGTAGCAAAATGAGTACACTGAAGAGTCTGTATAAGGGGTTAAGAGAAGCAGAACAATGCCCTATTCTACCTAGCCAAAACCCACAAAACTCCATTTTATTGATTGAGGAACGTCGCCAGTAAGCATATTAATTCTTATTCAGTGTTTTCCCTTCGAGATTCTGACATTAACTGTCATGGGAAAAATCCTAGGGTATTCCTAGTGAAATGGCACAAAATATATCAGAGTTTTAGTGGAAGCTTAGATCTCAACAGAGCCCCATTTTTATCCTGAGGTTTTAGCCATGCAGGATGGAATGCATTAAGAAGAAGAGCAGTGAAACAATATTGCAGAACTGAGCATGTTTACTCATTAATGAGAAGTTCTAATATAAAACTGGACATTTCTTGCAGGGTAGAATCTTTTCATTCTTGTTTTTTGTGGGGAGGAAGACAGCAGAAAGGAGGAGGGGAAATCCTTTAATTGTTAGTGCAGGTTTTAAACTGACAAGCCTCAAAGGCAGAATACTGACTCTTTGATCTTAAAAGGGTTGTAAAAGGATGGTCTCACTTGTGTTTATTCAAATATTTGCAGGTAAATGCTGATAATCTAAACTGACTCAAAGCTGCAGAATTTAGCATAAGTGATTTGCATATCAAGAGCCTCAAAATAAATACCAATTCAGAGATCTTAAATGTTGTCAAAAACTAATCATGAGTTGAAATTAACTTAGGGCTTGTCAATGTATGAAAGTCTATGCTCAGGAAACTAAAACATCCATTGGCAACCCACGGTCTGATAGATGTGCTTAATCCCCCCTGAAAAGGCTGTGTGGTAGCTGTAGGTGTCTGCAGTCACACACCTTCTGGTTTGGGGCACACTGGGCAAAAGGGCAACCTGGCAGGGCAAAGAGCTGAGCTGATACGCTGTGTGTTCCTCACCACCAGACCTCATTCACTGGAGACATCCTTTGGAGTCAACCTGTAGCTGACTCTACTTAATAGCTGGGAAAACTGCTTCTAGTAAATGCTCTTGTAGACAATTTGCATTTTGCTGTTTCTGGGCAGAGTTGTTAATTCTTGAACTACTGGATTCTTGACAAGTTTTTTTACTATTTGTAATTATTCGTTTTTCAAGTAAAGGTATCACTGTTTCCAAATTACTTGATTGTCTTCAAAATCTATTTTTAGCACCTGGTTTCTGCTACTTATTTTACTGCTAATGACTTCTTGGCATAATTTTGTGCCTGTTACTTGACTGAAGGAATGTACATCCTGTATGAGCACTGAGCGACCTGTTTGGAAGTACAGATCCTTCATACTTCCTCTCCAAATGTCAACAAAAATTGTCTATTTTGAAAGTTTTCTGTGTGCATAAAAGCTGCAACTGATGAAATTAGATACGAATAATTAACATCTATCAAGTCAGATCAACTGTACCTCCCAATTTAATAATATGAGATTAAAGTTTCAGTCTCTCAGCTCCCTTTGGGAGTGTTTAGGGTATCAGCATCTCTAAAAAAGACTAGGAAATAATTTCAATTTGGGCAAAAATTTGCAAATCACTTCCTTTAGTCTAACCTATATTTCATTATGTGGGAAGAGCAGCTGATTGCAGTGTCAGAGTTAGGTCAGCACTTCAGTCCTTCTCCTTCTGTACATTTTTGTGCATTCCCAATTTGCATCTTATACAGACAAAAGTGATCTGTGAGACTAAGAAATGGCCTGGGCATTAGAAATGTATTAATGACAAACTCTCACATAAGGAAAGATTAGGAGAAAGCAACTGACTTTTTCAGATAGTCATTGCTTACTCAATTCCCTGTTCAGGTGTTTGTTACCTGCAAGGTCTTCCTATTTTGATTGACCCAAGGTGAGGTAGTTGAAGTTTAAGCTGGTGACATTACAAGTCACTCTTCAGGGAATAAAAATGGTATGTTACCAATCAATATAGCAACTTATTAAGTCATAAAATGTACATTTCAGTTCTCTAGAACTGGGTCTCCCTGAAAAATGAATGTCTACCAGATTCAGCTATGGATCTTGGGCTGAGATTTTCGTAGGGAATTAGGCATTGCATAGTAAATTAGCTACCTTTTTAAAGACCTAAGTCTTCAGAAATATAGCTTAAGTCCCTCTTTTAGACCTAATGTCCTGAGTTTACTGTTAGTACAGTTATACTAGACCATAATTTTATCAGAAGTTATTTAGAATAAGAAGGGTTTGCTAGTAAATAGGCTCTTTCTATTGTAATATTTAAAAAATAATAATTATTGAACATGGTAGGAAAACAATTTTTGAGAATTTGTGGAAATCCAGACTATTTTGTTCCCTCCTTTCTCTGAAGGGAAGGTCTGCCAGCACAAGGGAGAAGCTGCAGTGCTAACAGAAGTACTCAGCACCTATCTAAGGCCAGCCCTGCCCTGTGATGATGGCACTAAATTCTGACATTCAGAAACCTTCTCTGCTGGTGTTGCCATAGTTCCCTGAGATCAGCACCTGCAATCCAGCTGCCTCCCCACTGCGATGACTCATTGGCATTTCAACACTTTACTTCGTCCACCTTATTGACTCTCCAACTTCCTGCCTCATTGCTTTATTCTCCAGTTCTCTGCCCACTTTCCCCTGTCCTGTTCTACCCATCTTTTATTAGTCAGATGTCTACAGCTCATCTGACTGAAATTTTCATTTGCCTTACAGGATGTCTTACTATAGCTTGCCTACTGCTCTCCCAACACTTCTTTTCTTCCTCCCTGCTCCTGTCCACACAACACACAGAGCAATTTGAATATTCGGACATTGGCCAAAGTTCTTACACTTGTAAAACACAATAATAACTAACCAACAAGCAGTCACACCTGGTCATTAACTACAAGTCAGTATAAGCCTGTTGGTGCCTGAGCATGGGTCTAATTTCACTGATTCTTGAGTTACTCAAGCCTTTATTTTGAATAAAGATGCCTGTATTTTTGAAATTTAGGTATATATATATATATTTTCAACAAAAAGTGAGTACAGTTCTCAAGTTCAGCGACATCATGTGCAGTTTGCCACTGTGTACAAAAAAATTACTTTAGAAGTAATTTTTTCTGAATTTCTGCTTGTATTTTTTTAATATACTTTTGCATATCTGGTGATCCCATTTTTTTTTATTTTTTTATTTTCATGAAAATGCAAATTAAGTACTTTCCTATAGCAAAACCTAAAACACTTTCAGAGATTAGGTTGAGGCTGACTGAAACATTCACGCTATCACCCTAGATCTTTTTACATGACAACAAATTAGGAGGTAAAAGGAAAAGTAGAATTAGTTTGGTGTATGGCTGAGGCAAGGTCAGATTCTGGGTAGAAGTATCTGCATGGCAGTAGAAAGGCTATTAGTAACACAGAGAGTGATTAGTTATAGTGCAGGAGTTTGTTTAGTTTCTTGCTAATAAGGAATTGTAGGCTTAATATATGCCTCTAGAAGATTATGATCTTTTGACGGATTTATTTTATGTATCACAGCACTGTAAATTTTATTTCAGCTGCAGTCTGATCCTATATTGCACAAAATCCCATCTGTGAGATGCCAAAAATCTCAATTTCTGATACATTAAGAATTCTGAACACCTCAAGAAATTCTGCTTATGAGTCTTAATGACACTTCTTGGGCTAAATACAAATGTGAGAAGAATATCAACAGCCCATTGCTGGCTCTTCAGTCTCGCTAAATACAAGTGAATTTATAGTGTCTGGACCTCAGAAGATTTAGTCCCATGTACTAAGTCTCGGGGGATTTCAGCAACAAAATCTTAGACTTTTGATCCTGCTAGTATATGATTGCCTTAAATACATGAGTAATTCAACTGACTGAGCTGGTACTGCTCAAACCCCTGAAGTTGATAGTAGAGGGATCACGGCCTCAACATGGGTGATAAATATTTCTGTGGGGATTTCTTATTTCAGTTCAGAAGCATTGTAATTATAAGTCCTTGTGAGTGAAACTAAGACTATATCACCAGGTTTATGGCATTGCTTCACTCCACAGTCACCGTCCTAAACCCCAGATTAATACAGTTCCATTGAGTATATTTTACACATTCTTTCCCAAGAATGAGTTTGTGATAAGCTGTTTTCTCTCTTTTTTTCCATAACAGTTTTTGTTAAATGATTTCCAAATTTTAATGCCTAATATGATCTTTGAAAAGCTATAAAGTTTTAACAGACTCTAAACATAAAGTGAGTGAATGAAATGCTAGGGAGTCTGTGGTTTGATCCCAGGAAATCCTGATTAATAGCCTATAGCTTTTTTTAGACCACCCTGACTACATTGTGAAAAACAGTTGACTTATTTTATTGCTATTTAGACTGTAATTCAAGTTACTAAAATTATAACATTTTTTTTAAAATGCTAAATTAAGACATGAGAATTTGTATTTTTTCATATAAGACCATATGCTGAACACATTTCTTGGTCTATTTAGTTCCATCCTGTAAATAAGTAATTCTCAATATTTGGTAAACACATAAAACCTATTTTTAATATAGAAAGAGTCAATCCAAAATTAGTGTAATTATTGACATAGTAATTGTAATCATAATATTGCTCTTGATTTTCATTGATCAGGACCTGCACATTTAAAAATGAAACTAATTTGCATATGTGTTTTAGGAACCTGCCCAATGACATTTTTTGTAGGAAGTGGAAAACGAATGCTGCTTAGGATAATTTGTCAGCTAATCTTTTTATCTCTTTACTTAATGTGTAGTTTATAAAAACAGTATTTTAAAACCATGGTACTTTCATCTTACTTTTTGTTAGTTATAATAACAATTGAAAAAAAAGATGTATTTATTGTTGGTCTAAATCTTGACAGTACTAGTCAAGTACAAGAAATAGACCTAAACTGAGTCCTTTTCTTTTAATAACTTGAGATTCTTCAATGCTATCACCTTACAGTAACTTAATTGCTTCATAGACTAGATTTCTAGAAACTTGGATGGGTGTTGATCCTGGCATGGGTCTGAACTAAGGTGGCAAAATAATGGCTATAATATGAAATTGCTGTCCAAAGAGGCTCTGTCTAGAGGGTGTTTTCATGTACATGTGCTGTGATCATGTGCATACAGAATGGATGGATTTTTGTCTTACTAAAAATGCGATTCTTTTGGTCATAGTATTTGCAGTAATAATAGATGCAAAAGAATCTACGAAGCTATTAGAGAAGGCTGATTATTTATAAAATAATTTCCATATTGTGCAAAATATAACAAATCTTGTTGAGTAAAAAAGCAAACAAAACATATACAGAGAAACCTCTGATCGCTAAGTAGCAATAAACAGAATAAATTTTCATTGTCTTTGCAATATGCTCAGATTTGCTTTTCTTTTCAAGAAGAAATAAATGATTTCCCACATAACAGAAAATTGAGGGTAATTCTAAAATGCTCTTGACATAGAAAAAGGAAACATTTTAATATTAGTGCTACCACAGCATTTAAGGCATCACCATCCCCCCTCAAGCTTTCTACTCTTAAATAAAAAAGGAAAAATCCTATTGTTTTCCTAGGTTCACTTTGCTTCTAGTGATTGATGTAGAATTTTACTGCCATCCAATGGCAAGGACCTATTATAGCCTAAGTAAATGTCTAATGCTTTTTGATCAAATTGCAGTCTAGGGAATTTAACTTATGTAGTACACTTAGAACTTACATCAATACATCTCTGTTCGTTACACAGTAAGAAAGAAATATGACTACAATTTCAATTTATTCTGTATTCCCTAATTCAATTTTACTCTGAATTACTAATATTGTGGTACATAATTACCTAAATGAATAAATCAACCTAAGCTACTCACTAAAAAGAACATTAGTGTATAATATTAATTTTTGCCTGTACCTTGTCATGTTAGTTTAAAAGATTCCTTTCACTACAATTAAAAGAATTTTCCTGTTTGTTAAATATCCTTTAGCTAAAATACTCTTCTCCATTCCACTTACCATGTTTGGAGATTTCATAGTTGTTATTGTACACTAAATAATTGCTTTATGATGCTCAAATGTGGTATAGGGGGGCTGTTGTGCATTTTCTTTCCTTTTTACTCAAATAAACTTCTAGGACAGAAAGACAACTATTTAAAACTCTAATCTGAAATATATGGATTTTGGTATACTTTTATCCTCTATGCCTTCCAGAAACAGCTTCAAAAAGCAGTCCAACCTAACAGTCATTTTTTAGGGTTTTAAGAAGCAATCTAAAGTTAACACAATTCACTTTTCAAGTGTTTATTTTACAGAGGAAACAACATAGATACATCTTAAGGAAATAATGTCAGATCTCAGCCAGAATATAAAGCCAAGGCTCCATCTTGTAGTACTAACTAAAAATTTCAATAATCAGTGGCTGTTAGGGGAAAAAAACCCCAGACTTACCAGGACGAAAAAAAATGTAAATTCAGAATGAAAGAGAAAAAATAAGACAGACAAAGAATAAACTCTTATTTCTATTGTTTCATTTTAGCTAGACGACTCCTCATGTACTTTAAGTTTGTTAGGATCGCTCTCCACTGCCTGTTAAAGGCAGTGGACACACGTCCAGTGACATAAAAGAGACCTAAACCATGTCCCAGTTGTGCATTCGTATCTCCTCACACAGATGGCTGCCTGGTGTGCCACAGGTGTATTCCAATTTAAATTTTTTAAAAAATTATTTTTGGCTTCTCAGAAAGATGCAAACTGGATATCTACTTTAAGAATCAGAACACGTAGGAAGATTTTCTATTATGTTGATCTCTTGCCATTATTTCAATTTGCTTTAACAACTCCATGGCCACAGTCCTTGACTATTGCCATAGCCGTATAGAAAGAATAATCTTTGATTAAATTATATCATTAACCTGAAGCACTCCACAACATGTAAGATTACTGGAGATGGAGCAAGAAATGGAATAAAGAACACAGTCCCAAAAGACTCTGACATATGCCTTATGTGTCCATGCCTTAGATAAATTCTACACTTATGAAAACAATTGCAAAATTAAAACTTTCCTTCTCTAACTGAAATACAATGACATTAATCAGCACAAAGTCTTTGGGGTTCATGTGCAGAGAAAAGAGCACCATGCTTAAAGATACCAAAATTAAAGTGGGTATGTGTATACTGTTTGCTATCGTAGTTCTCTAACACTAAAGGAATAACGGAACAGTCCAATAAGAAAATTAGAATAATGGGACATAAGTTACTTGTATTATTGTATTTATTCTGTAATTAATATCAGGACACCACAATTGCATTTAGACTGTCAAAGAGCACTATTCTCAGAAAAGGAGCGTAGGTGACTATGGCACACATGTTCCTCCTTGGGAATATCCATTTATTGCTAGCTAAGTTGCTAATTCATTTTCTAAAGTATTCCTATTGCTATAGTTCTCAGTGTTTCACATATAAGCTTATGCAAATTTATCAAGTGAAATCAGTTCTACATTAATTTGTACAAAAAGCTACACATTAACTTCAATTTTAATACTCCAAGTCAATATACCTTAATAGAGCAGATACTTTCTCCTATCCCTCAAAATTCACTTAATCAGTTTCTATAAATGGGTAGGAGGAAAAATTTAATTTCAACCAATTTTTCTTTCATGTTTAAAATAATAGGTCGTTTTGGTTTTCTTTTCCTTCTCTGTGCTTTGAAGGAAAGGTCTGTGTGACAGCTAACAAAGCTGCGCTGGCTTTGTAGCCCTCATTTTATGAGACGTGAGATAAGATGCTCCCTGCATGGGTCTCCATGAGTTCAGCTGGCCACAGCACATGGGCAGGCTTCAGGAAATGGAGACTTCCCCCCACTTGTGCACACAGATGTGTGTGGGGGGAGATATCTGCTAGTGAGGGGCACTACAGATCACAGGCAGAGCACACAAAGGGAGTCCATGAGCTGGGTGAGGTGTGCTTGGGCGAATTTGGGGCAATACCATTACTCCAGTGCTCCTGCCAACATGAGGAGAGCTGGTAAAGTGGAGACCATGGAGAATGCAGCATGTAGCATTTGTTAACAGGCTAGAGTTGCCTCTGCTCAGCTATTTCTCCCACTGCAGGAAATATCATCAGTCTATCCATCCATGATTTCTCTTGGCCAAGAGGGGAGGAGACCTGTGTAGTGACAAGAGGTGGCACACGTGACCCTGGCACCAGCAAGAAGGAGCATCAACCAGCAAGCTTACCCCAGAAGAACTTTCTGCCCACCATCTCCCTCTTTTCACTCTCTCCACATGTTAATGCATATTCAAACAATTCATCAAAATAACCGGAAGGCAAACCACCACTGAATCGCCCTCATCCCTGAATAAGCTACTCACAGTCAATTGCCTTTTTCCTAGTTTAATTTTCTTTGTGCATATTATAATGCTCCGTGTGCTCAGTGACAATCACTTCTGCAAAGCTGCATTTCATTTCCTCTGACCACTAAAACTGTGATCTGCTTTACTTGCCTGAAACAAGTATCCTGCACAGATTTTAATTATTTAGTCATGATTTAGCATGCATGATATATGGGTATCATTATCAATGGCTGCAATATCTCTTCTTTTGGCTATTTAACATGGGGAAGATGCTCTTTGTTATTAACATCTGTTCATCAGGGACACAGACCTTCTCAGCATTACTAGCACCTTCTGTTTTTGTCAGGAGAAAGGAAAGTGATCAAGAGCCTCATCAGAGCCTAATTTGGCACTGATGTGTTTTGCTTTCTCTCAGCTTAGCCTAGATCTAAATTGTTCCTTGAAATTACAGTAGCTGTTAAAATACTGCTCAATAACTAGATCTGACTAGGCACAGAGTAAGATGGTTCAGATACAAATGTAACATTATTTAAATGTTATGGTTGTGTGTGGGCTACAAGATGAAAAATAAGTTAATAAAAGACGTGGTGGAATTAGAAAATAAGATTAGTGAAGTGCTTTAGCCGTGAAACCATCTTCTAGCTATGAAAAAATGGTTAATCTTATTTTTCCCCCACTAAGCTCATGCCAGTTTTCCCGCAGTCCAGTGAAGGCCTCAGAGCAGAAATGTCCCCTTTACATTTACCTTGTTATTATAGCAGGCATTTTATTAAGCCTTTTAAGGATGGATCTTGCGTTCACAGTAAAAACTCTGGTCCTAGGCTGCTGCTCTCTGTCCTGTTAGGGCAAGGACACCCAGCTGTTTGCACAAGGGCGTCCCTGCTCAGCTGCTTTCCAGGTGGGTCAACCCTGAAGGGATGGGTGTACTTTGAGAACAGACGATGCTTCAACTTTTTTTGCAGATCCTTCTAAAAGCAAAGGTAAACAAAAAAAAAAAGGGATTTCTACAAAAGCATTTGATTCTGTGAGTGCTGCCAATACTAAGCGAGTATAACAATGTTTGTGCTCCAGACCAGGATCTTATTTCTTTCTAAAAGAAAGCATCAAAATCTGATCATGTAGATAAAAGAGGAAACTTCTCATGAATATACTCTATGTGATTAAAACTCCAGCTCCCTATGGTTTAGACCTGGAAGACATTTTAATTATCTATCTAACATCTTGCTATTTCTGGAATTTTGACTGCAACTGTGTCTGACATAGTGTTTTATGGAGTATCCCTTCCTCATATTGTGCTTTTTTTATACTCCAGATGTACCGTAAACAACAAAAGCCTGTTTTATCTCTTATCCTTCATCAGATGAAAGTGAAAGATAACTAAAATGAAAAAGAAAAAACTTTTAAAGAATATATTTTAATCATAAACATCCTGCTTATAATGTAAAATCCCATAACAATCTCAAATATGCTTTACCAAATAGTCCCAAACTACACTGAACTGAAAAATTTAAACATAAACAGTAGTGTAAACAAATTTTTAAAAAATCAGCACAGAAAAGCCTTACATTGTTCTCATTTTTCCAGGCAAAAAGTATTCAAATTTTTGCACATAATTATAATTTTTAATCAATTTTAGCAAATTTCAGTACCATCCTATCAAAAACTAGGAGCACAGAGGAAAAAAAATTACCATGATAATCATAAGCATGTTTTGGTTCTGAATACATAAGTAAGAGCAACTTAATCACCAGGGTGATTTTCCAAATGTAATCTAGCCTGTGGGATAATACTCTTACTAATAGTATGCGAGTGAGAACATAAATGCAGCATATAACCTAAATGAAGCATACGAAAGGTAGATACCAAGCTTACAGCCTTTAAACTTTTATATTAGAGTGACCACATAAATAGTGCTTTAAAAGCATGGAGTTATTATATACACTGAATAAGAAATATGAAGGAACTCTGATAGACTCAGTGCTTGAGTGATTTCTAAAATTGCCTTATCACTTCTTAAACCAGAGCATTGAACTAACAGTTTAATATACCTAAAGTCTTGTCAAACATTTTCTCTGGGACTAATCTATTTCCTACAGTAGTCCCTGAGTTTAAATATGAAGCAAAAGACTGATATGTCAGCTCAGGTTTTGACCCACAGGAAGTGTCTACACTGTGAAAGTGACTGCAGTGACAGGCTGCATGAGCTGGTGACAATTGGAGCTTGCAAGGCAGAACTGTGCTGTGTAGCTTGTCCAAGCAGGGCTTACTTTTTTTGCCCAAGCAGTATTTGCTGCTGCACTTGGCCGCCTCTGGCAGGACGTGTTAGCTGGAGCAAAGCAGCGTGCAAGCACGGCTGGCATCTGAACCGGAGACTCCCTGACAGCTGGCACCCAGAGCTGTGCCAGCACGGGCTGTGCTCTGGGACACTTCACTGCTGCCATGGCCATTACCTTCAGTCAGATCAATGATTAATTCAGGATATGTAAAAAACTTTGTAAAAGAACTCTCTAAACTGGGGGTTTGTAAGAATAGTCTATATATATAACATTTTCACGAGGGGAGGAAAAACCAAGAAAAAATAACTAGTGAATGCATACGTACTTCGTAAAAACAGATTAACCACTCTGATAATAATCAGGTCTTTGTGCACATATGTATGTCTATAAATTCACCAACTGATTCCTACATCAGTAGTATATCTTTCATCATCCTTCTTTTTAAAAGCAGTCATGCCAAACTCATTTTATATGATAGGCCTCATCTGATACCCTGGTGCTTGGTAGCAAACACTTTCAAAAGAAGTTATTAAATTAAACATTATTAACAGACAAATAAGGAATAATGTTATTCTATTTGCAATGTCAACCAAAGATGCCTGTTATTAACTAGAATTGAGACCTGCAGGATTATTCCTTTATCTTTTCACTACTGTCTTTTTTCTGTTCACCTAAAGAGAAATGGGCTTTTGAAGGCTGATATGGCCAGCTTTCAGCCAGCCAAATTTGAGTTATTTGTGCGGTGGATGCAGGGACAGCTCAGAACCACCTGCTCAGGAGCAGCAAAATGACACGGCTCTCAGGAGCAGGCAAGTACAGCTGGTCTCCTGTCACACAGGGCCTGAGTCAATATACCATCTAGATCTATGATGGCTGTGTATGTGCTCAGCTCCTGGGTTGTCTGGCTGTGTTTCCGTGGAAGGAGGTAGAGGAAAGCTACATCAAGCCAGTCAGATCCAGCTGCGTCTTCTAAGTCCACGCAGGTTGTCCCCATTGAACGGAACATGTGGAAGTACTCTTGGTAGCAGACAGATTTCAGAAGGGCTATTTTGGGTTTTAATATAATAAACTTCATGAAACCAGGTGCTTAGAGCGTAATGCAGGTATACCAAATAGCTCTGCAGGAGACAGCTTTGATACAGCAAACCTCATACTGTTTTGGAACTAATTGGTTAGTCCAACCCAACCAAGTCTGATTTCACACAGAGGTGCTGTGAGATTACAAGTGTACTGCGCTGGGTTTGATTTCTGTAACACTTCTCTGGTTCTCTGAGCATTTGCATCCAATAACACCAAGCCCCTCACTCGTAGAGAGCAAAGAGTTGACTGTGTTTGGAGAGTTGCTGGCGCACACACACACACACACACACACACACACACATTACATGCAAACCATCGTGTGCTGCTGCTGAAGTACTGTAACAACACAAACTGTGGGAGCAGTGCCTCTAAACTGAGTAAAAGTAGAGCATCTGGAGTAGCTTTTGAAAGGAACATGTTCCATGAAAATACTGACCTACTACTTCTTTCCAGAAACATCCAAATTTTGTTCTCCTTGGAGCACGGGAGTGTTTAAAACATGCATCTGGGGCACCTTTCAAAAATGTCTTGCATGCTAAACTCTGATCTTGATCCATAAACTCCCTACACTTATGTAAATTCTGCTAATTTGTGCAATGTCATGAGTTTTCTCAGCAATCACTTCTCAGCATCTCTGCACATCAGGCCACATACAAAAATTCATGCGTGGTTTTCACCATTAATACTCTGATATGGTAACAAGCCACTGGGTGATCAAAACTCACTGCTACCTTTTAGCAAGACTTCCTTATGTTGGCAAAAATAAATGCAGGGTATTGGATTTACAGTAGGGTTCTTTCCAAATATATGAAATCTTTAAGCTAATAGACTAATGACAGTCAGCTGTGGTAATGCCTGAAATAACCCATACCACATTTCATGTTCAGAATGAAAGATATTTACTTCTGAATCTGGGTGGAGAAGGTTTTGGGCTGTCACCGTGCCACCCATGAAGATTTAACAGCAGTACTAACCCTGTGCAGCTGAGGGGCCCATCCCACTCTGGATGGCACTGCTAATCTCTGCAGCCTGGGCTTGCCTAACTGCTTGCTGGAGCAAAGGAGGGAGGTAACTTCCTACTGGCCAGGAAGCAGCTGATTTGGAGGCTTCGCTTGTGCTGCTTTGGCTTGGAAACTGGGGGTGTTGACTCAAAGTGGTAAGTGATTTACGTGGATGTTATGGTCACAAACCCGTGCTGTGTAATGGAAAATGGTGCTGATTTAAAGAGGGTTGGCAATAAGGAAGAGATGTTTGTGAAGAGGAGAGTTCCCAGCATCAGGTTAGTCTGTTGAAGTGGCTATTCCTGTGTCTCCCAACTTCTTTCACACCAGGGATTCTGAAGAGTTATAAGTGGGTTTAATGAGAATGGCTATTTGGAACAGTGGAGGGTATTTATAGTCATCGTGAATAAGAACAGGCAAGTGTGGACCTTTCAAAAGCATGCTGGCTGATTCCCTGAAAACCAGTTTTTCAAAAGCAAGTAGTCTTATATTATTGGAAGACAAACACTCAGCCAAGAAAAAAACTAATTGCTGTGTATACTGTAAAGATAGTGGACATATGGAAATGTGGGTTTAGTGTTTGGCTACATTAGGAATAGTGAGGAGGACATCAGTTCTGCATTTTGACACAGCTGCAGATAAGTGTTGCATATTGTTTCAAATCAAGTGGAGTTAGCATGATGGGAAGCTAATTTTCTGGTGTTGGATCATGAAGCTGGGTTGATTTTCTTTATTCTTTCATTCAAGACCTAGTTGTGAAGAATGATAAAATAACATCAAGAAAACAAAGTTCATGATGTGTAAACGCTGTAGTAGGTGATGTGTCCAGATACTGTCTCTGTGTGTTTTCTCTCTGTTCTGGAAACAGCTTAAGAGCTTGAAAGGCAGTGCAGTCTACTTAATCATTGCTAATCCAAGAATTCAAAACACAGAAAACTGTTATTTATGCCATGAAATTGCTCCAAAGGTTAAAATGTTTTATATGCCAGCACAGCAAGTTTCCCTTGAGATTCTGTCAAGTCTGAATTTAAATGGCTTTCAGTCCAGGTAATTCCAGGCCAATTAGCTTCAACCACACTGAACCTGGAAAATTGCCTCTTTCAGGAAGTGGCAAGATTCATGCCTAGAAAACCCCACTTGTATTCTGCTCCAGGGGCTGGGTATAAATCTTTAGTGTTCTCATTAATCTTTTAAGCTGGGGAACATAAACATCTGGAAGCTTGCACTTTCAGAGTTCTGTAACAACATCTCCGACTGGTTATTTCACTTTTTTTGTCTATAATAATGCCCCATTTTATTCCCCATGTATTATTCATATATACCTTAAATTTAATCACCAACCCACTAAAGTTAAAATTGCACTACACCTGAGATATAAACACCATCACACTCGAGTTGAGAACACATTATGCTTTATCCATAATTACTATCATACTGAGGTAAGGCTCTCACCTCTTTTTGTAATACCACCAAAGCTTTTCTGGTTAGCAGTGCCTTTTCATACCTGTATAACAAATGCAAACTGTTCTTTTGCTCTTGGGTCCTTTCCTCTCTACACAGGGAAACTTTTTTTGTTTCATGTTCAGCCTTCTAGTTAGCTGTTTTCTGCCACATGTGAAAGTGGTGCTCGCCAATTAGGGATGTGCTGTCTTTGATTGCTGAAAGCACTCAGGGTGTGTCCTTCCTGTCTGCCCTGCAGAAGCACCACTGGGGGCTCCTTATGTTACACAGGGAACATCTCTTTTGCCTGAGCCAGCAGTTCATGCCCTATGCTCATCCCACCTGGCAGTCCCTGTCTTCACGTGCTCCCTGGACAATTCTGAGATTTCAGTAGTGAACAAAGACACTACTATAGACCTGGCAGAGTATTTCTGCAGACAACAATCTGGTATTATTGGGAGAGAGATTATACCCCTGCTCCTGTGCAGCAGGACAGTGTGCTGTGGTGAACTGGCAGCATGCCTATTCCTGCAGGGCAGAGGGCTTCTGCTATAGCCCTGAACATCCCCACTCTAAGTGGCACTATGGAATAAAACTTGCCTTGTAATTTGGGTGTTCTGTATAATTACTGGATCTTACCTGAAAGTCTCTGGACCAGCTGGCCTCTTACCTATTCAGAGTCACAGGTTTCCACAGGTATTTGCTGTTGGTTACCTGTCTCTTCTGTAATTTTCCAAGAAGCATAATTTTTTGTTTGTTTTGTTCTTGGTTCTCTAGTCTCTTCAAGTCACCATGTGTTACCTAGCTGTCTTGAATTCTGGTGTTGCCTCTTCATAACAAATAAACATAAATAAACGTAGATGTGCTGTTTAGGGACATGGTTTAGTGGTGGAGTTAGCAGTACTAGGTCAGTGGTGGGACTTGCTCTTGGAGGTCTTTTCCAACCCAAATGATCTAGGAGTCTATGTATAATGCATATATAATATAATTACAGAATTCTAGATAGGCCTGAGTTGGAATGGACCTTAAAGATCATCTAGTCCCAACCCACCCTGCCATGTGCAGAGACACCTTTCAGTAGACCAGGTTGCTCAAAGCCCTGTCCAACCTGGCCTTGAACACTTCCAGGGATGGGGCAGCCACAGCTTCTCTGGGCAAACTGTGCCAGGGCATCACCAGTCTCACAGTAAAGGAATTCTTCCTGATATCTGATCTAAATCTACCCTTTCTTTTGTTTAAAACCATTCCCCCTTGTCCTATCACTATCTGCCCATGTAAAAAGTAGTTCTCCCTCTTTTGCATAAGCTCCCTTTAAGTACTGGAATGCTGTAATTACATATAATAATAAGCAACAAATCCTGGGCGGACAATTATTGCAGCACTGCACTTGTATCTTGTTCTCAACTTGGACTTTTGTCAGGTCTCCTAAAAAATCTTGGTTCTGAGGAAAAAAAAAATGACACAAAACTTTGGGCAGGAAGTAATCCCATCTAAGTGGCTTAAAATCTGCATAGGTGCAACAGTTTTCAGTGTGTAACTAATAAGTTTCAAATTTATTCAAATAAAAAATGCTGGAAGTTTGTAGTTTGAACATTCTTTGACCTATTTTTTTTAATGGAAAGCAAATCCAAGTTAAATGAAAAAAAAATTAAAATTCTTTTGTCTGTTAAACATGACAATGTTATACTTTGTGCAGTTTCTCAGCATTTTCATATGCTTTATATCAAGGTATGCTGCTTTATACAGAGAGTTGAACTTTTCTCCAGTCTTTTGCAATACCTGGAGACAACAGTGCAAAAATGGAGAGAAAATTTTATTTCAATTTACTGTCTGGCTATAATTAAATCCACTAATATTGTTCTAATGCTGCCTTTGTTCCAGAAATCACAGTGGTGAGTGCTATGTCTCACCTTATGTTATCTTCAAGAAGCCTTTCATGCTTATATATTTAATTATCTGGCATTCTTTTAATGTATTTGTCAAGCACTCTGAAATATATTATTGCAATACCATATCTGCAATAGTATCTGCACATAAACAAATGTGCTTCTTAACTACAGCATTGAGAACTCCCTCTGGTAGGATCCCCAAACTGCTCTGCAGGTTGCTGGCTACAGCAGACTACCAAAACAAATCTCTTACCATGATCAAGGTCAGAGCCAGGTCAGTCATTCACAGAATATTACATCTCTTCTTGGAAGCAGGAAGCATTTGATATTTGATTTCCCTATGCACCATTCTTTGATGGATTTTCCTTTTCTTTCCTGCAGAGGGAAGAAACTGTTATGTTAAAACTGTTATATGTATTTACATGTAATGACTGATATTTATTTAATATTGATAGTGTCCTGGAAAACCATTAAGGAAATGCATCTTATGGCTCTGCAAAAGTATGTAGAGTGCTATTCTACAGGAGTCTGAGTAATCCTTTGTGGAAAAGTGCGTTCACATGAGGACACTGGTCAAGGTGGTTTACAATCACATCAGTTATTTCAGTAAATGTTTAATCCCCAAGTAGACTTCATCAATGATTTATGAAGGATCTAGGAGAGGAACGGTGCTACCACTTCAGATGGCCAAGTTACCTTGGTAATTGTGCTAGGCTAATTTGCCAGGATAAGACCAAGGTTTCCATTTTCTGTTTATGTATGTATATACAGCTATGAAAAATTAGCTGGCTGATATTGTGGCTGAAAACTGAGCATTGTGTATGTATGCTTCAAAATCCTTTGAATCTTACAGTTCTGATAGCAAAATTACCAAAGAGATTACTCAATCTATGAATGGAATCCTGATTTTCATTGCATAATCTTCTCACCTTTTAAATTCAGATTTGATAAAATGTTTATTTTGAATAGTTTTTTTTTGATGTGGGGATTTTTGTTGTGGTTTACCTTCTTTTTTTCCTTTTTTTTTCCCCTCAAGTTCTATTTCCCTCAGTTTCCCCTCTCCTGGCTCTTAAATGCTAGGGCTCCCAGTGTCTCCTGATTTAAGAAGTAACTAAAAATCTGGATAGGTTATGGTTTACCTTTCATCTTTCTTAGTAAAGTGGTCTTCTGTCAGTATGCTGTGAATGTTGTGGTGCTGGAATGAAGGAAAAACTTTGGGTTTATGACATCAGAAATTATTTCAGTTAACTGAAACCAAATTCTTTGTCACAAGATTGGGTAGCTCTGTTTTACAGAAAAGTCCAGGGTGATGTGCTTGATGGCAAAGTGTTCTACTGACTTGGCAGCAATGGTAAACGAGATTCCCTGGTAGACTATCCTTGTACTGCAGTGAGGGAGTCCTCCCTCATACTGTCACCATGAAGGACCTTAACACACAACCAGCAATCAGAGGAGACTAAGATCAAGTGCATTAGGCAAGAGCAACATCCCAGACAGACCAAAGTGCATGTAACTTAATTCTCTCCTAATTCAACCAAGTGCAGAAATGCTTAATTTTACTAGTTAATTTGTATGTTGCTTAGACATACATGGTGTTCTAAGTGCTTGAATTTATAAAAGATGGAATCTGAGGTATTCATGAGCTATGCTTATGCATTATGCTCTAAACTACGACAAACCATGGAATACATTAATTTTACGATAGATATTAAGTCATGTGTGCAGCTGATTAAACTAGGGAAAAAGTGCCATTTTTTTCAGTTTAAAGCTAAGGAAACTTAGGCAGTGTTATATGGATTACACACACTCTGAGTAGTAAAAAGGTTGTAAGTATGAATAGCAGTCTGAGTTTATCCTGGTAAGTAGAAAGAAAAGTAAAGTGAGAAGTCAGATGACAACTGAACTGGTGTGATTCATGTCATACTGGATATATTAGAGAGGAGCCAAATACGTCACTGTTGCTGGTCATCCTAATCTCGCTGTGTGGAAATCCTGGGTCATGCAAATAGAAATACCAAAGATGCTTCTCCTAGCTTGACAAAGTGTGTAATCAATGATAAATTGTACTTACTTTGGCATTTGTGTCTCGTTATTCATGAGAGATGAAGACTAAAATGTGAAGTAAATCCTAATACAGAGTGCCTGTGATGGATGGTTGGCTTTCTCTTATTGTTGTTTATAGTCCTTTAACTGCTTATCATTAAAGACTAAGATGGTAGAAGGGGGAAACTGCCTTGGAAGTGTTTATGGCTCATTACCTTCCTATTTATTCTCTTAGCCTCCAGTGTCCTGGGCAAGATATTAAAAATCTTTGTTGTTGGAAAAAAAATCCTAAAAACAATCTTCACTAATTTCTTTGCAATCAGTTTTACAGTTTAACTGACCAGGAAGCTCAAGTTGAGTTCAGGGATGCCAATCGCTTTCCATAGTTATTTTTGGACAGAAAGCCTGATATTTGAGGCAGGCACTTCTGCCAGTCTTTGGTGAGGATGGTGACTGTCATGCACAAAGCTACATGTGTAACTTTCATCAGTTGCATTAAATCAAAACCTGAAATGGTAGAGACTTTCTTCTGTTGAGGAAACCTGTAGGTGCTGGATTAGTGCAATAAATACAGTGGTCTTTTATCCAAACAGCCTCCCTTACTGAAAGAGAAACACATAGATGCACATAATGTACCTTTTTGGTTTCTTCTCTCCAATTATGCTAACAAGCTCCATGCTGAGAAAGGATTAGGGCTGATGGACAATCAAAGACAATGCTTCCTTCTTGGCAAAAAGGTGTGAAAAGATATAGGCACTAGAGCTGGAGTTATTAGGCATACTTGCAGGAGGCCATATGACCAAGTTAGGCTATGAGAGACTGAAGTATAGAAATTGCTTAGTCACTATTCTAAGATCTTCAATGACATCTTTAACACCTTTTGATTAGAAAGGAAAAGCCACAATGCAAACATTCCCCTGGCAGGTTCTGCTCAGTGTTTGCAGCTCAGCAGGACAGCACGACACCTGGCTGAGTAAAATTCCCAGTGGGAGACCCGCACTCACCCTGCCAGCAGGGCACGGGCACCCGCAGGCGCTCAGAAAGCAAAGCTGGAGATTAAAGAGGCAGGAAGGTCCTATGGAAGAAGCCCTCTACCAATTCCATTCTGTATTCCATAGTAGTAGAGGAGCAAATTAAAAGGTAAAATCAAAGAGAAGTGTTAGGTAAGTCCCTCTCATAGTTTTTATTAACTATATTATTGCTTCTTTGGAGCACTTCAAATAGCCAAAGCAAGATTGTCAGAGAAAGACAAAATTTCTTGTTCAAGTGCATTACCAAGGAATTATGACTTAGATTTTTAAAATAAAATGTCTATGCAGTTTCAGTCCCTTTATCTTTTACTCAGGCTTTCCTGAAGATATTTTACTTTAATTTCAATAGGAAGGATTTAAAGATTGAATCAATTTTCTCTCTTCTTTGTAGCTGGCTGTTTATTATCCTTTTCAAATGTGTTCCTGACTTTTTGTGTGCAGTTCTTTTGGAGCTCCATATTTATATCTTTCCTGCTCTATGCTTTTGTGGACTATGGTTACTAACCTGTGAAACCCAGTGGTGTCCAATTGAACTAATCATAAAATACTATGTAAACATCTCCCTGCATCAAGGATATATATTAAGTTACATTCCACACAGACAATGAGAAATAAAAATATTGTAACTGAGAAATGGGTATCTAATACAAATGTTATTAATGTACCTCCCAAAGACTGCTCAGAGGCAAAGGTGACCACAGGGGCGGAGGTGGATGGTTACAGGCTGCCTTCTCTAACATCTGTGTAAATACTGGAGTGGTGGCCCCTCTAAGTTACAAGGGCTGCAGTTTCAAATATTAAGCTGCAAAAAAGTCTGTCTGTGACTGTACTAAATAAATTGCCTTTGGTATCTTTTCTTTTTGGCTTGCTAGTATTAAGAAAAATACCAGAAGACCACCAAGGAAGAAAGGGGCAGGAAAAGGACATAGGCATAATGAATGAATGCCAAGATTTAATTGACACAGTAGCGGCTTATACTGTCTGTTCTCTTTGTGGAGATGTTACCCTTTGTATGTTGATAGCAGTAACCTTCCAAAGAACAGATCAAATGGACTCATAACCCCTCCAATATTAAAAAAAAAAAAAGTATATTCTTTAAATTATATTCTTTTCCCCCAAAGCCAAATATCCTTAAAACAGCTAAGCAGAATGTTTAGAATAAGTTTTGATATCAAGGAGAGATAGTTAACCATTAAAAATAGCCTCAATGTGATCATTGCTGTAGAGGCATGAGTAGTGTAGAGAAAGGGATAGATAGGTGGTTTAAAATGGGAAACTAGGTCACTGAAGACCTATGTTTGACTCTATCTCTTCCAGTTTTCCTGGTAGACTTCTCTGAAAGACTTTTTAAAATTCACATAAGACTAATTTTTTCACCCCCAGCTTCAGGTTCAGTTTGCAAACAGGTGTCAAGACACCCATGTAAGAATGTAAATATGAGTGTGTGTTACAATTTATAAATTGCTCCAGTACATTATTTTAAGTATGTATACGAGGAAAATGTGGTTGACTATAGATGCAGTCTGCTATATATGCAGAAAG
Source organism: Sclerurus mexicanus (assembly GCA_013396755.1). Taxonomy (NCBI): domain Eukaryota; kingdom Metazoa; phylum Chordata; class Aves; order Passeriformes; family Furnariidae; genus Sclerurus; species Sclerurus mexicanus. Next base: position 2,042,401 of record VWZF01000181.1, on the reverse strand, counting down.
ATATGGTAACAGGCTGGAAATCACCAGTTCTAAATTTCAGCATTTTTATTTTCTTTTCAATGGTAGGAAATGTTGACACAGGGAGGTCTTATGACCAGTCCCAATAAACACATATCAGTAATAACAAAATTAGAGAAAATTTAAAGTTTTACACTGCAAGCGGTCACATGAGCTTAATATCAATTACAACTTCTGATTATACTTAATTTAGGGTGAAAACTTTTTTACAGAGGAATTGTTGGGTAGAGTATGTATAAGAAAACATTAGATTGGATCAGAACTCTTTTGCTGCACGTGGGAGGTATTGTGGCATTACTTTAGAAGTTCCTTTAAGTGAGGTAGCTCTGTGGTGCATGAGGAATAGTTTTTAGGGAAATTGTGAGGTCTAGTAGCAATCTAGAGAGGTTTTCCATGGACTCTTAATTATCTCTAAGACCTGAGCACACTGCTATGGACACTGTGATTTATATCCATAAACACCACGTTGAATATTTCCATCTCCCTCTCTGTTTGTTTTTATATTTACTTGAAAAGCATATATTTCATAGCAATAGAGTTTTAAGTTCCAGTCTAAACTGAAGCTTATATATTCTGGTTTCTGTTGGAGGTGGGAGGGAAGGCATACAGGGACGAGGGAGGAAGTGTGGTGCAGGATTGCTAATACCTCAGCGATAAGGTAATTTACCTGGTTAGCACAAAGGTTAAGCTGGTTTTTAACAATTGGAGGTAAAAGACAAAAAATCAGAAAGTTGAAAACCATGCAGATAAAACAATTTTATGCACAGCATGTGGGCCTTTTGTATAGGACTCCTATAAGTTGTATTGATCATGGCCTTCCCTGTGACTGTGTCAGTGGAGTAATTTCTGTGAAAAACCCAAACAAATAAACTAAAAATCAGCCACAAAACACTAAAAAGAGAAACCCCAAACCTCAATTTTTGTGCTGCTTGAATTTGTGTTCTGACAAATGAAGACCAGTGAGTTTATTTAACTGTTTCATTTTAAGAATTTACTTGTCTCCAAAAAAAACTCAAATATGCTTCAATTAAAAAAACAAAAAGCAAACAACCTCCAACCATCTCCCCTTCTGTAATGTGGGGTCTCTCCAAGGCTCCCTGTATGGTACAGTGCAGTTCACTGATGATGTACGTGATCCAGCTGTGTCAGGCATGCAGGATATCCTGGTAAGTGCATCTCCTGTGCAGTGATACTGCCTGTGGATCCCAAAACCGATGATCCAACACTGCACCACATACAACTGCTCTCATTTCCTTAGAAAAAAGGCATCTTAATCATGCCATTATATTTGAAACAGTTGGGTTCAGAAAAGTACAGAATTACTTATGAACCTGCAATAATCTCAATACCGTGTATGTATTTGAAGATTTTGATTGCCAAGCTGGCAGAAGATTGTATTGAATTTCAGTACAATATCTTTATGTCCATATACAATACAGCTATGGATTTAATGTTGGAGATGAGTCTCAATGCTTATCATTAACAGCACAATTCTTTTCCTTCCACTGTTTGCTAGCTCTGATTTCAGTGAAGCAGCTCCTGACTATTCATGATGTTATTCAGATGAAAGTTTTTAGGCAACTCAGCTGCTATCCAACTCAGCTGTAGCCATCTAAGTGAGCCAGAGAGTAAGATTTTAAATTAATCTCTTTATGTTTAGAAATAAGCCAATCTAGCCACTGGACTATTGCATAAAAGTGTCTGACTTTTTGCAGGATGCTTTTATTGGAAAGATAATTGTTCTAGCACAGGCTGGGCTAAGCAGTCTGTGCCAGCCTGGTCCGGGGCATGGGACGAGAGGCAGGCAGACTGGAGTGAATGGCACAGAAGTGCTGTGCTGCCATTGGATGCCTCTTCCCAATGGCTTTCAGACACGTAAGAGGATCTCTTCTTCCTTGCTCATGAAATAGCTGCAGAAGACTGCTGTTGGATGAATTTCCTGCTTTTAGCTGAAATGAAAGCAATATTTTTACAGCAGTATGCAGCTTTATTGACAAGAACATAAGCATGTTTTTTTATTGTAGCAGCATTTACCATTTCCCAAATTTTTAATTGGAAGTTAATGATGTATGGCTTTTCTAGTAACTAAATTAATACTTGAACCACTGCAAGTTGCTTAATAATTGTTCAGCTAATCGTTTAAATTGTCTTTACTTGTGCAAAGTCATATAAATGGTAAAAATTAAAAATTAATCAACTTGATTTACGTAACTAAAAGCTGCCATCTAATGGATATTTTTCAATAGAAGACAGCAGTAATTATGCCAAAAAAAAAAATTCTTTCCTGTAGTTTGAACGATTATAGCAATTTCCACCGGGGGATTTCGCAGTGAGGTTCCAGTTCTGGGCAACAGTGATTAATATAATGGTTATTAATGAGAATTCATTTTTGTACATCGAGGGGTGTTTGGGTGTCAGTGTTCCAAAAGCAATGTGGTTAGCATATTAATTATAAAAGATAGCATTGTACTGGTGACTAAGTAACTATATTGATTTTTTTCTCGTTTTCTGTGATGTGAAAGGTCAATTAGACTTATAGAAACAATGGAGCCTTCACAGCAGGAACTATCATTTCGCTGTGCTGACATCTTTTTAGCCATGTACAAAGTTCATTAAATGTGCAAAGGTAGTAATGTTAAAAGGACGAAAGTGATTGGGTCAGGGGTCACCAACCATGGCAAGCTGACAGCCTCTTGTGGATTACACCACGGGAGCTAAGTAATAGTGAGAATTGCCTTTCAGGTTGCCCACTGGGACTGAGAGGAATGAAGTCATAAGCAGCTAATACTATTGGGTTAATTAAAAGGAATATTGACAGCAGCTTTGTTTGTCTTGCACTGAATGGGATGCTGTTAACCAAGTATTTTATTGGGTTACATAACATTAGCGAATTTTTTTGTCTTGAAGAATAGTTTGCCAAATTTTAACATCCACAGTGTTCCAGTAAACAGGTATTGAACCAAACATGTCTGACACTTGCACAGTCTTCTATTTCACTGTCTCTGTTCACATGCCATGATGTAACTCGTTCAGGTTATTTTCCCTTCCGTTGAAGTTGACTCTGTCAGGTGTTAATGTCCACACATTTTCACAGGAAAGTTACAAGCAGCTGAAGATCTTCCCTTCCTGAGATATTATGGCTTACTAAATAATACTGAGTGTCTGTCATTCTGCTCATTTGGTCAAGCATTTATAAAGCTTTTATCACTTTTAGTTTCTGTCTCATTTAAAGCAGTAAGATTCAAAGCAAGCAATGCAAAACCAAAATCCCTGCACAAAGAACATGAGGTACTGTAATTTAGGACTTGTTTTGATTTGTATTATTCTAATGTTTGTGGAACAGCTGAGTAAAGCATTCATGATCATTCTGGTGAAATTAATAACTTTAAGAGCACATCTGCAAGATTTCAAAATGGATTGCCATTTCTGCATAAAAATGGCAGGTTTTCATACTAAATGTTCAGGAGAATAACCCTACATTTTAATAAGTTTTCAAAGTGATTTTCTTCACTGCTATGCTGAAATCATTATTTATATGCTAGATGTGATTAATTTGCTTGTAGTCTTCATCTCAAAACATCCGAGTTTTTTCTTTTCAATGCTAAAAAGAAAGAACTTGATGTGAAGTCTCCATGTAGTAATATATGTCTGATTGCTTCCAATTTTGTGTGATCGTTCTTTGATTTCAAAATGAGCTCAGAGCTGGCAGTGCAGAGATGTACAGGTAGACTTCAAAGCTGACTTTCTTCTGCCGTTTTCCGTTCTGACACTGCCATCCCTTTAGTTTGTTTTGCAGAAGCCTACAGTAATACATACTTCATTAGGTGACAATGTTAGCAAAAAAGGGAAGCAGAAATATAATTACTCTCTTTATTAACCAAGATATGAAAGAAGATGAAATCACTCCATGCATGTACAAGAGGCACATTATCAGCTGTATTTATATAAGAAAAATGTAAAAGCATGAACTATTGTGATATAACCAGATTGTTATGAAATAGTAATTTCTGCCTTTTGAAAACTGTTCCTATTGCAAATCAGGAAAAGTGCTGGGAATGGGGGGAGACTCAAAAGGAATTCAACATTCAGATTATTAGAACATCTTGTTTATGTTTTAAGGGTTGGATGACTTAAACTGTGAAAAGGACAAATTTGACATCTGACAGAAGGTAGCCTTCTGATAAACAAAACCTTGCCTTTCTGCAGTGCTTCAATAAAACAGGTAACCAGCTGTAGTCACCTCTCTTTTGATAGCTAGACAGTTGTAAGGGTGTGCATTCTGCATACTGAGATCAGGTCATTAATGACAGTCACCTCATTATTTCTAAAGTGACTCTTCTCCAGTACCTTTTTGTAGCAATGTATGAATTAAACTGTTCACCTTGAGCTGTAATCATTGTCTTGTAAAAATCCGCTCAAAGCACCCTGGAATGCCTTGCAATAACAATTTTATGCTGTATTTCTTATGTTAGGAAGTAAAACCCTTCATCTTGAAGGAAGTGTCCAAGCTCTTCAGAGTTGTTAAGGCTCCATAGCACTGTGAGATACAGAACTTTGCTATCCAGTCTTGCACACAGGGACGTTGGGCACAGTCTTGCCCAACATGTCACAGCTGCTTAGTACAACAGGTATCTCAGGGCAGAGCTCTCATGTCCCAGCTTATCATGCCAACTGCAAATTTATCTGCTTTTTTCTAAGGACTGGGTGCTATGTTGGTTGAGGTGGGGTCCAGCAAGCAATGAAACTCCCTGCTTCTCTAAAAGTTGGATAATAATTGCTCAATGAAAACCTCAGCAACATCAAGAAAGTGAGATGGAAAAGCAGCTTCTGTTCGCAAATATTGAGTCTCTGAAGTAAAGCAATATATGCACGTTCAGTGGATGAGCACTGAGCTCCAGAGAGATAACTTGACACTTGTATTCACATCTTTCACAGTTCTCATCTGCAAGTGATAACTTTTGACACCACTGCCTGTGTGTGAAGGGTAGCGATGGCCAGAATAATGCACAGTCACTGTCCTCAGTGAGCCTGTAAGGCTGGCACCTGAAACATGTACAACCCTTCTAATGAAACAGCTACATGGGTTTGCACTCCAAGCTTACGTGATCTAATTTGAAGGCGAGTAAGTGGGTCATATCTGGTACCTAAGCATGAGTCCTCATCATTAGTGTGCCTGTTATCCAGTGTTGTGTAGCATATCTGCAGGGGTGCAATCTTGCCTCTGGGTGTCCCTGATATTTGTGGTTACTGATTAGTTGCTGCCACTGGCTCTTCCTGATAAATTCCACATGTGGAGGTGAAGACTTGCAGTAGCCTGATGTCATGATGTGCTGAAAGTGTGTAATGAGTAGCTTCTCAGGAGCACTAATTTGTATGTTTTTTCATAGATACTTTTTAAAGTTATATGTCTGGCTCGTTGACCGAGATTTATATACAAAAGCAGTGTTGCCTGAACTCCACCTGCAGCATAGGTTATACTTCAAAGCTGATGCTGCTTACAAAGCATTCTTTTGTCTCCACAGTGGATTTTCACCTGAATATCAAGTTGGCTGAAAGAAGCAATGAGGTGCAAAGGATTTTAAAACTAATCATATTAATTTATCTGCCTTTGTAGTGATCACAAGTGAAGCATATTCTCAAAGTGGCAAATTTTTATTCTGAAGTGATCAAAAAGTGTTGCCCTAATGCATGATAATTCATTAAAAAAAAAAAAATGGGTGGACCTGTGAGCTCAGTTGAGCACAGATCACTGCATGCTAGCACCGTGCCTGTTCCCAATGGATGGGTGTAAGCCAGCTCCAAACCTCAAGCTATAACTGCCTGATAGATGCCCCGATGTGCCAGTGCATCACTGTTGCTTCCAGACAAACACTGGCTCACATGGTGCTCTCCTGAGCTCTGAGTGTCTCTGCAGTGGCTCTTCAGCCAAGTGCTGAGATAGTTCATGTTCATTTAAGTCTGGTAAATGCCTGATGTCTGACAGAAAGACCACATTGACAGCCCATGTCAACCTGCCTCTCAGTCTGTAGATTTATAGCCTTCAGCAGATATATTGATTCTGTGAGGGAATGTGGAGCTCACGCCTCCCTGTAGTATTTCTGGAGCTCCTTCTGATCAAAATCTTTTAGTCTTTTTCTGGAAATTCTCTGATCTAGGTATCATAGATTTTTTTTCCCTCCTATTTTACATAGGGGAAAGTGCCCGTCCTTAAGTAGAAAGCTCTGTTAGTAATTAGAACTCAGCTGAAAGATGCAAAAGTTAGACAAAAAATTAATGACTCTGCTATTTCAGACATGATTCCTTCTCTGTGCACCTTTCTGTTGCCCTTCAGGCTGATGTCAGTTTCTTCACCTACAAGTAATTGCCTTATTTCAGTGTTATATGAGAAATGAAGAAATTATGCAAATTACCTCCCCACGCTCTTATGACACCATGAGCTTGAGGAAGAATTAATTCCTTTATTTGAGAGGAATATGCCATCCCAGCAGAAGTGTGTGGCTGGCTGTTACTTTTCCATGAAAAGATAATGGTGTAAGAAGAAAAGGAAAAATATAGTAAATGTTTTTTTCTTCAAACTTCTGTTTCAGGGAAGCTGCCTTAGTACAGAAATGGCATTTCATCACATCCACAAGCTTCTTATAGAATCTCTAGAAACTGATAGGATTAAATCATATGATTTAAGCTGTTCATGTGTCTGATGGTTCCAGGCCTCTTCACCTTCATAAAGCTGCTGGTTGCCAGTTCATTTGTTATTGTTAGAGGCTTGTACCACTCTTGAACCAGATCCTCAGATTTATCTTGGTTTCTAAATTTTTCAACAGAATCGAAGCCAGTTGTGTTATTTTTTTGAAAAGCAAACTCAATGTGCTTATCGTTGCAGTCCAGGGGGAAAAAAAAAGGTGGTGTTATTCATGTATGTACTCCCTATGACTGTACTCCATGCAGTTTAAAAAATAATTGTGAATCCATGGCACTGGTGAAACAAAGTCCCATTCTCTGTAAGATGAGAGAAAATGACCTTCTGGGTACCTGTTTTCAGGTTTACTCTACTAACCTGTACCTCTGTGAAAATAGAGTGGTAAAAGTTGCAAACTCCAAAAGTAAAAAAGTGTACGCAGTGGCAGCCAAAAATCAACAGAAGCATAGGTCTTCCCTTCTCTTTATGAAAAGTAATACCAGAGAATAGAGATTTTTAGGTTCTGGCATTCTAAAATACCAGGTTTAAACTCTATAAATGCCAGAATTCACATTTTTCTTTAAAGCCAAAAATTAAACCACTTTGAATTACCTCCAGATACTTAGACCTACATACAAATGCAAGCTACCAGGACATTCCCCTTGCCTCAGTATTCTGACTCTAATCAAGGCCAGTATTTAAAAGAAATGGCTGAGTTATGGAGTTAACTGTCCACAGGGACAGTTTTTCTCTAACTCTCATTATTTAGATTTGGCTTATATTCCACAGCATGATGTTAAGCAACTAAGATACATCATCGATGGCGGGGACATCTCAGCTCTGAAAAGCAAATTATTTAGGTATGTTTTTCAAAACTTATTATAAATCAATCTACATTTCTTAAATGGAAAAACCATGAAATTCTGGAACAAGTTTCTTTCAAATGTATATAGTACTGCAGCATAAAAACTATGTAGGAAACAAACTTACTCTTATTAAAATCAGGTTTAATGTAATAGCTTCCACATACTTCAGGGTGGAAAAAAGTTATATACAAATGTCCTCAGTCTTTTGGAAAGGCTGTGACCTGCATGATACTTAAAAGTCCACAGGAGTATGTAGGAATGAACACAGCAGTTGTTCCCTCATAGTATGTTATTACAAAGAGAACTGGGGGTCAAATTGCATGAATGATAAATGGAAGGTGCTTGAAATGAGTTGGTTCTTTTTTGAACATTATACATTGACCTTGGCAGTTTTGACAATTACATCCATCATTTCTAAGAATCCATTCCAGAACACCCGTCTGTTCTCTAATGTGGCCAAGTAAACAGGATTTGTGAATACACGAATCAAAGATTGATCTCCTGTGCCTATACACTGATTAACAGTTGGTTTCTTGGTGCAACTTTTTCATTCTATGAATTATGCGAAGATCATAATTCACCATGGCACACCTGTAGACAAGCATGTTGGAATGTTTTAATCTTCACTCATGAGGTCTTGGTAGAATCAATAGCTGGCTTCTGAGTTTCATAAGCAAAATGGAATAAAACCATTAAAAAGCACATTGTACACAGCAAAAATGATGTTTCACTGCCTTAGTGTTCCCCCTAGCAACAGAACTTGCTGAAGACAAAGATGGAACAAATCAGGGTGGAAAAACCTAGCTGCCCTCAACCATGAACATTCTCAGGCACTCAAAAAGTGAAAATTAGCATTTCTGCCTGGAATGTAGAGTTCACCCATCTCAGACTGACCATGTAAACAGGCCTTGTAATCCCCACAATGGGTAACAAAGCATGCTTACAGCAGCAATGTTTAACAGGGCGATATTCTTGAGCAATACCTTTCTCTTCACCACAACTTCTCTACTAATTTGAAAGGTGCTGAGCTGAATGGGTGTTGTTCTGTAACTTAGCAGTACAGAAACACACATAGAGACAGACACCTGAAGTACCTTCCAGTGTACTTCTACACAGCCTTTAACAAGAAAAATGGAAAGCAATGTGAGCCTTCCTTGAAGAGGTTGAGGGTGAGGTGACTGAAAACTTGCAAATTGAGTGTGAAGTCAGAGAAGGGTGAGACCCAAAGTTCTGTCACCGTGTAAGGGAGCCAAGGAGGGACCATCCAAACATAACTGTAAGTGGCAAAATCTGAGTTTGTGGAATTAATGTAAGGGCATTAACTATGGAGGCAACCCTAAAGTAGAGCTTTATCTCACTTTCTTCTAGTTGTCCTCAGAAGACGTAATGAAAATGAGAGTAATGAAAGCTCGAAGAGGTGGCTGGTGTGACAGGGCACAGGCTTTGTGGAGACGGGCTTAGTGCAAGTGATAGAAACAAAAAAAGCTATGATAGAAAGGGTCAGTAACTTCTGTACTCTGACAAAGAATTGTGTAATACTTAATTTTTTATTTTTTACAAAATTAATCAGAATTGGAATATATTAGTAAAATGAAAGAGAATGTTCACTCTGTGAAACCTCACTCATTCTTAATTTATTTGCTATTCTTTCATACTAATTTTGGTAGGACTGTTTATGCTTATGTAAAGCATATTAGTGAAGGAACCCAACTTAAAATGCTTGCTAAAAATGGTCTGACTGAAGATACAAACCCTAGAAAGTAAGTATGTGAAGCACTATAATGTCCATAAACTAATCCAGATTATGTGTAGATTTATGTTACATATGTGACATTTGAAAGTGGAAAACTGCCTTTTTTTTTTTTTTTGTAAGCCAGGCATTTTTTTCAGCCAATTTTTCTCCTTAATAGAAACATTCCTTGGCCTACAATTTAGACAGGCTAAAAAGATAGTTTTTTCTCCTGTTTCTTGGCTCCCATCTGCCCTTGAATATTCTGATGTTCTTTCATTTTCACATTTTTATGATGTCTTTAGAAAAAGCTGCACAAAATTCATCCATCATAACTAGATCTATTATTAATTTTGCTATTAATTTCACATATTACAAGAACTGACAAAGTACTACACTGATGGTAAATGTTAGACTTCCCCTTCTCCTCCTCTTCCACTGAATGAACTATAAAAAGACCCAAATGGTTATGTGACAAAGAATTAAATAGATTGCAGCAGGTGGTATCACAGGTGCCTGCTTAATTCCGGTTGACAGAGTCTGTAGCTCAGGGATGGAGATTCCCTGACTGCTGGTCAGAATTAGTGTAGGGAGAGAGGAGTCAGATTAATGGCTCTAGCTCAAGCCTTGAGCCTATTACAGGGGATTGTTATTATTAGTGGAATTAAACTTACTGGAACAGACCACAGGTCCATCCAGTTGAGGGTCCTGTGACTGGAAGAGGTATGTGCTGATGCTTTAAACAAAGGTATGTAGCATTCCCTTGCACTTCTCTTGATAAAGGCAAACTGGTCAAATCAGCGTTGTCTCTCTCTTGCTGGGACAGACACAGAACTTCAGCAGTCTGTTTACAGCTGACTAATGAAAGCACAGAAAAGTTCAAGTTGAGACAAGCTTAGTGTAGCTGCTGTCTTGGGTCAGGGGGTGAGTTCCTCTCCAACCTACTGGCAGCACTGCTGAGTTTGGACCATAAGGCTCTTGGTTGGGAGCATCAGATGTCAGTGCATGAAGGACATGCATGGAGCCCTCCTACCAGATGGGGTGCTCTGTTAATCAGTTAAATCTGCTTTAGCTGATCTTCTCATGCCATGGATGGAAACCAGATTTTTGAGTTCATTTGAGCGGGATGGGAATATCTAGCAGCCAAGTACAAAGACTTCCCTTTAGACTGCACTGCTGAAACAGGAAGTATAGAGAGATTAATCTTCCAAATCAAGGCAAAGGTATGCATTTAATGTAAGTGTACCTTGTGGTGAGGATTGTTTCCATTCATGTCTATATATAGGTTAGCAATAAAGTTTATAGTGGTCTGGTGTAAACAGCTCTCACCTTTGTATGTTAATGTCTAATAGTGATGGCGTCTGGGAAAATTGCTTAGTCTTTGCTGAGGGACTGCAATCGCCATCCTAGCAGAGGATACCAAAATCATATATGATAGACAGGGTAGCTCCCTTCATGTAATTTTTAAATCTGCAGGTGATTCTGGCTAGAAGGAAGGTGATGGCCTGCTTGTTCTCTGCAGTCACCTCCAGGCACTGGCCTGCCCACGGCTGTGCCCTACACACCATGCACTTGCCCGTACACACAAGCCTGTGCACAGCTGAACTTGGCTGTGGGGGTCAGGATGAGCTGCAGCACAGCTCAGCCTCTCCAGAAGGCACAGCTGGGCTCCAGTTTGCTCCTGCAGTTCAATGATTGCTGCAGGTAATACACAGGAAAACTACTACTCGCTTGTGAGTAGGGAGTGCCATCCTTGCCTTCTCTGTGTGCATGCCCTGTAGAGCAGATGCAAAAAGCATGGAGAGAAAAACACAAACCACATATTTAAGGATGTTTGGAAATTTAAGTATAATCTGTCCATCTGAATATCTAGATTTGAGTGCCTGTGCGTTGTCACAAAGACTAAGCTTTAGCTAGATCCCAATTTATGTATCTAGTGGAAATGTGCTTATGGCACATAAGTAGTCTGTTTTAAAGGGATTGCCCTTTATTGAGTGATGAAGCTGTAATCCATGCAGAAAGGAAACTTAGTAATAGGTATACCCACACTATTACTTTAATCCAAATTATGCCATGCATGGCTATGCAAGGAGGCTATTCAGGTAAAAAGCCAAGAAAAGATGGAGGTTTTTTATAATTTACTTGATTATAAATGGTCACTTATATTTCTGTATTATTTTATAATGAGTAAATGAACCTGTTTACCTGTTGCAACCAGTAGTCTCACTTTAAAATGTTTTGAATGTGTTCTCTGGGCTGAGTTATTAAGGTCAAATTACTCTGCTTGGTTTTCCTGGTTTGTACCTTGCAAATTGTGAGGAAATGGGCTAAGGAAGAAATGTGAATACTAGCTAAATATTAGTTTTATTGTTTTCCTGCATTGTGATGGAACTTTTTATCTCCTTCAAGACCGTATTTAAGTAGTTACTAATGTAACTTTCTTACTCATTAAAAATGTTTAGTTTACACCCTAGTAATTGGGAGTTGGATTTGCAGACAAAAGCTGAAAAAGTTTTAATAGGGAGTGATCATAAAGGGAAAAAAGTTTTCACTAGACTTCTCTTGGCCTTCTTGCCTTTATCTAACATTGGTAATTTAGTTAATATCGTGTCTGTTGTAAAGTAAATTTATATATATGACTGATGTGCTATTAGGTAAATTTCTCAGTGCTACTAGCTGAGTATCTTTGATGTTAAGCTCAATATGGATCAACTGTATCAGGATTTGGCATCACAGACTGAGTTTCCTGACAGCTATCACCATCCAGGCAGTGTCAGAACTGGATAACTACATACTTGCTCAGCCCTAGTAAGTCTATGTAAGATGCAGCCACAATAGCCGGGGTGCCTGGAAGACACTAGCTGGTTTTTATGAAAGCCTTTTTATTTGTCTATGTGTGCTCCAGCCTCAAGCCAGTTGCTGGGCAGCCATCTGAATTAAGCTAAATTGTATGTAAGTTTCCTTAAGAAAGATCCAGTGATTTTGTGTAAAAGATACAGGCCTGATTTTTTATTCAATTTATACATTTACAATCTGGTTTGTAATGTCTGTTGTCTTGGTGTGCCTATATGATGTCTTAATACAACATATGGATACTACTTTTTTCTTAGGTATATGTTATGTTACATATGCGTAGGGATGGATTATGCTAAAGCCTATGCATAAAAGATCACTTCAGAATTATCACGTTTTTTGGTAGAGGCATCAAGAGGAATACAGAGCATGGTTGTTTTACTTTTGTTTGTTTTAAGAGAAATGTCTAGTCGCTTCATGTGTGGAGACAATTTGCTGTCATATGTACAGTTATTGCAAATATGATATAAAGATATAAAGAAAATTCTTTGCCTAGTAGATGACATACCTTACATTAAAAAGTTATTTTCATGCTTTTATGATGATACTCCGTAACTCAATGTGAAAGAAAGCATAAACCATTACTATTTTTTTTTCTTTCACTACTAACTCATTGTAAGTGTTAGATTAGCTACATCTTAAAAATCCACAAGGGGCATCTCCCTGCACCACGATCTTCTAAAATGTGCAGCGTGAGCTAGATTTTTATGTATGTGCTACTCTGGTTTTGGTAAATGCTGGGCATGGTTTTCTGTGCTACCTGAAGCACTGATAGTAACAGGGACTGAAACAGTTCCTGATTGAGTTGAATTTTAGGTGTAGAATCTGGTGAAAGATGAGTTTAAAGAATCAGTTTCAAGCCTATGCAGTGCCATCGGGCAGAGATGAGTATTTTAGTGATGAGTTTAAAGAGTTCCCATGCCAATGTAGCCCTGATGATTGGATTCTTACCATCTTTCCCTTTTGAAAATAGCAGTTCTTGGTCACTTTATACTTTCTGCACTTGCTAAAAAATGCTGTATATTTTGTTTTCATTTAGCTTCTATGTATGATTTGACTATTTATTTTCAACTACAATGCGTGTCTGGAGACAATATATTTGAAGCATAGAAATCAATGATTGCTATGCCATCACATTTTTCAAGAAGTTGTAGATTTAAACTTAAAGATGCCAAATTTCAGGTCTAGCTATTGTTAGTAGATAAGAGTGCAAGATACAAAAATCCATGGAAAGTTACTCTAGATTAATGGCATATTATTTTATTGTAATATTTGATCCCTTCAGTTTGAAACAGTGGCTCACTTTCAACCTATACATGCCTCAACAATTCTTGTTGGGGTTCACTCCTCAGCTGCTGCAAGTTTTCATAGCTTGCCTAAATTCAATGATGACATGAAATTAATAATTTAGTCAGAAACCACCATTGTAACAGTACATGCATGACTCGAAACCAAATTCCAAGCAGGTTTCCTCTTTCACTAAAGCAGGCAGTTACCATGGCGATAGGAAGTATGCAAGAGCTAGAAGAACCAGAACAATGTATGACTTCAAAGTGCTCCCCTTCCCACCAAAAATGTCACTGTTCCCCATTACCCAGCAATTTCTATGCATCAAAGAGAATATGCCAAAACACCAGAGGAGTTCTAAAAAGCCCTTTGCACAAGCATGAAGAATAGCCCTATCTTCTGTTAAGCCAAGTCTTGCCATTCTCCAAGCGCCTTCTAAACCTTCCAGTGCCTTGGAAAGTCTTCTGCCAAAACCAACCATTTTTATTCAAAAATCAGAATTAATGTAATGTTCTGCTCACTGCATTTCAATTTTAAATTACTCAGAACAACAGAATAATTGCTATAAAGACAACAAAGCACATACTGAAAGAAAGCCACTAGTTTTTGTTTTGGAACTTCATCTTTCCTACTCTGATTTAAACATTAGTCAAGGCATAGTGGTAAGGATAAATCGATGAAGAAATAATATTTGATGTCAAAGAAATATATTTTTAGTATAAAATTTAAGACTTTTGTCCTGACTTTCACTAACAATGGCGTCAAAGAGGAAGAAACATGACACGAGCCAGAGTAGAGATTGCCCCGAGAGAGAAGCTTTGAACAAAGAGAGCAGGCCTGGAGCTTTGCAACAAAGAAAGAAATTCCTGCAAATAAATGTGGGACCCTGTAGGCAGTGGTAGGGATGGAATACTATTAAAATGTGCAAAACAAGCAGTGAGCTCTTGGAAAGGTGGTGTGAGTGTACAGTTGTGCTCTCTTCCACTTTGATTCCTACCAGCAGTGGGAACAGATGGTGCATTACACCTCCTCCCCAAAATGAACCATCGTCTATGCTCCCACCCACCAATGCCAGTGCTGCAAAAGAGGCAGGGACCTTGGAACAGAGCTCTTTCATGCTGATTTTGTGTTGGTTTATTTCCACTGAAATGATTTGCTTAACACTAATGTAAAAGGGCTAGAAAACCATCATGTCTTTAGGAGAGGGAAGAAAGAGTCTTGAGGGAAGTATGGGAGGACATATTGAACATGCATCCAGTTTTAGAAGCTCATCTAGTCAAGAAGCTTAACTTCAAAACTGTCATAAAGTCTTGCTGCAGTAGGTATCACCAAATAAGCCACCTAGGGGAAAATACATCTTTAAAAATTAAGCAATTTCTCTTGGGAATGCTGTTTTAAGACATGCATACCAGAAGACTAAAGAAGTCAAAACTATTCACACAGCCCTTCCATATAAAAGTATCTCTCAGACTTTAACAGAATTATTGCATTAAATAGATGTACACTCCTGTCAGTCTCGTGAAATTATTGTGGCCACAATCACATTGGCTAGGCTAGAAGTGAACTGAATCACTGCCCATTAAACTTAATGTGAATATACTGAAACTTTGATATGACTGTAGGTGATCATCTATAGACAGAATCTTTTAGTTCAAAAGCCTTAATCCTAGAACTTTTCTTTAGGGAGACTTCAAGGAGATTATCAGGTTCTTGCCTTTTGCGTGGTTATATTGGTGTTTTCTGGTCAACTTGTTCTCTGCATCTCTGTTCTGATATGTGTTTGTGTGATACCAGGTCACAAGATATGCAATAGCAAATTATTAATAGAGGAATATTATACACAATGCCCAAGAAATCACTAGCAAGTTGCCAGTTTTGTGGGGTTTTTTTTTGTTTGTTTTGGGGTTTGTCGTTGTGGTTTGTTTGTTTTTACTTTTTACAGGCAAAGTGGAAATAGACATCGGAGAAGCACTTGCCCTGTGTATGACAATGAAGGGCAGATTAGCAACTGGCTACTTATCAAGAGGAAAGCAAACTAATCATCCTCTTTCTTGTTGCTTTTATATTGTTCTGTTTAGCGAAGCTGGCTTAGCAGGATGCAATGGATACCTGTGTTGCACTGCACGATTTTGGGTTGTACAATGGGTGTAGAGCACCCTCTGCTTTCTTTTGATCAAATAACACTCCTGGGCTTGAAGAGAAGGGTGTGTAGGGGGAACATAGAGGCTGTTTTCCTGTAGATTTTTGTACTGGAATCAGAAGAAAGAATTTGTCTATAGGGTTCATTAACTGTTGGCCTCTGCTGGCAGTAACCCGTGTTATATAGGCCACCATTGTGCCATCCTCAAAAGAACTCCCTGAAGGAGGCAAAGTCTAGAAGGAGAATATCTACTCTGAAGTTTCCCACCTTCCCTGAACTGTATCTGCAGAGCCACCCCAGGAGGGGAGAATGTGGCTTTGAAAAATAACACCTTTGTTATTCCAAGTGTTAGAGATGAAGCAGAGTTTTCAGATGGCCCCAAGGTTTTTGCACCCTTCACCAAACACAGATGGAAACTGGACTCTTTGAACTGCTTTGAAAATCTGTTACCATGCATTGCTGTGGGGCCTGTGAAGCAGCCATTGCTAACTTCTGTCTGCCTGCAATTTTTATGACCATGTGATGACAAGGGATTAAATAGCTTCATTTTGGAAGCAGACAGCTTTTAAATGTAAAAGTGAAAAACAAAATAAAACAAAAAACCCAATAATTCCTTGCTCAAGGCAAAACTTAATAGATGCTGAGGTAACATTTCAATGAATGAGGTGAATTCCGAACTAAAAATATGAGCAGTTTAGAATTTAAAATTGTATCTTAGGCAATAGTTGCAAAACCTTATAACATTATGATCTTAGTAGATTTGAATCCAGAAAATATAGATTATCCTTTGTTACCCAATTTAGGACCTGTTGGAATTATGGTGTATGATACCATCACTGTTCCTAGTAGCATTTTTTATTTAGTGCCTCTAATTTACATGGAATTATTATACAGGTGCTGAAAAAAAATTTCAATTTATTCATATAATGAAAACTTCTTTGACTTCTCTGAATTAACTGTGTAGGTGATGGCAAATAGTGTAGAGCTTTCTATAGAAAAACACATGCTTTAAAAATTTTATTGCATCTTATCCATTCTTTCAGATTATCAGAAATGTGTGTTCTTGTTACAGCTGCTCTTGGCTTATTAAAAACGTGATAGCCTTTATTTGAACATAATTTTATATATTGGGTTTAACTAGCAATAGATTGTTATTTCATATTTTTCTATATTCTAGAAGCATTTAGTCTATTAGGAAATTAAGAAAGTTCTTTATAGCTGCAAAGTAATCATTCAAATTTCATTTTCCTCGTTCATTCACTAAGACTGATTTCAGATGCATGAACCAGGAGCTGAAACATGCTACAAATTTCATCCAGTTTTCATGAGCATGACTGCTTTGGGCAAATTCAATAGCATGCTGAAAAGCTGAATTATATGGGCCAACACAGACCTCTGACAACCTGTGCTGCACTCTGCTGTGTTCTCATCCATCAAAGATATAAAACTCCTGTGTGTGGAGGGTCTGAGTGGGGTGATGGGTGCAGGAGTCCTCAGGCTGTGTTGCTGGATCCTTTGGGCTGGAGCTTCCCTGAACCCTCTTGACTCCAGATCCTTTCCTTTTCCTCTCAATAAGGTGTGAGGATTGGCTTTCCCTCAGCTGATATCCATTTCAGAAGTTGATGTGATGACCTGATTTTCTCTCCAGATGGTGAAAATTTGGACATTCTGTGTTGGCAGAATGTTTTAAGAGCTTCAAACACGGTGAGATGTCTTTGTTAACTAAGTGCTTGGAAGTGGAACAGCTGATTGTACTCTCATATGGACAAAAATAATATATTTTTATACTATGTAAATGTCTTTTATAATGATTAATTTTTCTTGAAGCACTCTGTGGTTTGGTGCACAGGAATATACTAGCAGTTTGAGAAATCCTTGACTAAAAGTTCTGGAACTTTGAATTAGATTTACTGAGGAGACTCTACTTCTCCTCATGTCAGTTCAGCAGTTCTGGCCCTGTCAAATGTTAATTTTTAGTTCAAACTGCCTTACTGCATAAAATATAATATGACATATGCAACTGCAGACTATAAATTAGTTAAAACTATAAATAAATATTTTAGTCTGTCATCTGTTAGGAGCTGTTCTGGTGACTTTGGAGGAGGTAGAGGAGTTGCCTAGAACATGAACTGCCTAAGAGAGGGAGTACTGCTCTGCAACTTCTCTGCACATTCCTCATCCCAAAGATGACAAAGAGCTTTTACTTGCCTTCACCAAAAGTTTCCTTTCCCCAGGAATTGGTACTAAGAATTACCAGTGTGAGAAGCCAGTTTGGGTCTACTGCCTTTCTGGATGGCATCATTTATTTTTAAATGAGATGGTAGTAAGGGCAAGTGATGGAAGGCATATGGGAATGTAATGCAACCTCTGAGATCTGAGGTTGGAGTGTCAGTCCTGTGGGTGATTTTCAGCTCAGTGCTGAAGTGGCAGAATTAATCTGTTACCACAGCAAGGCTGTAAAGTTCACCATGGTTTTCTTCTGTGTTCAGTGCAACTTAAACATTGTCGTTTTTAGTACAAAAGTGTGCACTGCACTGAATTGCATCACATGAAATGCCAGTAATGACAGGAAATTTTATTGCAACTCAAAGAACCTCATTGTCATAGTTGCAGCTTACATGGAAAACTTAGCTTACAACAGATGTGTCCTGTAGTAGAATTTTCCCTCTGGAAGTAATTTTTCTGCCTTATTTTAAGTGGTACTATGCAAATGACAGTTAAGGTACATAGAGTGTCCTGCACTTTATCCTTTTCATGTTAACATGAGTGCGAGAAGTGTGTATCTGTGTGTAGAGTAAGGTTAGCGTCAATAATTACTAAAGAAAATAACAACAGAGAATTTACAACCATGCAAGAGGGTCGTTTTTCACTTGCTGATAAAAGCAGGGGCAGTGTAAGATGCAAACTGGATAGTCAGTAACAGGAGGCATAGTGGCACAGGGGTAGTGTGAGCAGTGATATGCTGGTAACAAATCTTTAGTACTTGCTTGCCATTTATCTTGCTGACATTTCTTTATACTCTAATTGAAGGATTTTGTCTAATTTAGTGAGGTTTGAACTTTACCATAAGTCATTTTAACTCTGAGGACAGCTCAAGCATATTTTAATGTTTTATCACAAATCTAAGCTAATAGTGGAAACATAAGGGTTTAAATTTTCTTTAATAGAGGTCCTCCTCTAATAGAAGAGGATACATTTTCTTTACAAATTTTGATCACTTAATTTTAAAAGCTCTGTTCTCTATGATACATGAATCTTCAAGGACAATTTTTTAGATCATTATTAGTTTGGTTTTTATCTCCTTAGAGAGTAAGGTTCTCTAAGTCATATGTCATGAGTAAAATTGTGTAACACCATTTGGAACAAGAACAAATATGCAGGCAGTGACATAAACACATTTTTCTGTAGGTTAAGTATTTTTTGTACATTTTAATCTAATGGGAAATGTTTTTAAGAGCTTATTTTGCAAGTGTGAAATGTTCAGGGTGGAACCTTTACTCACNCCAGTATTGAAACTATAACAATGGTAAAATTGTTCTTTCAGATACAATCTTTTCTCCAATTGCTTCCCAATTTCTCTAGGTCTTTGTATTATCCTTGTTTACTTTTCTTATGGATCAGTTCCATGCATACATGTTTTGGTGGGGAGTGATCCTGAGAGACACCACCACACTCTCTGGTTTCATGTTCTCTTTTTCTCTTTGCAATTTCAAAAGGGAGGAAGGTGGGAACTTACCCCTGAGACATCTAATATCTCAGTTAGCCAGAACTTGTTACTGTCCTCAGGTCCTGGATTTTTTTGTTTTTTTGAAAATCATTCTAGAGCTGAGCATAAAGGCAGTCAACCGTGTTGAGCAGTCAGCAATCACTGCTTCTGTCTCTTTCAGGATTCCCTTTAGATTAAATTTTTCTGACTGGAAAAAGACAGAAAAGTTACAATGCAATAAAAATCAAAGAAACAAGGAAGAAAAACCTCAAAGTATTTTATTTTGCACATTACTCTTTTACCCACTGTGGGAAGCTTCCCAAAAGAAATATTTTGATTCTGTTGTTCTTTAAGATCTTTTCCCTTTTTAATAGAAACACATCACTACCAAGACCACAAGAATCTGACATTTTCAAACAAGGCCCTGATCTTTGACAGGTCTTAAAGATGTTTTACAACTCAGACTTACCATTGGCTTGGTGGGTCAAACACTCTGGTACAGGAGGGATTGGCCTCAGTTTGTTGCAGGGGAGTGCCGTGATGAGGCAGTGAATAATGATTACAGATTCCTAATTTTGGTCAGAAATTGCACTTTCCAGAGAAAGCCTAACAACAAAAAACTCAATTCAATTAACATACACCTTAACAGTATTATGTAAGTTCTTAGATGCCTTTAGTCTGGTTTAGACTCAGAGGTTCCAGACCAGTGGAAAGCTGAGTCTTACTAGTGAAGGGGAAATGGAGAAGAGGGAGGAAATACAGACACAGTTACTGCTCTCACTAACAAGCTGAATGAAGCTCTCATACGCTTCAAATAAAATCCTTGTGGGTGTAGTGAGGACGTGGGGAAAAGGCACATAGGATAGTATCCTGCACAAGGATCTCCTGGCTTGTACGTGCCAGTAGCCTGTTTCTTCATTCTCACAAAGCGCAGCCTTGCTGTGGGCTGGGAGGTAAGATCCCCCCCCACTGGTGATTGGAGCCCTGGCTGTGTTCTGGGAGTCCTGAGTCAGTGCTCAGTTACCCCTCTGCTTTGCGTAGCTGATACAGCCTGGCTGTAAATCCTGCTCCAAGTATAAATCTCTCTTATGTTGCTCATACAGTCAGATTCTCTGCTGAGGTACAGGGGAATACTATACTGCAGATATTCAGTCTTCACATGGCCAAAGCCTTTTGTAACACTCAAAGATTGGTTCATAAGCTTCTCCCTCTATGAACTTCATGCACATGTATCCCTTCTGCCTTTGCAGTATAACCACATTGATCACAAGTAAATACTAGATCTATTGATCTTTTAGCAGACTGTGCTTCTGTCCCTCTAAAAGGAAAAGGGACCTGGTGTTTTGCAGCTTGGGTGTGTAAACATTGTATTTATTAAATATGTCACATACTTTGGGGAAGTGGCGGATCTACCCTTCTCGTTGTTTAGCCCTACTTGGCAGCCTTTCTCTTGTAGCAGTATTTATGAAACTTTGAAAGACACTTTAAATGAGTAAAAGGTCATATTAAGACAACTCAGGTGGTGTTAAGTACAAGAGCTGAATGGCTTGACTACAAAGGGACAATTGGGGGAGGCTTAGTTCAATAAGATACTTGTTGCTTATTAATGCACATTACTACAATCCCCTCTCCCTTGTGAATATCCCACTCAGAGTAAATTGATCTTGGTTACTGTAGCTTTGTTCTCCTCTTAGGCCCCAACACAGAAATTGGTTCTTGTACAGTGTAATGTATTTTAGACTCTCTGCACTGACTCTCAGTTGACTCATGAACTTCGAGTGCTTTTCTGTAGCTGGGACCCACACTGCCTGCCTCGAGCCACTCTGCTGTGCAAGAGCCCAGTGCCCTCTGCTGCCTCCCTCATCCTGGGAGCAGGGAGAGATTCTTCCCTTCGTCCTCTTAGGAAGGTGATCCCACTTCTTGGAGGTGTCAAGAAGGCCAAAACTAGCATTGTGTGTTTTCCTTACCAGGCTTGAACTGTCAGCTTCTCGGTAAGAGAAGGCTCCTTCAATCATCTCTCTAGAACTGCTGAAGCATTCGGTGTGATGCACTGATTGCTGCTGATTACACCAGCTAAATGCTACTGCTGTAACGTATCACTGGCCTGTAGGTAGGTAATATGCTTATGCAGGTACGGAATATGACACACAACTTGCATACATCCTAAATATATGCCTAAAGAGAGACAGTAAACAACTAGAGAGCAGTAGATATTATTTTTGAGGCTCTCGGTTTTAAATGGAGGAAGGGAACAGAAGGCATATTTGCAGCCAGCAGAGACATGTTAATCCTCCGAGCAGTAATGGTATTTTT
The DNA here is from genome assembly GCA_013396755.1 of Sclerurus mexicanus. Taxonomy (NCBI): domain Eukaryota; kingdom Metazoa; phylum Chordata; class Aves; order Passeriformes; family Furnariidae; genus Sclerurus; species Sclerurus mexicanus. The sequence goes on along the minus strand of VWZF01000181.1, from coordinate 2,020,813 downwards.
GCCGCTATACTGTGAACAAGAGTTGTCTAATGTACAGATACAGAGGCCTCCAGTGTTGATTCAACCCTGCCTCTTCACAATCAGAGACACTTTCATAAGTCTTGTAAGAGAGTTTGTATCTAAGCCAGAATGAAAAGCTTAATTTTTGGAGACAGTGTGTAATCAGAATAACTCTTCCTGATGTTACAATGTACCTACTGGTTCCAACACCGTTTTAAATAAAATGAGATTGAGTTAGGCAAGCCTTTCTTACTGTTCACATTCCAAATTGACTAGTCCTAAGACTATGAATGCCATTTTCTCTGAGGAAGTGATGAAATGTTAGAATTGTTCTACATTGTTAGAATCCTGGAGAAACATTCATTTTTCATCAGTACCTAATGAATGCTGAGACTTGTATCTTGGAGGTTACCAGTCATGCAAGAGACAGTAAAATTGGTCATTGTGATCCAACTAGTGGGAAGCCATTATTTTCACATTTTTTTTTTAACACTCTTTCTAATGAATCTGCAATAGTCACTGCTGTAAATGACAAGCAATGCAACACTCAGGTAAAACTCCCTGGTGTGTGGCTCTGCAAGATTTAGACATAGTCAAGCAATACTTTTCAGTACACGAACGACAACTCCACATTTTGTTTTTTCACCTTATGCTGAACAAGTCACAGCAATTTGCATGTAAAACATTTCTTGTACTGGCAGGTGTCTTTGCTTTGGCCTCTCACCAGTGAGTTAATCCAGACTTTTAAATTGTTAATAACTGAATAAGTTTTAGATCCTGGTGCCTTTTATAATCAGTCACATAAATATAAATTATGTGGGAATTTGTACTCTCCAGGGGTGGGAAGGACATGACAGCCTTGGCAACTATGAAGTAATTTACTGTCTCTTTTCTAATCTTTTTTACAATGTATAGAAAATGTAGAAGCAAGTAAAAATAGTATTTGTTGGATATTACTTAAAAGAATGCAATGTATTTTAGATTTCTAAAGTATTCTTAAAGGAAGTATTTTTGAAACAAGTTTCAAAAATTAACCTTTTGGTACTCAGAAAAAAATACGCTAAACTATTGAGCAACTTGATTTTAGTAAACAAAAAGACAACTCAGATTAAATTTAATCAGCACATTTATAAAGGGAAGAGCAGTAAGACAGTTCTTGGGAGCAGCTGTAATCCACCTGAAAACTTTAGTCTGAAAGCGTAAAACTATTCTGAAATTACTTATATGGAAGAAGTTAAGATTTAATTCACATTTCTTAAAATGAAGAAAATCTTCCTGCTCTTAAGGGTTTCTGAGGAGGAATGGTGGGTTTACAGAACTTGAACCTGTTGTGTATCTTTTCGTGGCCTTATGACCTTTGTTTCCTATTTTTTCCATATTTTTGCATAGTGAAACTCTAGTTCAATGTCTCATTTTTCACTTTTTTAATATTGAATGCTTAGTTATTCCTTTGAGGCACTTTTCTCTTGAAGCATTTGGAGTGCTACATTGTCAGCTGGTTGAAGTTTCTGAAATCCCTGTTGTTTTGATATATTCAAGTTTATTTATTCACATCAGTTTAGGATCAGGGCTTGGAGTAACTGAGGGTTTTTTTTGTATTTTTTTTTTATTATGAACTTAATATGTAAATGTTCTGGCATCTCTTAACACTAAAGGTCACCTGGCTGATTTTATTCTTTCTTTGGATTGCGGCAACCCTTTGAAGTGTGTTAATTGATTGTAATTGTTTTAGTTAATCAGTTTCAGAGGATCAGGAACCTATTTTACATGCAGGAGTTGTTTACTTCCAGGCATTTCACAGAAGTGGTAAAAACTACCTTAGGTTAATTGTTTCTTTATTTTAGGAGATTAAGGGGTTTGTACGTACTAGGTGACACTGGGTTTGAAATATATAAAAGCTGAGCTATGAGGAGAGCATGGCTCCTTCATTTCCAAGTTGGAGAAAAATAAAATTTGTTTATCCCCCACCTTTTTTATCTTTTTTTTTCTAAATTGAAGAGAAATAAAAGCATAAAATAGAGGAACCCTCTTTGGGCTTGATGCTTCTAGCAGCATTGAAGGCTGCTTGGCTGATTAGGACATCAGTGTCTTGCCAGCTTTGAATGATCAGTCCTGTTCTTTGAATGAAAGCTCAAGGTTTTCAAAATGCTGGGAAATATGTACCAGAGTGCCAAGACTTCCTTAGAGGTAGGGTGAAATCCAAGAATTTCTGTGCAGGAAGTCTCATTTACCTACCTAAGGTTGTTTACTTGTCTAGGGCAATGTGTCAAAGTGTTTGTGGAAAGAGTTTGCAAAGTATGGCCATGTAATAAAGTTTAAAGGCAACTTCTGGAGTTCTTGATAAGCAGACTTTACTCAAAAAAATTTTGTGGTAGAGGAAAAGTTGGTCCTATCCTACTCTTTTTCCATTCCAATTTAATTTTTCCCTACCTGCCAGTCAAATAAGATACATTGTCTGGGAATGGGCTGGATAATGCATTGAATATATCTTGTGTATGGAATAAAAGCCAAACTTCACTATAATTGGAACACAATATGGTTTTTACAAACCTTTGGCAAGTAAGCATTTAAATCCACCAAAGTGACCTGTCCCTTGTTGGGAAGGGGGCAGGGAGGAGGAAGAGGAGGAACTTCTGGTTTCATCACTGAGTTCCTAACACAGCCCACAGTACAATTTCATGGTCTGTGAGTCTTAAGCAGGAACTCTGCATGTTGGAGCATAAAGTGGGTTATTTTTTTCTTAAATGTGGAGCTGGCTTCTGTTTCATAAACTTCAAGTAAGTTGCAAGGCTGTCCTTTTTCTCTCCTGAATGTGTATTTTTCTGGATATCAGGAACTTGCTGTTCTTTTTTCCCATGACTCTCGCTACCTATGAAGTAACATTCAAAATTAGCAGATGTTCAGATGAATTAAATAGCAAAATTCTGTGGGGAAAGGGAAAAGGTTTCTGACTCAGAAGTATGGGTGGCTCACTGAGGGGAATGCTGTTAGCAAAAAATGGCAAGGAAGGTGGTTAACGTGAATCGCAACTTTCTTCTAGGAACTAAAAAAACAGAATGAAATTACCTAAATGAATAAATCTGCATTTTTGGGCTAAATAGTAAGAATATCATGCAAGGAGGTCTATGAATTAAAGGCAGTTGAGCATAAATTTGACCACATAATTGCAAGCTCTGCAGATGGAAGTAGAGGAAGAGAAAGAAGTAATGTTCACTTTAAAATAATGAATGAAAATTTGAAGTACACAATGTCAACAAAGGAGTGACTGCAGCAGGGGTACATTTTTTCCTGGGCTTTTGTATTTCTTCATTCTGCCCTTACTGTCCCTCTCAAAGCCCTGTCTATGACTCAGCTTGTGTCTGCTCACATATACCATGTACAAATGTTTCCTCCTGTGCTCCTGGGACCACTGGGAATGAATGATGCTGCTGCCGGACCCACAAAACTGGGCAGAAATCGAGCATAGATACTTGTCCTGCCTACATACTTTTAAGTAATGGATGATGATTTGACACCTAATTGAAAATCACCTAAATTTATAGATCCTAGTAGTTGAATCTCTAGTTGGAGAAATGCAGCAGTGAAAAACTTTCTATTCAAACAAATGAAATCTAATAGAGGTGGAAAATCTGGCTAGAGAGAAGCAAAAGTAGCAGCAATTAGGCTTGTGGGTGAAGATTTTTTTGTCAAGCCCTAAATGTTGTCCTGTGTATTTTGAAGAGCAGTAGGACTATTCCTGGGATACATTCCAATCCCTTTCCTCTTGGATGAAGTACCAATGCAGTCCCTAGGTCTGTTATGGTATATACATAAAGCAGAATTTTCAGGAGAGTAAAAAACAAATGCATTTTAAAAAAAATATTTTAAAATTTATTCGTGGAAAAAAATTAGACTTGTTCGAGCCTGCTAACTTCCAGAAAGAAATGGGAGTTAAACTGCTGCACATTCCTTCTGATTTCATCTCCCTCAAAAAAAAAAAAAAATCACAGATGCCTGACTCATTTTATATACCTTTCTGTTGTTAAGACAGGCAGGAAATTCGAGAACAATATAATTGTCAGTATGATAAATGAGAAGGCAAAATAGTGTTGAACAGTAGAGGACACCGGGTGTTATTATGGCCTATTGTTGCTATGAATAGAACCACCCAGACACCAATTAACATCTCATTGCTATGATTACTTGCTACAGTATCTGTTCCACTAATCAAACTTGCACCTTTTTAGTCCATATTTTGATTTCAAAAACTTATACCAAGAAGAGATTACATTTATCTCAAATGCAAATAAATGTGAAGCTTAAGAAGCTAATTAAGTTTATAACCACTGAGAATAACATTAAAAAGAAAATTAAATTGCTTGGTTTGGAGGAAAACCTTTTAGGAAACATTTGTTGAATAAACATAAAAGAAATTCTCCTAATGTACTCTTATGCAAATAGTGTTCCGTTTATATTTTCCATATGCCAATCATATATCTCTTATGATTTTTCTTCACTAAACATTCTTCTTCATAGGAATATTTACCATCAATCACACATGTAGTAAGTACAACAGCTACAGAACAGCAGCATGCTACAGCTTCCCAAACTTTTTGAGAACAGAGTTTGTTTTATAAAAATGGCAATGCCATTACAAATATTTAGTATATAATTGCTTTGGGCAAGGAGATGGAAATGAAGGATAAAGCCTTTGAGATATTACTTCCCTGATTTTTCTCTTTTTTTAAGGGGTTGTAAAAGGTACCAGATTGAAAGCTCTGAAGAAAGGAAATTTCTGCTTCTGTGTCAGGTAGCGGTACTGCAGAATTCCTTGGGCTGGGCTCCATCTTCCAAAGCACTGTGGTGTTGTCCCTGGTCTAACAGACTACTAAGACACACTCACTGTCAATGAGAAAACAAGGGTAGCTAAGCAGACCCTCAAGTGTTTTGCTGGATCATGTTGTTCAGCTCCCTGACAGGCTGAGCCTGTGCCCCAGCAGCACCTCAGCTGAAGGGCTGCCCATGCCCCTCCTGTTGGAGCAGTCCTGGTTGGTACAGGTTTTGCAGCAGCTTGCTTCCTAGCCCAGAGCTTCTCTCTCATCCCAAATGGATTAGCTGTGCTAGTAAAAGATAAGATTTCTAGCTACAAATAATTCCTCTGCTCCATTTAAGGAAAAACAACTTTTGAAGGAGAAATGGGAATTCATAGTCCACAAGACAAAAGTGGGGGTGACATGATTTCTGTCTGAAGAGTGCTGTGAATAACACTGACTTAGCTTCTGCTGCTCCTGGTGTTTCTGTCCCACTCTCCTCTCTGTGGAGCACAGGATCTGAGCATAGCCTGCAGCACCTTTCCTTGCAGCCAGCCCTGGCTCTGCCAGGGTGTGGAGGAGCAAATACAGTCTCTGTGACCCCCTTGTGCAGGTAAATCTGGAGAGGAGCCTGAGGCATACTTTCAGTCTTGACTCCTGTGTACTGTGTTTAAGATTTGACAGCAGCAAAGTAACTCACAGGGAACCATGTCAATAAATCCTTGTTTGACTTGCCCTAGAGGGCATGGATCTCTTGGTTGGACTGAGCGATGGTTCTACCCTCTGCTGGCAACAGCTTCATTCATGTGAGCTGGACACGATGACTATGGGGAGGAAATTGTTCTGATGGAAATGGTGGATATGATGTCATTTCTAGGGCCTCAAATTTTTTGTTTGTTTGTAGTTTTTTTGTTTTGTTTGTGTGTTAATCTTTAATACATGGCTTTATCTTGCTTGTGCTCAGACAGCATCACTTTCTCTGCAAGGGTTTCAATTATGACTGGAATATTTTGAAATGTGCCCCTGATGATCCATCACAATTTTTTTTTAAAGCTTTGGACATGGAAGAGCAGTGTTGAACTTGGAGCTTGAATTCAGATATAATTTTTTTATAAAGCAGCTGACAGGTTTGCTGGATTAGTGTTTATAATACTTATTGACATCCCATGATACCTTTCCATAGCTGAGCAGAGTTTAGATTGACTCTGGAGTATTAGTACTTGATGAAGGTAATCTGTTTTCTTGGCTGAAGCTCACAAACAAAGCAGTTAAATCCCCATTACAAATGGCTAAACAGGGACCCATTAAACTTCTTCTAGGCCTGTCTCATTTCTCTAGCCCTGAAACATTTATAAAGGGCACTGTTAAAAATTTACAGAACCTTGAGACAGTGTCTTAAGCAAAGCTACTCTATGTACACTACCTGAAATACTCAGTCTTCCTTTAAAGAGCAAAATAAAAGTAGAAAAAAACCAATTTTTTTTGTACGCTTTGACCTACAATAATTGTTTTGGCTTTTCATGATTTATTTTTCAAAGTTTCATGGAAAATAAATGCTACAGGTAGAAAAAAACCCACAATTTGTGCTTAAACTACCACAGGAAGGTGCCAGTGTTGGTTATTAATAATCAAACTGTCTTTGTTAGTGCCTGTTTCAATTATTAGTTTTCCAATCACCCTTTTTATATGGGAAGTCACTCTGGAAACTGTTGGCACCAAATTTGAGATGAATATGGTAATAGTGGATGTATCATGTTAATGAGAATTCTCATATTAAGAAATATAAGACACATTATTTTAATGATTCTACTGGCATCAAACCATGGAAGCTACAAAGTTATTTTTTAAATGAATCAATCCCCACAGGCCTAAAGTAATTGTGTAAAAACTGTTGGGCCTTTTTTTTTTTCTTTTTATTCCAGTAAAAGACAGCCCCAAAATGAAATTATACTTTTCACTGGCTTAGCTGATGTTCTGCAATAATACCAGGTATTTTGTAAATCTCAGAAAAAATAGAATGTTTAGGAGAGCACCAGAGTGGGGAGATTGAATCAGGTCTCCCAATGCATATCAATAAAGACACGATAATTAGAGAGAGAATAAGCAAAGCCTTCATTAGGCCATAGATTATTTGAGTTGCATGGACCAACTGTCAAACTGAGCTCACTACGGATGACTGTACCTTGTGAGACAGCCTGTACCTTAATGCATGAGGATGGTGGCATTTGTTTGTGTAATAGGGACATGGTACTGGGAGGGAGAGGGGATGGCCAAGAATAGAAAAGCACTATTGTCTAGTTTGGTTCATATATTCTTCTTCTAGTCATCTTCTCTAAGAGTTTAATCTTCTGCTCAAGTATTTAAAAAATAAATAAATGAGCAGTTCTGTCTTTCTAAATATGGGAGGTGATGCAGGAGTGGGGGGAATAATGAAACTGTAGTGTGTATATATTTTCTAGTTCCTGTGAACTTTGATAATTTCCAGATGGTCACTTTTAAGTGTATTCCTCAAACATGAAGAATGGTTTTACAGTCTGCAATATATATTCTAGGACACCCCTAAAATGTCTAGAAAACTTGAATCTTTAGGTATTGTTTTTGTCCCTTACCAACCGTGGATGCCACAAGAAGTAATAATAAAGAAGTTAATATGATAGTGTGCTTTTTATTTTCATGGAACCTGGTCAAAGTGGCAGCTGTGCGAGCTCAGGAGTAAGTGCTGAGGAACTGATATTTTATATGGTCTAAAGTTGGTGTTTTACATAGTCTCAGGCAAGCCTTTGAAAAAATTCAGGGATGCAACTGGCACTTGTAAGCATATACCCTCTTCTGACATTTTAGCTGAAAAGTAACAGCCCTCTTTACAAGTATCTTAAGTGGTGTATGCAACTTTATCTCTCAGCTGGGATCAAAGGAGAAAGGGACCTGTTCCCTCTGTGATAAATAGGAAGGGAACTAGTAGCCAAAGAGCCAATTAAATGACCAGCATAATTTAGCTGGGTAGTCTTGAAGTGTAATAGTTTCTACCTAGCCAGTTCCAAAATACAGTCCAGCTGTGAAAATGCCACATCATGTTGGTTTCCTTTCTCTTCCTTTTTGGGCTGCTCTTTGTCAGTTATTTGTTATATGAGCGTAAGACACAGGATTCATACAAATCCTCATGGTGCTTGTTCATGGTCCAGATACTTGGTTTACACCTGTGTCCTGTTCAAGTGGGGAAGTGGGTCATTAGAGTGAGGACAAGAAGTGGAGGAAATTAGAAGCAGCATCCTTACCTTAGGATGGTCAAATACCCTGTGATATCCTAGTACTGGATTGTTGCTAAGCAGCTTGTGTTGACTCTTTTGAATCTTTCAGATAAATATAGCAGAAGGATTGCAGAGCTTCAAGAATTTGGTTTTCACTTCTACTGTCTTAGCTGGCTGTCTTCTTAGAAAATCCCATTCCCTTGTTACACTTGCTTTTGCAACCTTATTGATCTAACATACTTTTTTATTAGCTGGGTGAAGTGCTTTTAGTATAAAAATATTTCCAGCCCTGCGAATCCTAGCCATACAGTCAATCTATAATAACAAAAATAAGAAAGTACATCTGTGGAATATGACTGAGTTGAGCCTAAAATTACAAGGGATAACCTACTGCTTTGACACAGCCTCTGTAGCCTCTCATTGTGTTCTTCTCAAACATTAGTTCTCAGTTCCAGAATTTGAAAGAAAGCCAGGAAGTCCCACACATTTTGTCTATCTCTTAAGTGGACATTCCTAGATATCATCAAGTATTTCAGTGGTTACATCTGCCAGCCTATGCTTGAAGGCAGTGATGAAAACAGGACTGAAAATACAAACATAATATTTAGAAATGTGGCTGAGGGAGAGAAGGAAGAAAGAGTTCTCACATACCACATTTCTGCTACTTTGTTGTTTAGCAGTTATGTCAGTATGACATACCAGAATGTTTCAGTCATCAAATTATTGTTATTTGTTATTACCAAATAGAGAATTTTAAACCCATGACTTGACTCAGTTCTTTAAATGCCATCTTATGCACATCCGATGAAGTGTTATTTGCTTGATACTTGCAAGATCACACAAACTCATTTGGGACCTGAGGTTGCCCATTGGAGTGCTATTTTGATACCACCAGTAGTTTGAAATAAGCCACTTTAGGAGTCCTCTGTGCATTCTTCTGCAAATCGAATTATCTACTCAGTAACTGGGAGAGCAGTAAGATGCAAAAGACAATTTGCATGAAGAAGAGAAATGCACAGAGAAGGGAAGTAATAACACGTCGTTCCTTCATTTGATATATCCCTGGAAGAAAGGGATGTGAATCTTGAATCTGTTCACAAGCACTGACCCAAGTGCAGTGGTACAGGTCTGTCTTGCTCCTTTCCTGTTTGCTGAAAGTCTGTCTCTGCAGTAGTGCCTTGCTATAAGTTATTTGAGGGCCACAGAGACCTGCTGTAAGGTCCCTCAGTTACTGGGACTTGATTGTATTTTTATCTCAGAAAGAGGTGTGTCTTTTTCTACTTTGGTGCCAGCACTGGGTACTGAAGTCAGAAGGGGGAATTTAGGCAGAAAAGTCTGATAATGTTCTGTGGAGTCTGCACTGTTCTTTCTGGATAGGCTTTTAGTGACTGTGTGATCCAAAGTTATCAAAGTGTTTAGATTATGAAACTAGTTTTGTACCCCTTGGAGCTTTTGTGCCAATAGAAATTCTTAATTTGTGGTATTTTGGCCAAATTTAGCTACAAAAACCAGACTGCATTTCACATGAGCTTTTACTATGCATGTGACATCAGGAGGAGGCTGCCACTTTGTTCTCTGGCTCAGATCAGTCTTTATATGGACACAATAAATCGCTTTGGTAGGAAGGAATTCATATTGAGGAATATTCTCCCTGTTAGAATTAAGGTGATCGTGACAAACTTTTTCAATTTCTGTTTCATGTGTAAGACAGTTCTATTTCACAATTTTTGATCCTCCTTTTAAATTTCATGCCACAGGTAACTTTTCAAACATCAAGTGCTCATAGGATTATGGTATAGTTGCACCAATGCTTTTTGGAAAACCTTTGTACCTCCAGGATAGAATTTAATGAGACTTGACAATGCTCTCCCAAAAGGTCACCACCCAGGTGGTTGTGTCATCCTGCTCAGGAGAAGGACTCAGCACCTCAAATTCTTCTCTTCCTATTCAGCTTGGGGATTAGATTGAGAATTTTTATTGCCTCTCCTCTTGCACCCTCTGAGCTTTCAGAAATGGCTGTAACCACATTTTCTCCCCTAGGTTACTGAACTCTTTGGCCTAATTCAGATTAGGAATAGTTCTGAGCTGTCACAGTCTCGGATATGATCGTGGGAGGGTCCTTCACCTCCTTTGGAAAAGGGTTTGGTCCTTACCTCCATACAAGGTAGGAAGATTACTTTCTACCTGTTCTCCTTTCTTTGACATTGTTATTTTTCAACAGGAGATAGTGTATTCACAAATGAGTTTCTACAAAATAGTTCTTCCTGGGCTACTTCTCTACATGTGTAGGGGGAAAAAAAGGAAATGGAGTTATGGAGTGAACCCCTTGTTTAACTGGTTACTAGAAGATACTTAAAGGTGGCATTGTAGGAGCACTTATGTAAAGTGTTGTGTAGGTAAGTTACCCTACATTTCCTGGGCACACCTGCAGCCCACCAGAATGTATCTCAAGCCTCCCAGGCTGTGAATTTGCACCTCTCTACCTCGGTGCACATTGTTATCATGGGGACTTTGGGCTGTGGATTAATCTTCCTGTGAATTCAGAGAAGCCGCACTGAGCCGGGGCGGGGTGCTGAGTGTGCTGAGCTGGCTTGTCCTCTCTGACCTGGCCACCGGAGGGCACGGGGGGGCAGGCGCCAGGTGCTTTAGGGGTTCAGGGGTGGGTGCCGAGGACCAGTACAGCTGGGCAAGGGCTAATGTACCCACTCACCCAGTCTGGAGTGTCTGCCTGTGATACTATGATGTTACCAAAGATTTTGGTTATTCAGAGTAAGCCCTGCTTACCATTACCCCAAGTGATGGGCAAGTGGTCTGTTTTTGTGGATACAACTAACATTGTCATTCTCTGGAGTTCTTTAGATGTTTTAGAATCTCTTACAAGTAGAAATAGTTTTTCTTCTACAGATCATGACTGCAGGTACTGTGAAGTAGTAGTGGCTCTTTCAGATTATATCTATTTGTATGACAAATGTGTATCTTTGGCAGACTGCTAAATATTACTGCTTAAATCCATTACAAGGAAGCACAATTTTCTGTAACTTAATTTCCTAAGCCTAATGAACCCAGTAAATTTCCTCTGATGTCTTCCCAAGTTAATATATTAAATCTAATTTATTTGGCAAAAAATTGGACAAATTTCCTCTTAATTCAATTAACCTAGAAGAAAAAAATGTATTGTTATGGAAATATGTGACTAATAATTCACAGATGCGAAAGTCCTGGGTTTGGTTCCATTCATTTACTAGCTTACAATTGCTATTTTTGCTTGCTATAATTTAACTCAAAAGAGTTAATTCTACCATATATGTGTTTGAAAAGTTTGATAAATGATACCAAATTAATTTCTTGTCATTTAATGTTGCAGAAGATTTTTCTGATTATCTGCATACTTATTGAATATTATATTCGCCAATTGATTTTTTTGATGCGCTACTGATATTTTGTGGGCACTGCTAATGAGTGGCTGATGCATTTTCATCAGCAATAATATGCCCCCTAGCAATTTTGCTAGACCTCGAAGTGGTAAAAAAAGAGTTCGCATTGTTTATGTCTTAATGTTGGGAAAAGCGAAACACTAAGTCCCCACAAAAACCAAAGCAAAACTGTAACAGGGAGTGGGTGCTGAACATGGTTCAGCAGCAACACACAAACATGAGCTCATCTATGCATGCTCCTTTGATTTTATGGGAACAGGATATAGATAAGGAGGATACGGTTGCATATACTCCTGGAACATAATTCATATTCTTCATGCCAACAGCTACAGTCCTGCTTTCCTGCCTCTTCCATAATATATGTGGAGCGATCTAATGTAAACAATGGAGCCAAGCCTCTGACAAATAAATTACAAGGGCCACTAATGAGTGCAAATCCATGTATGACCTTTAGAGCATTCGTGCAGCTGTCTCTGTGCTCTAATGTGGCTTGTGCTGGAAGAAACCTGCAGATACCTAGCATTTCAAAATGACTGTATAAATCAACATAATAGAGTTGGTTTCTTTCTGTTTGCACACCTTGACCAATTTCAGAGATGCTCAGGAGAGATTTTGGCTTTAAAACTGTAGGCCAAAGATCTTTAAGGTTCCTGCATTTAAAGCGATTATTAGTGATAGCCAAGATTATTTTACAAGTAGTCCAGTTTTCCTGCTATAAATTTTTATCCAGACATTTATATCTTTTCCAGCACAACAGCAATTGTATGAAAAATAGTCAATAAGCTGCAATACTGAGGTCAACAGTTTTAGTATTAAAATTAGTTTACAGTATGTTTGCTTGAAGTGCACATAAATTCAAAGAGGCAAGAAGTATAAACAGAATAGCTGGTTTCTTGGATGCACTCCAACATAATTATAGCTATTCACCCTTGTGACTATTTATGTGTGTAGCTTAAAGCTATTTGCCTGCCCTAAGGTACAGTAGCAGTATTTTTATACATCTTTGTATCTGATTGAAATGCAAAACTCAGTAAACCTGGAAAGGATGCTAACAAGCTTAAAGAAATGTATGAGTAAAATTAACTAGCAGATTGAATGTGCATTTTGACATTTGTTAGCAGCACCACCCCATTCCTGGTACAGGTACCTCTCATTCTTTTCAGTTTTGAAACTGAGATATCCCTTAAGGATTTGTCACCAAAATAGTGTATTTTTAATAGGCAATTATGAAAAAAAAATCATCATCAATCACATTTATTGCAAACATCTCATAAAACAGTAAAACATTTATGTGGCTATGGAAGGCAAGTATGTTGCCATGTAATATACTAAGATTTGCATATAAAGAACAGCAGGCAGCAAACAAGTCTCTTTCCCTTTCTTATGCCATTTATACAAATGCCTTTGATGCAATGTATCTATTTAATTTACATCAAAATGTTATTGCTGCAACACCTGAGTGATATTGGCTGTCATTAGGTCTCGGAAGCACACCCTGGGAATGGAGCAGACGATGCTGCTTCCTCCAGGTAGGGTCCATCAGCCGTGTCACACCTTGTCACAACCTATCTGTCACCCAGGAGGCAGGGTTTGCCTCAAGCTGATGTGCATCTGTCACTGATATATATATGTATCTATAACTTTTTTTTTTTACGAAAAAAATTTTCCTCCCCCCAATATCAGTTTTTCACCAGGATTATTCATGTCAGGATTTAGCTTTCAGACAAATTACAGGGATACTGGGACTCTATATTGTTTCAGTGTGCATAAGAGTAAAATGCAGTTGCTTGTAAAGAAACACAGCTCTTTTGTAGGGAGCATGTCTACTGACTATCAATACCAACATCTGCTAATCTTCTCCATAATCATCTGTACCTTGTGCTTGGAAAACACTCAGAAATAATTTTCTGGGAACTTTTTTTAATAGCTCAGAGTGCATCTACCGTGAGGCTGTAGGATATAAAATGACTAATAAAATGTAAGGTTATTTGTGTGTCAGAGTTGGTAACAACTGTCTTTATCTGGGTTTTTCCACAAGCCTCAAGGTAAAATGAACCAGGCAGCATTGCAGAGAAGAGAGAAATGAATGACAACACATTGTAAAAATCTGTGGCATTTTTTGACACTTGACTTTGTACTATCATTTTAAAAAAATCTGCCTTCTATTTACTTGTCAGAACTGGATTTAATTCTTATATGCTGCAAGGAATTCACCATGTAAAGATATTGATATAACAAATTGCCAAATGTTTTAGAGATTGATTCTTGCTGACCAAAATGGGCTTTCAGATTGGAAGTCTTTTTTTTCCAGAAAACACCTGCTGAGATAGAAGTCTGACAGCTACACAAAAGAAATACACAGTTTGTTTAGTCTGCTCCTATCTAGCAATTGGCAGATGGTATCAAAAATTGCATTTTTAAAATGAAAATTACCTAAGGATTTGTCAAAGGACCTTGGTTAAAATGGACTGAGTGGCCACTGTCAGGTGAGTATTACCCAACTGATTGGTTGTTACTTCTGTCAGTCTTTCTTCAAAATTACGACAGGCCACACAGCAGGGTGCAAATGATCATTAATACTTCATCCCCTGGGACACAATAAACTGTCCTTCACTTGCATACCAATAAAATACATAAAGCTTGTCAGACAAGGTGACAGGAAAAGGTGACTTTTCAAAATGATTTTATACTACAGTGGCATGTGATCAGTTAAGACACATTTCTGTATTGTGTGGTGTACGATCTGGACAGCAGCATCTTTGAATTCCTTCTGGTTTTAAAATGTATTTTAATGCTTTTTCCTGATGCTTATTTTAGTGCATTAGAAGGACATAAGATTTTGAACACTTCTCAACCATACATTGGACACTTAAGAACAGATTTTGCAGGAAAACACTTCTCTCGAGGCAGCACTGTTTATACCATCTAACCCAACCCCAAAACAATCCAGGCTCTCAGTGTGCAGTCGTGCACACTTCATGCACAGAACAGAGTCCCAGGTCAAATGATGGCCATTGGAACAAAGATTCCAAACTAAAATTAAAGATATTCTAGACTTGAACAAGCCATTTTCACAACATTTTTATAAGTAAAAAGTCTAAAAAATGAAGGAGTCTTTTTGCTGTATTATACTTTTGGTAAGGTCAGAAAGAGGTTAGAATGTGAGGTATTTGCTTAGCCACCACTTCCAGTAATGCTTTTCTGTTCTGGTAAGTGCACTGAAAAAGATAATTACTGATTTATGAGCAGATTTTGCATATTCTGCCTATAGGGGTGTTTTGGTTTGAGTTTGTTTGTTTGTTTTTTTGACACATCTACCAATGAATTATTAGGTGGTTACTGCACTGAAAGTTTTGGGTAGACAAGGCACATAGGGTTGCTTAACCAGTCAGTGTGGAGCCTCATAATCTCACTGTATTGACAATGACTTCCTTTGATATTTACTGGAAAAACAAATTTTCTGACATGCTCTTTCTGCTTCAATCCCCTTTCCTCCTTTAATATTTCCTATGGAAATTTATGGTATTCACGGTATATAATTTTGTGCAAGTATTTTTTTGAAATATTTCAGTTTCATTAAAACTAGACTTTTAGAACGCTGAATATGTTTTATCACTTAGACTGTTTTGTGCAACTACAGCAGTTACTATCGTGCCAACAGATCTCATCTACAGAACTTTGAGTTCACACTACATTGCTTATTTCACTTTCAAGCCAGGTAAAGAAATTTGCACTTCTCCTTTGCCAAAACTGATTCCAAATTAATGTTTTCACAGTTTCATTCTGCTTGGTTTTTCCTTCTCCAGGCCATGATGGCAAAGAGAAAACTTACTTATGAATGCTGTTTCTTGACTGAGATAAAGAAGTACTGGAAGTTTCACAGGAAAGGTGGGTAGATCTGCCTGTGTTCTCCTCTTCTGGAGTGGGTTTCTGCCACTTTTATGTTCCAGTGTCACTGCTGGTATTGTAATGTCACCTACTTTAGAGAACAAATCTCTGGCAAACCACCTATCAATGACAATGTCATTTAGTACCTGGGACCCAAACATATATGCTAATTGTAAAGTTTTGGTGAGGAGTCTACCAATATTGCGTAAGAAGAGACAGTTAAATGTTAGCAAACAACAGTCGCTGTTTAGCATTTGCATGACTGGACAGAGAAAGAAAATAAAAATGCTGACAGAACATACTTCATATCATTCCTGCCACAGCTTTCATTTCTGTTCTTCCTTTGTACACTGAATTACCCTGATTCTAGATAACCATGACAAAATTTGAGAATGGAGTCACAAAATTAAATAACACTCCAGAAAAATAGAAGGAGAAAACTGTGATGCAATGTGATTTTTCCCCTTCATGCACATGCATTAAAGCACTTGTGGGTTATTGTTTTTCTGTCACTGGCAAAATGGAAAAACACCTGCTGATTTTAGGCCTAGACAGAAGAGTAAACAATATCTTTAATAGATAAATTTTCTTTTGGCAGAAGTTTAATATAAAGATGGACTTTTTAACAGAATTTCAAGATCAACCTTTTATATTAAAGTCTGTTTTTATATCAAGGGAACACTCCACAGGGCAAACCTGGAGACTGAGAGCAGACTGGTTAGGGTAAGGACTGCCTTGAATTCAGTGCAAAATGTTAAGTATCATGGCTCACATTGCTTGGGGATTGTGAAGGTCAGTGATGAAGTCATGTTGGGGCTTTTTTGCATAGTAATTTTGCTTCACCTTCCATAAGTCCAATTTCTTCTGTTTTGTGCATGCAGA
This sequence comes from Sclerurus mexicanus, assembly GCA_013396755.1. Classification (NCBI taxonomy): domain Eukaryota; kingdom Metazoa; phylum Chordata; class Aves; order Passeriformes; family Furnariidae; genus Sclerurus; species Sclerurus mexicanus. The sequence continues at coordinate 2,004,571 of VWZF01000181.1, read as the reverse complement.
AGAATGAAAGCTAGGACTGATTAGGTGGCATTGGCATTGCAAAATTCCAGGAAAAATACTACTGTTAATGAGAATTGTATGTATAACCCCCTGCTTACTGCAATGACAATTCACTCCTCTGATTCTGTCAAACATTGCAAGAAACAAATAAACCTGATATCTCAGTAATAAATAACTGCTCAAGATGCTCCTGCCTTTTTTTTTCTTTTCTTTTAACTTTAAAATGCAATAGCCTAAATCCTCAGCTAGATTGAATTCACCTCTCTCCACTGAGTTCAGTGCAGATAAACCGATTTACAGTGTTTGGGGAATTTGGCAGTTGTGAGTCCAGCGGCAAAGTATGCAAAAGTTTTGTCAAATCTGTTTGGAACATGAATGGAAATGAATACAGGGGTTTCAAATGTTAAAAAGCAGCACTGGTTAAAAAAAAAACCCCGACAACTTAAACCGCTGCTTGAAAATCCTAAACTACCACTGCATATGTTCCAGTAATTTGCTCAGCCATGCAGTATGTTGTATTCATCGAATGAAGAAAACTTCTCGTGAGAATGTTTAAAATGTCACTGAGGTTCAGTGTGGATCAGGGTGCAGGTGGCTCTACAAAGGCTTTGCTGAGAGGATGTGTTTATACAGTTGCTGCTGACGGATGGTATTGATTGGCCAGGCAACTCATAAAACAAGCAACTTCACTTTCATCTTTGTCCTTTCTGTTCCTTCAGTAGATAGAAAAGTGTTTTTAATTATTCACATCATCCATTTTAATATCTTTTTTTACTCTTATCCACCCACTCTCTTACTACCAAGTAATATTCTCATCTTCTCATTATTGTACAAAAATTTCAAAGGGGGCAAGAATGGGCAGACAGATAAAAATTTTTTGAGAATAAAAAGTTGATGCTGCTTCACATAAAATTAGCAGGAGTCAAGATATGCTGAAAACTCCACCCTGTGAGACTACCTGAATCACCTTTAGGATGACAGAGCACTTGACAGCAACTGAGATTTAGATATTGCCAGTGTCTCTGTTGTTTTGCTTGTATTTATTTGTGACAAATATTTTTAAAGTATCATGGCATCTACATGTAAAAACAAATACTTGCAGCTGTTGTGAACCCTGTTCCCTCCCTCTTTACTAGATTATTACAAAAACCTACATCTCTTTGGAAAGGGAACAGTAAACACACTTAATCTAGCGCTTAGATTTCCAGGCAAAAAGTGCACCAAAAATAATTAGTGGGAAAATAAGACTTAAAGTCCAAGATACTTAAAAGGGACCTCTAATTGCACTGTTAATAACCAAGTCTAACTATGTTTCTGGTTGTAGTGTGACAGAGCTGGCGTAAGGCACATTGTGTACAGCACTGTCTTCCTGCATCAGTCCTTGGATCCCTGAAGTACCTCTTGCATAGGCACAGATACGTGCTCTCTTCAACACCACAGTGTTACAGGCTGTAACTCTTTCCACCAGAGACTGTATTTTTCTCCCATTACATGACAAATTTTTCAGCTTTCATATAGCTTGGGAATTGTGACAAGAGCTTGAGGACATTTAATGCTTCTGGGTTTTGCAGTTTGTTTATCCTTAGAACAGAGAGATGTGATCTGTACCATAATGGGAATTTTGATGCTTTTAATTATAGTTGTCCATTTTAAAAATGTATTAATGGCTAATGAGGAAAATGTGATATAACATGGGTATGTGCAAATCAGAAGACAACACCTGAGCTGACAAAACTAGAAAGAATATTCTTGGCTTTGGGAACAAAATATTCTTTGGCTGATTTACGGTTGTCAGCTTTAGCTAATGTGAGCTATTTAGCAGATGTTATGTCGTCATCATGACCTGTATGTTCTACTCATCATCTTCACAAGACAAACTTATCAAAAAGTACTGCATGGGCATGATGGTTACAGCTGCTTGCTAATTCTGTCACACAGTGGGCTTGAGTTGGACTTTCTGATGAAAGAGACTGTGACATTATCTGAGGTTTTTGTACTTTGTATATGCTTCTCTGGAACTGCTCTTTCAAAAACTTTGCCCTTGGAGCTGTAGGTTACTACACAGTTGCATGTTCTAAATGACTGCATTTAACCAGTATGTATAGAAATTATGAAAGCTGCAAGATCTTTGCTAGTTTGTGGCTTCATAAAAAAAGACAAATGCATAAGGCAAGGAAATATAAGATAAGACAGAGCAGAAGAGTTCCTAGGTGGACTGGTTGACAGACCCAAGAAAATGCAGCAGGTAGAGAAAGAACATTGCTTCTGTCCCTGGAATGGCCTTACTGAGCTCTACACCAATGGCAGTCTCAGCTATATTACATAAAAATGCACAGGCATGTTCTCATTCAGAAAGAGTTTCATATATATGGCACAGCAAGTAAAATGACATGGGAAAGTTCCTTAGTCAACTAACAGATTAGATTATTCTGAAAAAAATATAGGGAGAGTGACTTTTCTGTGGGTTTTTGGTTTTTTTTTCAGATGCTCCATTTTCCTTCAAGTTAATTTTAACTCTAAACCAGCTGTGATTATTTTCTTTTTAAAAAAAGTTGAGCTTTAAGGGGAAGGAGGGCAGGGAAATAAGAACTGAAAACTGCAAGGTAGAATCCCTCCCTACTGCATGGGGTCTCCTGGAGAGCACAGTTCCAGAGGAGAGTCCCAATGAATGGTAGGAAAAGCTACCTCAGTCTCCCCGGAACAAATATATATGTAAAAGGATTTAAAAAAAACAAACCAAACCAACCAACCAAACAGATGAACAGCTTCTCAAAACCTTATTTCATGCCTTTTTCATATTTAGCACTCCAATCCTGAATACAGTACTGGTTTAGAGTATGTATATATTCTTTTTATGCTTCTTTGGTTCCTCTGTCACTTCAGACTGTCAGAAGTAATAATTTGTGTGTAGAAGAAAAAACTTTGAGCTGATTACAGAGGATGCATATTCCTCATCCCCAGTAAAATAAACTAGGAACCCATGTAAATGAAGCATACGGTTTATAATGAATTGGGCTGATCGCGATGATGTGTTCAAGTGTATCTCCCAAAGTTCATTAACTTAATGTAATATACAGTGGCGAGAATGATACCTATGATTACTCCAATTAAAATTATAGTTTTGTGCTTTTCTGTGATGCAAGTTAGTGCTGTGAAAACATGAAACACACCTTATAAATGCCACCCAGCTGCAAAAGTGACAAAGTGAGCCTGCCAGCTTTTCCTAGCAGCACTGAGAATAATAGGCATGGCTGCAACTGGCTTTTGTTATTGCTGGAAGCTCTGGCACCTCACCAAGCATGGTAAGACCAAGGCCATACGACTGTGATAGAATTGCTCAACAAGTGATTAAAATACACTAGGGGAAACATGAAAACATATACTCTTAAATGGAAATAAAAATAAAGCAAATATCACTGTAAGCATATGCTGTGTGGATACCACTAAGAGAAAGCTGTAAGCAAGTGAGGATAGCACACTATCCTGCTCAAAAGAAGTATAGGATTAAAGCTTTGTTCTGTTTTGAGCTCACTGCTTATTAATAAAGAGTGGATGGTAACTGAGGAGATGAAGAGACTGTATTGTGAGACACCACAGAGCACGGCATGTGTGATGTTCCTTCTGAAGCCATAATAACCATTTGATTTCTGACCCTGAGGTGAATTTTGTATACTCATATGCATAAAGGAGGTGAAAGGATATGCACTGAGCTATGCCCTTCTTTCCAAACTGTGTTTTTAGAAGCAATATAATTGAGGTATAAATAAAATAACAAAGAAGGCTTTTGTAGATATATATTGATATTTCAAACTACCAACAGTTGTCTTTGCACTTGCTGGTATTTGAGAGTCTTGAATTTTAAATGGCACAGCTCTTCTTTACCACCTCCTGTAAAAAACACTCACTAGAGAATACATCTTCAGAGAAAATTCCAGAAACCACGTCTGTATTACCAATAGTCCTAGAAACTTCACTAGAGTTCCCTGCTCATCTCCTATTTGTCCTGTGACAGAAAATAAAGAATACAGCCCTAAAATTGGCACTTAATAGGCGAGTCCATATCCTTTTCCCCAAAATTAAAATGGGGGCCTAGTGCATGGTAGTTGCTTAAAGTGTCTGCCATTATGTGGGATGCCAAGAGGCCACCCCCTGCTGCTTTCCATTCAGATGAATGGGAAACCTATGGATAAATTACCACCTGCAGCGCCTGATGGCGGACATTGTAAGCAGCTGTCACTGTCGCTCTGTAATTATGCAAGTATTCTTCTAATATTATACAATTAGATGGCCCCATCTTCCTTTCTTTCTCTTGATAATGTTTTTGTAGGTGTCAAGAGCACTGAACTCTCCCCTTGTTCAATCACATCTTCATGCAGCACAACCAGCACTTTCCTGATGCTCCTGGAGCTGGCACTCTTCCCATAGTAGAGGTTGTCTTCTGCTGCTTTTTCAGTACTGTATCAGTGTTTTGTATTGTGAGATAGCAAAATGCATGGGGATTGCTGTCAGTAAGCTCTCGCACCTTACTTCTGTCGGAGATACTGGGCACTTTTTGCTGTTAGAAAGATGCAGCTGGCTTTATTCTCTTTGGCAGGAGCTTTTTGCTAGCATTTGGAGGCTGAACTGTGATGTGAGACTAAGAAGTATCAATACATCCTTTCTGCATCTGAGGGATCTCTATACTGAAAGGAATAGGAGAGAAACTGCATGGTATGAAGTAAAACAAATTTTTCAAAACTAAACATTGAGTGCAGTTCTCAGGTAGGAGAACCATCTTAGTAGCAGATTGTTCGTTTCTTCCTTGAAGTGGTTCAGAAAAGCATATTTTACCACAAAATATTTTTGCCTCTAATTATATTCTCCTTTTCCTCTTCTCAGGATAACAGTGATAAGCAGTGAGTTTATGAATACTAAAAACTTGAAATTTCCTAAAGATTCTTAATAAAAATGGTTGATGCTTTATTTTTTTCTCCTGCAAAACCCAAGCCTCAGTTGCCATTTTACAATCTAATACTTTATATTTTGTCCTTTTCTCCTGTATTTTTTTCTGGCAAGCCTTTATTTGGTCAAGGAACTGGGGAGATCTCTTAATGCCGTAGAAGGTAATCAAATCTCACCCTCAGAAGCTGGCATTCATTCTGAAGTGGTCGAATATGTATTATTAAAGCAAGCTTCAAAATCTGCCTTTTTCCCCCCCCTATCTTTCTTAACTAAGGGAAACATAAGATGAGGATCTGTTCTTCAATTAGCCTTTTCCTGTTAGACTAAAGCAAGTTTAGATTCAACACCAATGCTGCTAATTAATGCCTGCTTCTTCTTTTTTAATCTAAATTCGGGGTAAATCACAGTGACTTTTATGTTTGGAAGGCTTCCTTCTTGCTGCCTTAAAGATAATTCCCGTGAGCAAATACTGAGAGCTAATTTTGAAATTGCCTTTAAATTCTGCTGTTTACAAGACCCTCAAAGCTTCTTTCTGCAGAAAGCATGCAAAGATTATTAAATTGCACTTTGGGAGTACCTGTAGTCATTAGCATGTCAACCCTCCCTCCCTCCACGGCCACCTGGCACTGGCTGTGGGAGCTGTCCTAGTAAACTGGAGCACAGCCTGGGAAAGGTTTATGGAAACCACAGTTTTACAGACCTGTGCTCACGTTGGCAGTTACGTGGCCATTTGAGAGGTGGATGGGGATAGTGGTGCTTGAAATCACTGCAGTTGTAGAGACAAATGAGTCTCTTTGTCCTGTTTTGAGCTCACTGCTTATTAATAAAGAGTGGATGGTAACTGAGGAGATGAAGAGACCGTATTGTCCAAAGGCTCTGAGTGATGGCACCCAGGGCATGATCCCTGCTGTCAGTCCCTGGGCCTTTTCTGGCTGTGTGCTGGGGATTTACAGGCAACATCACAAGGGACCAAGAGACTAGCTGAGACCTGGTGACAAAGCCAAAGTAATTCAGGTGGCTGTTGCAGATTAGAGGTTCACCTGTGTGTGCCTGATGTACTGTGTGAAGGCACAGGTGAACCAGAGCTGGATCAGAGCCCTCCTGCCCTCTCCCACCACACCTGCAATTGCATTTGTTTTCAAGTAAACAGTGGGGGAATACTGTCATGCTGTGCAGAGCCCAGGACTCTAAAGTTATACAGTCTTTCTCATCTCTTCCTGAAGGTTAAACCCTCTCTTTCTTTGTATATCCACTCAGCAAGAGATTTTTGACACTTTACAGATTAATCTACACATTTCAGAGCATGTAAATGGATCGAAATGAAGTTGCAGATAATGAGAAAGGGTGCATATCCCACATTTTGAATGTCCTGAAAAGGACTTTTCAAGCAGCAGACTATGTAGGACATAGTTTTCTGTGTTTATTTCTTGCAGTGGTGTAAAGACAGGGATTTTGAGAGCCTGCTGAATATGACAATAACAGAGCATCATTTTAAATTGATAAATGAGCAGAACAATCCATGGTAACATAATGCCCCCTATGGTTTGTAGGGAAGTATATACAACAGATTTAAGGGCAATGCTTTCCTACATACCTCCTCTCTAGAATCAGAATTACATGTTATGCTTCTCAGCTAGAGAGGGAAATACATCCAGTTGGATTTTATTAATAAGTAGGTCAGACGCTGCTAATTTAGATGCTTTAAATCTCCTCCTTCTTTTCGGAGATTCAAAGCGATTGGGATTAAAATGGTTTCGAGTAATGTAGTAACAGCTGAGTTATTACATGTACACACGAGACAGTTCAGAGTAGGAGGCGATCAGGGGGGGAGAGGCAGGGAGGCTGCCCCGGAGGGGAGGCGCTCTGTAATTGAGAGAACGGCCACTTGATGGCAACATCTTACCGCACTTAGGCAAACCCAGCAGCATTTGACAGTGGCAACTATAAACCTGGGAACATTCACGTTTCCTCAGGATACGGCATTGCTTTCCAAGAACTTCTGCACATAAGACTCTCATCCACCTTTATCTCAACTGAATATCCGCTTAGGAATTCCCTTGTTAGAGGATTTCATTTAGAGTGTTGGTGGATCCTTCAGTAAGTCAGCCCTTTCGGGCAGCAGTGGGCAGGTTTGCAGAGTGGTGAGTCGCCTCAGCAGTAACATATACAGACGATAATGTATAAATAATTATAGTTCATTTCGCTGGTAAATCAGTGCTCGTTTTTTATCCTGCTGCCCCATATCTTGTTTAAAGGCAAGCCCTCCCTCTTGTGCCTTCAGCCCCTCTATGGTGCCAGTGAGGGCAGAAGCACCATCTCAGCCCCGGGAGTGGGAGCAAACCTGCCCGTTTGCCAACACCGTGGGGTGAGAGCAGTGCCCAGCCGGGCTGCCCTGCTCTGCCCCGGCGCACGAACTGTGCAGGTGATGTCCAGGGCTGCTCAGTGAAGTGATCCATGACCTAAACTGGATGAAATTAATTATGCCCACCTTTTAGCTGTGAATTGGGAAATCCTCCAGGGCTGGTTCTCTTTCAGTTCCCACAGAGCCCAAAAATCCACTTTTAAACCCTCCCAGTGAAAAAAGGAGCTGCTGATCTTTGTATGGTGATGAACTTGCAGCAATAAGGGGAGACCCATGGGTGCCTATCAGCACACAGGCAAAGTGAGAAAAAAATGTATGTATAGGTTATTGCAGGTCTCCAAGAAGCCCAAGAGCAAATGTGTACAAGTGGACTGTTCAAGCAAGTTTGCTTTGTGTAATGTGATGGAAGAGGTGTCTCCCAGGTCCAGTGTTTTAGGATTGTGTCTTGAATAATTTCTTGTTTCAAGACTTAATAATCTTGATTATGCATTTCAGTAACTGCTGAAAAAGTAATGGTTTTCATAAATTTATGTCTTTGCATCCTGGGGGCTGGATGGGAGGGGAAGACACAGGGACAAAGTGGGAGTGCCTCACTGGGAATAACTATTTTATTATAGTGACCCTCTTGCTACCTCTCAGGTACAGCCAGTGCATATCTGGAGTGGGGAGTGACTCTTCTTCACGCTTTCTGCAACAGTTACTTACGTATTGGACTGGGACTGAAAATACAATTTACTGCTAAATTTGCCACAGCTAAGGTTGAACAAATGATTTGTTATTTCAGCCACTGGTCCATGGGCATATATACAGTTAATATTTAAAATCCATGAAAGGACATAATCACAAGGTTTGTGAAAAATGAGGCAGTTTCCCTTCCCTTAATAGCAGGGATCTCAAACAAATTGTGTTGTCAATGGGAGAGCAAGAGGTTATACAGTTTTCCATAATCTATAAAGCTTCTTCAGAATCATGTCATTAGCTTTCCTGTGGTAGAGCACAGCAGAGCTAATAATGCAATTATGGTTCATGTAGTTAAACTATGCTATTGATATTTTTTTTCCCAGGAGGTCTTCATTTCTGGAAATTCTAATCATCTTCATTGTACAGCTGTATGGATTTCATGTTTCACTGTGAGGGAAATAAAATTGCAAATAAATACAATTTTTCCCAATGTTTATGTAAATACCAGATTTAGGAACCATTAGCCAAATGTTGCAGTCTATAAAATGTATAGTTCTTTGGATAAATATAAATAAATATATATATATATATATAAAAGAGGCCACATTCACAAACCAGTCACCAGAATTTCATCCAATATTTGATTATTCTCATTTCTCATTTCTTGCGACTATAATTAATTACACTTCGGTTTCGGTATGCTAATACTTTCTTTGTCAGTCTACTGTAATAAAACTTTTAGTATTAGAGTAAAATAGTATAATTATCACACGAAAATGGTGCATATGTTTAGCAGGAGGGGGATTCTTCTTTCAACTTTCCATTCTTTTGAATAAATCTGGAATTTGGAGTTCTGTATTTTTATCTGATACACAATGAGTATGACACCTGACAATCTAATTAAGACACTATTTAGTCTACTATTAAGCATTAATTTAGTATTCTTTAAATTAATGGTTCTATCTGAGCCAATCCCCACTACAGCAAAAATATCAATCCTGAGATGTTGAAATCCTAATTAAGAAACATAAGTATGAAATAAGGATGTTCATTGGTTCCACGGTCCCAGTCTTCCATGATTAAGGTTCTTCTGAGAAGATAAATTATTACAGGAATGAATCTATGAAAGGGCATTTGGTTTTTGGGTTTGGTTGTTTGTTTGTTTTTTTTTTTTGCAGAGGGGAAGTTTCTCTGAACCTCTCTATTTCTTCTGAGTAAACTACCAAACACATTACATGATAATGATACATGATAAAGTGATAGCACGTTAATCATTTTGCTGAGAAACAGCCTTTTTAACATGACTGGGACATAAATGGTTGGAAATAAACACAGAGAATGATTGCTGTTAGGTGTCTGAGAAAAAAACAACAAAGATATGAGAGAGACATACTAATTAGGCTTCCTTGTTTGTCCACATGGAGATGAAAAGGAGATGAAACAAAAATAAAGCAAACGTAGCTGAATATTTAGATATTTTTGCAAGAAGTTGTTGGTTATGATAATGAACTGTCCATGCTCTTATTATCCTTATAGAGAATACCTGTCATTTTCCTGAATACATCAGAGGTAATGTAGTGCCAGGGTGTCACTTAGGGATCTTCTCATGGGATATACAACAGTACTGATCAAACCTAGGGCAGGTGAGATGAGGAGACAGCAGGACCAACTTTACCTATCGGAGCATCTTGTTATGGGCATAGAGCAGTTCCTGCCACTGCAGTCTCTGTGACTGATGGAAGAGAAAGGAATTGTGCAGTGATAGAGCTGGCAGATATTCACATGCATTTTCCATTACTACTCACATTTTTAAATTGTTCATCTCTTTCTACAAGTTCTATTAATGCTAATTGTTTTTCTGTAACATAATAACTGTTTTGGCTTTTGTTCTTCAGTAAAGCACTGAAAATATTCAACCTGGCAATTTGAAATATTTAAGCAAAATGCTGTCAAGACATACTAATGAGAAAAATCATGCACACACAACCTCCTAGTGTTCACTTTTGCTCTCATTTGTTTTACAGATGGTGCTAGGTCAAAGCAGCAAGCTGTCTTTACAGGACAAACAGTTCTGAAGTTATGAGCATTTATACATTTTCATCTATGCAGAAGTTTTCCCCTTAGCTTTTTTTGCTCACCTAAGCTGTTGGTGATTTGCTAATGTTTTCTTCTCTCTTTTACTTTGTATAACAGGAAATCTGCAAAGTGCTTTGCAGGAATCTAAGGTACAATTTTGTTGCTTTTGGAATCAAAAACAAATGGAAAAACTTGCTGGGATTTTTTTGCCAGTAAATGACCTGTGATAAAGGAAGAACAGGACATAAAACAAACTTGGGGAAAAAGAATCGAGTTTCCAGATCTGCTTTGAGCAGACTAATGTATTAACATGTCTATAAAAATGTGTGATTGGTCCAGTAGTATAACAACCACTCAGCAACCCCTGAATGCTCCAGGCAAACTGAGATGCAGAGCACCTGCTGGGCAGCTTGGTGTCCCAGGGAAGTTCCTAGAATTTTATTTGACCCAGCTGGGATGTTAATGGATAACTGTTATTGTATGGGTTTTTTTGAAAACCAGCAGTAGGTAAGTATTTAAAAAAATTCCATATATTATCCCTATCAGTTATCAGTAGGAAATAATGTGAAAAGTAAAATTACCTGGAATCCTGCAAGAATTACTTTTCTTAGTGGGCCATGGCCACCCCTTCAGTAGGCAGAATGTCTTAAATACGAGTGCAAAACCAAAACACTTTCAAATTAAAAGAAATTAGTAATAGTTGTGCTGTACTATTGGGTAGAATTTCAAAACATTGGTACTAAATGTAGAAAACAAATTGGATTCAGATCCTTAATTCCTTTTATTATTTTTTTAGGGGATGAAAAGCTTTATTAGAACTAAGCTCATCTAAAACTTATTATTCTTTCAGTATGCTAATTAATAGAGCAGGATCATGGATTTGTTAATTAAAAATAAGATACCTCAGGGAAATTGAAATTAATTTTCATGTCCTAATAGAGTTACCATTATGTCATTAAATCTTCTGGATGTCTTATCCACTTCTCTTCCTTTCCTCCCAAAGTGAAAAATGTTTTATTTAGTTTGAATTTAGAATTAGAATATTCAATGGTGACTTTCTGAAAATGTGGAAAAGAACAACTGATAATTTTGGAACAGCTGCAGTCCTCACAATAGTGTCAGCACCTCATGTACTTTGAATGGGCAGAAAACTGTTCACCTCTGGATCACTGGGTCTGTGCTGCTCAGTATTAACTTGTAAACAGTCACTCCAGTTGCTTACTAGAGTAACTTGGCAATGTTGGCTTATATTTTCCAGATATGGAACTAGCAAAACTCAACCATTGGGCAGACATAATGATTGCCAAAAGTGTATTGCACCTTAAATTAAATTACTTTTGTGGATGGAAGGTGTTATCTGACAGCAAATACTATTGTCAGCTGTCTATATCCATGTTAGTGATTTAGCTTGCATTTTAGTATTGTATATAGCATTTTAAGGGGATCTCCTGGTCATCCTCACTTGCTGTGCTTGAGTGTAGATTTGGATCAATCCTGGAGTGTGCAGACTGATTCCTGCTGGGTGGGACCAAGTTGGAAGATGGGTTCTAGGAGCACACCAAAACCTGCCAATGGTGTTCATCTGAAGAGCCACACAAGACACAAAAGAACCACTGAGCATGGTGAGTCCTTGGTCTTCTCTTTCTACAGGCCTGCTGCTGTTGTGCTGTGCTATTGGCTAATGTGGACAGAGCTAGAGCTGCCCAGATCTTACCTGGAGCCTTGACAGTAGATCAGACTGTTGATGCAGTAGTTGATGGAAATGTTGATTTCAAAGTAAGTAATTTTTACAGAAGGAAAAACACCTAAAATGTTCGCAGTGTTTTCTGATACACTGACTTTCCGATACACTGACTTTCCTATACACTTTCTTCCAAGTTAGATATTTCAGTGCAGAGAAAGGGAAAAGGAGAGTTAAATATGAGAGGAGTACTAGTTTTTCTTCTACAGCAAAGCATAATTGTTCTAATTTTACTTGATGAATTTTCAAGGCCAGCAAAGAAGTTCTGCATCATCACTAAGAGTGTTAATTGCAATTTGTATCCAAGACTTATGTAATTCAATGTACAAGAAGACAGAAATAATCTTATTAATATACTAGTGTATATTGAGTACTTTTATCCCATTTTATCACAGGCTTAAATGGATAAAATTTAATTAGAGACAAGCACTAGATCGAATTGTTAGGGGCTACTGAGTAGTTGCAGTTTGGTTAGTCTTGTGAAAGCTTAAGGCTTCCCAGGAAGAATATCTGCTGTTTGCTTTCAGCCTGCAAAGTGTTCAGAGGGATTTGGTTACATGTAAGGAAAAACAAAAAATGCAGTTCTGTTACTGTTGAGTCTATGTTTAATCAGCAAACACAAGTTGAGATGGTTTGTGAATTTCAGTTGAACTTGGCAGATGGTTCAAGCAAAAATAAAAATAATAAATTCATTTCAGCTTCTCAAAATAGATTAATCACAGTTTATTAAAGTAAGCAGAAAAGAAGCATAAAATGTCTTTGCTCCTGATACACAGTTAAATCAAGTAAACTGTACCTTTAGTGTGCTCTTTCCACAGAGCTTATATTCTTTCTGATAATCAGGCATAATTAAATTAAAGGATTTTTATCTGAAGTAGAATAGGTCTTTAGGATAGATTGATCTTCAGGAGAGATGTAAAAAGATTCTCTCAGGGTGTTCATTAATTGGGACAAATTCACTCAGAGCTGAAAGACCAGTTTCAAAATTTCTTCATGACCAGCGAGGAGTTTTCGGTACAGGTTTTGGTGCAAGATACATTCAGGTCTTCTACGCTGCTCCTTTCTGGCCTTATTCTTTGCTTAAGTCACATGGTCTGCTTATATAAATCAGCCTCATGATGGCCACACTTCCTCTGCTTTTTAACCTAAAAAATGCTTAATATGATTCAAATTGAAATATTTAGGTTTGGGGTTGAACTTGGTATTTTGCACTAATCGCTTCATGCAGCTGTTTCAGAACTGCTGGGAAACCAGGATGTGCATGAGCTCAGTAACAGTGCCCACAGCCCCTCGAGGTCATATTTTCATAAGAACAAGGTTTTACAGGTAATTTAAAAAAACCCAACCAAACAAAAAAACAATGCAACAGAAATCCAGCCTCCTCCCTGCCCCTCCACCCCAAAAAAACCCCCCAAAACCAACCCTGACAAAACCAAGAACCAAACACCTGTTCCACAAAAAAACCCCAACCAGACAGATAACCGGCCCCCCTGTGCCCAAAAGCCTTCTCCATTTCCTGTGTTAAAATTTGGTGTGGAAGCTGGTTTATGAATTTCCAGTTCATTGCTGTAATTTACTGACATCTATAGTTTCTGATCCCTATCAATACTTGCTGGGGGTGTAGCATTAAAATTTCTGATACATATTCCGTATCATGTACCATCTCTAAACACAAACGCTTGAAAGGTCTTTTCCTTACACAATCACTTCATGATTGCCACTTAAATCCCATTTCCCCCGGATCATTTACACGCAAAATAAAGATCAGATTGGTGAAGAGCTGTTACTTTAAAGACTGTATTTTTTTCTGTTAATTCATGCACAACAGACACCGTGTGTACCAGCTACCTAATGGTGATGCCTGATAAACCCTCCGCGGACGGGCGGGCAGGGCAGGCAGCTCCGCAGCGCGTTGCGCTCCGTGCGCTGCCGGCGGGCACGGGCTGCGCTCCATCCCTTGAGCGCTGCCCTGCCGGGACCTGGCTGCGGAATTCCAACAGTATTGCAGACATCCTTGGAGGGGAGGAGCTCCTGTAGACACCAGCTGAAGCAAGACGCCTCACAAAGCAAAGTTCAAGGTGAGAACCGTACTAGATAGTAGCTGATTTAAGAAATCTCCCCCTCTCAATGCAGAAAGCAATAATGGGTAAAAGTATATGTTACTTGGGGCTTGTTATTGCACAGGGTCGCGGACTGATACCTGTGCTCATGCTCAGCATTTCTCTCTGTGCCAAAGGCAAGACCAGCAAAAGGGAAGAGAGAAGGCTATATAATTTCCTAATAAAAATAATAAAAATGCATTTTAACACTGGGCACAACTGATATTTTGAGGAAAGGAGATTTAAAAATGGAAATGGTGATTAGTGATGGCCCCTCTCAGCAGCAGGGAAGGTCAGGCGTTGCTTGGTGATGTTGGGGTGCATGTCAGGATGCCTGCATGCTGCTCTTAACACTGTGCACCCTTGAGTGCTCAGATCTCAGCAAGGGCAGGGGGGCCGAGATGAGTGCTCTTACCTGAATGTATTGAGATTGTGGGGACAAGGGGAGAGGCTTACCTGGGCGAGCCGAAAGTGATACCACGGAAAAAGGGGAGTGTCATCTTTTCCCTGCAGAGTACAAGGGCAAATATCTTGCACCAGGCTGATGGAACAGTTTTCCAAGCAGCAGGGAGCAGGACAAGAAATCAAACAGCTTTCCCTCATACTTTGAAATTTGTTGCTGTCTCCTGTTCTGTGAAGATGTTTTTTGTGAAACCATTGGCATACTCTGGCTGTGATGCCTGAAGAAAATGGAAGAGTGATTAGGCTCCAGAGAAACAGCACCTATGCTGAGCCATGTGGCATTTTTGCTCTCTTGATCCACCTGGTTGACTAGTACTACATGCTTCCTGGAAGAAAATCTGTGTTCGGGTTCTGCATTGGGGACAATGATGTTTTAGTCCATGGATAGGTTTCCTACAGGCTGCAGTATTTTATGTAATAGGCATTAACTGCAGTGGTGTTTGTACACTAGCTCAGCAGGGATGAATCTCTGAGCCTTTGTAGAAGTGGTAGTTATAGAAAAGATACAATGTGATTTTTCCTTAAGGAAAGAGGGAAGGTTCTAGATATATAAACTGCTCCAGCCAAGCTCTGCTTGTCCTGATCTGAATAGTCTCATTGATTTTAAGGGATCCATGCTAACTTGCACCTTCTGAGGATTTGCCCATCAATTTTTATCAGCTCTACAGTATGGGATGGAGCAAGAATATTTTACAGGTAGAGGGAATACATGTATGTACACTCAGTTTCTTTTTCTTTTTTTTTTTCCTTTTATTTTTTTTTCTAATACCTGTGAATGTGTTTCAGATCTCCAGCACATTCATACAGAGGAAGGCAGTATCCTCTATTTTAGTGCGCAGACTCCAAATGATAGAGTCAGTGTAGGCAGTGATATCCTTCCCTGGAGCCTTCTTCAAGGGACAGGGGCAGCCAGCTCGAGGTCTTGGTGAAATTCTCCTTTGGACGCTGCCACTGTGCTTCCTGAGGTCCTTAAGATTTGGTTATAAATAGCAGCACACAAATCTTTAAATGTTTGTCCTCATTTCTTGAGTGTTTTTCCTGTGCATGTCTAAATAGCACCAAAATATGGCTACCTTTGTGCCTAAAGCTTTCTGATAAAGTCTTCTGTTCCCAGTGTCTTAGTGAGACTGCTTTTAAGCATGTCTGGAGACAATGTTGACCAACATGTGCATATTTATTTAAAAAAAAAAAAAAGGGCACCAAAAAGTCGGATTAAGTAAATATTAAACATGTAGTTTTATTTGTAAGGACCTGTGCTAACGCAAGACTATTGTTTGCAAATCCTTCAGAAATCTACTGATATAATCTACTAAAATTATTGCTTCGGAATAAAATAGGAATAGGGTAAGAAGGGACATGGTAAAAGATATGGAAATTTGTGAAAGAAATGAACAAACAAAATATACTCGAAGCCAAGTTTTATATCTTTCTGTCACCTACTTACTGCAATTTTTGTAAATAATGCCAGAAAATTAGTTCTTTGGAGCAGAACTATTTCAGGGAAATGTTTATTGCCTGGTTGGCAGGATAATGCTCCAGCAGCTCCCGGCACATCCAGGCTGTCCTGTCCCACAGCCTGTCAGTGCTGCAGGAGGGACCAGGGCTGGTCCCGTGTTACAGGCACACATACAGCACAGGCTGTGTCTGTGTGTTCTTCCAGGTCAGCAAATGAACTGCTTTGTATTCTCAAAAATTGCTTTTTAAATGTTTGAAATGTCTTCTCTCAGCATAAGTAGTTTCGGTGTGGTTTTTTTCTATTTGAAGCACCTTTCTTAATGTACTACACTTGTTTTACACATTGACAGAATTACCTAGACTACTTCTTTAATTTTCTATGAGGTAAAATAAGTCTTTGTTAATTTTTAAAGGTAAATGAGTGCCATCTCATATGAGTTTTCATATTTCGTTTTCAAAATTAGGTTTACTACATTTATCCAGGGCTTTCCATCTCCTTTTTCTTCTTTGTTTAGGCTATGTGTCTGCTCTCCAGCTTAGAGCCTCTGGTCCAAAGAAGCACATCTTTGACAGGGAGAAAGGAAGAAAAAACTTTTGATCATTCTTAATTTTTATTTCCAGTGATGTCAAACTTCCTTCTAGTTCAGAAGGGTTTATTTAGTGCCCATTTTTCAGTCACTAAAGGTTTTGCCTGTGGGTTGCCTTCTGCTTTCTCTGCGTGTTTCCAGGGGTGAGCACAGCAGGGTGTGGCTGCTCAGTTGGTCACTGCTTGCCACTGCACCCAACGAGTCCTCAAGTAGGCAATGATAAACTCCTGGGAAATTTCACAGAGTCAAAACCATAAGTAGACACAAGGCTCTTGCATTTGCTAATATAGTCTATAAAAAATCAGCTTCCATATAATTTTTGGTTTTTGGGGGGAAGGTTTTCTATCTTCTTCCTTTAGAGAATCCTCATTGGGATCTTCCTGAACTATAGAGTTTGGAATTTAATTTGCTCAACCTTGCTCCTGCAGACCGTTTCAAGCCAGTAGAACTTGCAATAGCAGAACAGAAAATGGTCCCCAACACCTCACTCTGCTCTGCTGGGCTCTGTGCATAGGCTCTGCCGTTTTTGCAGCCATGCATCACCCCTGCCTGCAGATCTCAGGATGATCTCCATGGTGACTTGTGCATGCAAGGCAGAAATATGAGCTGGTAAGTGAAGGTTACTCTCCCTCCTCCTTGTCTTTTCCTCCCAGTGCAATGTGGGTCATTACATGTGCTACGTTTTCGTCTGAAGCAAAGCACTGCCAGACTCTTAATTCTCCAAATTCACTTTGAACACCTTACACAGATCAGCAAAACCCTGTGTGAACGTGTTTCTGTGTGGGGCATGGGGTGGAGGAATGTACAGCGTAATTTTCTGAGTATAAACATGACATCTCTTGGAGGACATCCCTTGGCTGATGCTACATGGATGGAATACAGTGAGAAATCCAAGGCAGCTTTTCCTGCTTTTTGCATGGAGAATGTTGACTGGGGTCAGCAGGAGGGAAATTATAGAATCACAGAATGGTCTGTGTTGGAAGGGACCTTAAAGATCATCTAGTTCCAACCCTTCTGCCATGGACAGGGACACTGCCATGGACAGGTGCCTCAGACTTCTATCCAACCTGGCTTTAAACATTTCTAGGGGTGGGTCATCCACAGCTTCATTAACTCCTTTGTCTTTGCTGGATGACCTGAAGAAATAGAAACATAAATATTGAACTACAAAGATAGATTTTCTTGTAGTCTCAGAATTAGTACATACATTATAAAGCAGAATTTTTGGTCTGATATGTTCAGTTAGCCAGTGGGTACATTAAAGTTTTGTTTCTCTGTGTTCACATAGCACTTTTCCCTCTTTCCATTGGTGCAAATGCCTTGACATGGATCAGTTTCCCCTGGTTCGTTGGCAGCGTCTCCCCCTGTTGTCCTGCTCAGACAATGCAGCGCTCTGCACCATGAGGAAGGCGACACATCTCCCGTTCTTTGTGAGCTGATATCAAGTAGACAGACACCTTATGAAGTTTTGTGCATGCTGTGCGCTTTTTTCCTTTGCTGAAACAAGAAAAGCCTTTTCTTTTAACCTGGCTTCCTTTGAAGAAGTAACTCAGGAAGCTTCATGGCCTCTCAAGGTAAGTGCATCTATAGTCTGTATTTTTAGATCATGTTTACAGAAAACTACAGTCTTGTACCTTTCCAGCAATCAGCAGTCTGATGAAATGAGTGTTTCAGGCTAAAGCCACATCAGTCAAAGCACAGTTGTTTTGGCTTCTTTTAATTTTTCAGCATCCAAGAGGCTCCTAAGGAGACTAAAATCTATACTAGGATGTTATATGAATAAAATATGTTATAAAATGTTAGCATCTGCATTCAGTCACAAAATTTAGTGTTTGTATCTTTGTGCTTAAACCTGACAGTACAGAATGAATGGGAAGGGTGGGTACTGAGCCGAGAGTACCACTGTTTTTGCACACTTATTCCCTATTCCACTTTGAGAGTACTACATCAAGCAAATGCTTTTCACGTTCAAAACTGGCCAGAGTCAACCACGTATGGAAAACAATATCTGAAGAATAACTGAATTTAATTAGATTACTCCTATCTGGGTTCATCTTTGTCATGTATTGACTTCGAGCAGCAGCCGGTTGTGTACGCAGAGCTATAGGCAAACATGCAGCATGCTGATCTAAACAGCCTTCTCAATTCATTTTCTCCAGGCTTTCAAATACTTAAACTAAGCAGGACACAAATCTATTTTTTATCTTAACATTAATGCAACTCCACAGAGGTTGTGATGTGCAGAGGCAGATGTTGGCCCAGGGAGCTTCAGGAATGTCCACCTACATCTGTCAAATGTTTACCCCTCTTTCTTGCTCCCCAAATACATAAGACATTCTGCATTTAGAGCACTAAAAGGTATACAGCAGCAAGCAGTTTTTACAGTATTGTTGTACTCTAGCCATGTAGGTGTTGTTTTTTAATTTTGCTTTGCTTTAGCCATATAGGAGAGATCTGTTTTTGCATATTTTTGATGTGTATCAGTTAGTAGAAGCAGTGAAATAGGGTTTTTAGAATGAAGAAATTTGATAATACACCTCATTTAGGAACATGTAACTTCACAAATTATGTTTATACAGAATACTCACTGTATCATATGGTAACTTCTAAGTTTTTCTATACTAGAAAGGAAATAGGAATCATCCATAAAAATAGTCAGTGTCAGAGTAGCTCATATCATCATTAATATTTAATGTATTTACTGTTTGATTTTTGTATAGCTTAAAATTTGACAGGTAGAACTGCAATTTGTTGTCTTCTTTTCTTTTTATTATTCAAGGATAACACTAACACTGGGCCACTTCGTGGCATTTCATGTAACAACAAGAGTTACGGCAGTAATAGAACCCTGTGAGGTAAAATGATGCAGAAGAGCATATAAAATATTTATTACCCAGTTATACATTTTTAAAAGCCAGCTACAAATTCAAAGGGGTTACTTCTTCCTGTGGTCTCAGACTTTGAAAGAAAGCAGTGTCTGCAAAGACAAATTAAGATCAAAATATGATTAAATGATGAATCTTTCACAGTGAGTTCAAATAATACTAAAGGATCTCATTTAAACCCACAACAGCAAAAGAGAGATTCAGACTTAGAGCCAAAATTTCTTCTGGACCTCAAACACCATCGTGACTAAGTATTGTCACACATGAGATAAAAATGATCAGTTTGGGGACTGTTTTACTGCTGAATCACAGGGCCTCAGCTAAGTACAAGGATTTGCCATTTATATGGGGAGAGCTTTGCAGAACCACAGAATCAGCTAGGTTGGAAAAGACCTCTGAGATCATCAAGTCCAACCTCTGACCTAACACCACCTTGTCAACTAGACCTGACCACATCCAGTCTTTCCTTAAACACCTCCAGGGATGATGACTCTACCACCTGCTTGGGTGGACAATTCCAATGCCTAGTCACTCTTTCTGCGAAGAATTTCTTCCTAATATCCAACCCTGGCACAGCTTAAGACTGTGTCCTCTTGCTGGTTGCCTGGGAGAAGACACCAATCCCCACTTGGCTACACCCTCCTTTCAGGTAGCTGTAGAGAATGATAAGGTCTCTCCTGTGCCTCCTCCTCTCCAGGCTAAACAAACCCAGCTCCCTCAGCCACTCCCCATAGGACTTGTGCTCCAGACCCTTCACCAGCCTCGTTGCCCTTCTCTGGACCCACTCCAGCACCTCAACATCCTTTCTAAATTGAGGCACTAGAACTGGACACAGGACTCGAGGTGCAGCCTCACCAGTGTTGAGTACAGGGGAAGGATCACTTCCCTGGTCCTGCTGGCCACACTATTCTAATACAGGCCAGGATGCCATTTGCCTTCTTGGCCACCTGGGCACACTGCTGGCTCATGTTCAGCCTCTTATCAATCCAAACCCCCAGGTCCCTTTCTGCCTGGCTGCTCTCCAGCCGCTCTGTCCCAGCCTGTAGTGATGCAGGGGATTGATTGTTGTGGCCAAAGTGCAGGACCTGGCTCTTGGTTTTGTTGAACCTCATCCCATTGGATTTGGCCCATCAATCCAGCCTGTCCAGATCCCTGCAGAGCCCTCCTACCCTCCAGCGGATTGACAGTCCCCCACATTTGGTGTCATCTGCAAATTTGCTAATGGTATATTCAACTTGCTCTTCCTTGTTCCAGCATAGCCAGTGTTGCTGAAAGCTGAGTAAAGATGTGCCTAGTAAAACCAGTAAGAGTTTGGGGGGAATCAAATGACTAAGGTGATCACAGTGCTGTGGGAGAGCCTGAGCATACAGAAGGGTGTGGGCAGACATGTGCCTGTAACAGGAAATGCTCTCATTACCTTCACAGCACTGGCCAAGGTAACCATCACTGTGTCCTGAAGGATGTGTTTGCCATAGCAAACCACAAAGCACAGCATAATATTTGATCTTTTCATTAAGATAGTAGTGTAAGAGGCTGTGTAGATTTTGATACCAGGGTTGTAACATCCCACTTGGGGAATCTGAGATCCCTGGAAAAGTTCTCGCTAATTAAGAGAAAATATGTGTGCCCTCAAAATGCTAGAAAGTGTCTTGGTAGGGGACAGCCCTCAGAAGCAAAGTGTACACTGGCACACAGGGCAGCTCACAGGTAGTAGGGCTGGGTGACCTGTGCTGAGGAGCTTGTGGCCACTCTGTCTGTGAGTCCAGACCAGCTCCAGCCTTGTCACACAAGCTCTGTTGCTCACCACCTGTCTGAGTAGATCAGGTGCCCTCCAAGACCGTATCTCCTGGTTTAGGTTCATCTACAATGATTCCACCTTGCATATTCTAAGGCTCCTTTATAAAATGAATCAGAGTGCTTGAAATGTGGGACCATCAGGAGATTTGTTTTGGGTCCTGACTCCTGATCTGAAGTGCTGACACAGTCACATGCAAAATGTGACGTTACTGTTGCAGCTTTAATCCAAGAAGCTAGCTGTTATTTGGCCCTGTTAATTTCTGATTTTTGTTTTGTTTTCTTTTCATGCAGAATCTCAGGGACAAACTAACCCCATCTTTAAGGATTACCTTCCTGGTTCTTCTGACATTCCTGAACAGAATAAGCCTGTCGAACCAACAAGTCTCTGGAAGCAAACAGCACACACTCATAACTTGCCACCTGGTCTGGAGTACCTGAACCAGGTCCTGAATCATTCCAAATGTTAGAATTGTTAAGTTTTCCTCATATGCTGCTTTGATACCTTGGAGGATAAACTTATTTGGGTTTTTCCTTGGGAGAGGGGTCGGTGGAGATGGAGAGGCTTTTTCCTTCTTTGCTATTACTATGAAATAAGGAGCGTAGGAATAACAAGCTCTTTCTTCGTTGCTGTCATTCATTTTTATAGAAATTAATTTGTCATGCGTGCAGCTCTCCTTGCACCAAAGCCATGGTTTTCTTCCTTCTGTGACATTTTTTAGGTCATAGTATTATGCCTCTCATTGTCCCCCCAGTTGTCTTTCAGCTCCTTAAGAGCTCACCCTCAGGGAAATGGCTATTAAACTTCAGCTGGCCTCAAAAAGACTAAAACAGGCAGTGTGCGAAGGAACTGTCACCTCCCTACATCTCATCTTTTGAGGGGCATCAGGGTCTTCTGAGCACGTTCCTTCTGCCTCTGCAGGTTAGAGTCTTGCTCTCCTAGGGAGGCAAGCTCCCAAGGAGACAGCTTAGTTGAGCATAAGCGTGGGTGGCTACAAACCTACATCCCCTCTGTATGATGTTGAGAGAGAGGAAAGTGCTAATGCAAGAGAGAGGGAAATGCTTGTAAATGGGAGCAGACACATAGGCCACAGGCAAGGAGAGAGGAGGAATGTTTAAGTCATCTCCATCATCCTGCTTCATGTGTGGCTATTCCTCTCACTCTGTGAAACCCCTCAGCTCCAGAAGCTCAGAGCTGTGATGGTCTGCAGCTCTGGTACAGAAGTTTCTTATCTCCCTGCATTTAGGAGGGTCACTCACTGGTATTGCTTTGACACTGACTCCAGTTTGCATTTCACATGTGGCGGGACTCTGCCTCTCTGATATATGCTGAGTAAGGTGTCATACAACCTGCCTGGTACAGTCAGGGACAAAATCAGGCCCCCACTGTACACTCAGGTCATAATTCTGATAACCACATCTCTGCTGTGTTTGCATTGTGGTGATTATTGGAACTGTTTATTTCACTCAAGGTCTGTATTTTAGGCACACATTTCTGGTAGTTTTGTATAGAAGCAGAAATTGAATGTATTTTCTATTTGGAGCTAAGTTACTTAGATAGCTAATGAAATTGGAGACCCTTCAAAAACAGTCTTTCATGTGGAGTTATGACTTTCATTTCAAGGTGCCCAAGCACAAAATGATATGTGTTGTCAATTACATAAGCATTTGCTTACAGACCGTGGAAGCTACATTTTTTAGTCTAAAAGTGATTGTGATAGTAAGTACTTGGCAGGTTACATATTCAGGCTCTTGTACAGACATGAATTACATCTCAGATTTAGCTAGACAATGTGGGCAAGCAAGTACTATCACTCCATTTTATAGAAGCTTTACATCTGACATAGAGACAAAAGTGCAAGTCTCTGTAAGAACTGGAACTGGAACTGAAGACCTCATTCATGCTTGTTCTTGGCCCAATAACCATGTGCCTGTGCTGCAGCCCTTGCTAATTATTCTCAATTTTCTCTGCAGTCTGAAAAGTGGAAAGCATGTGTGCAATGCTGATTGTCAGCATATACCCACAGCTCGAGTTTCTGTGCGTCGCAGAACACTTTGCTGTGTGGTGCTGAAGTCATACTGTCTGTGTGACTGATGAAATAGGCTCATACAGGATAGACTGGAGCATAAAGGAGATCCCACCAGCAGGGAAAGGACTGCCTGCAGAAAGAATGTAGGATTCCCAGCTGCCAGGATAATCCTTTGGGATTTATCCTGATGGACTAAGAGATTTTCATGTAATGAAATTCTCAAATGAAGATATTTCTAGCAGAATTAGGAATTCTTTTATGCCACTAGAAGACTAGTATCCTTCTGGTGCTGTGTATATTGGGGAAAGGTGGGTCCAAACTGAAACAGGAACAGACAGGTACTACTGGAAGGGGAATAGAGTACTATACTATGGGGTACTACTGGGGAATAGAGAACCTGCTTGAAAATAAGACTTCAATTGTTTCATCTTCAGACTAAAAAAACACTACCAGTGAGGGAACCATAATTGAGTACCTAGAAGAGTAAACAACCTGTGGCCAAAAGACATTTAATTTATAGAATTATATTACCAGAAGAAAGATTATTTAGAAAGTGGTTGTGAATAAATACAGGATACCAAATAGAAATTACATTCTGGGATTATCTCCAGCAGGAGTGGGGAAGATAGCTGGATAGATTTGAAAAAAGATGAATATATTTCTTAATAAGAGCATGATATGTTTGACTCTGAAACAAGGATCCAAATGTAGTGAATCTCAGAAAGATCCCTACAGTTTTATTCTAAACAGCAACTCAAGGACACAGCATACAGTGTTGGATGAGAGAAACAGAAAATATCTGTACTGTATGTTAAGGCCAGACAGCAATATTTCACTCTGCAAATACATACCCAGAGTCAGTTCAGGTGAAGGAGCAATTCAATCAGCTGTTTAAGGTGCACCAGAGAAGGGCAAAAATCTGCTTCTGCCTCAGCAAACAGATACCATGCTTTTTATAACTATAACAGAGGTGACACTCTTTAAATAATTTCCTACCAAAAAAAAGTTACCCAACTTCATTATTATCTTCCAGATCACAGCCATAGCTGGAAGAATTGCTCAGTGTCCATCACAAAAACCGAGGGAACCTTTTTGCACAGCAGGAATAGACAGGGGAGACTTTGGAAACGAATTTTCTGACTAGCTCAGCTTCATGTTGTGCCACTATTCAGGCTTCACCAATTTTGTAAAAAGCTTCTTAGTTTAGACTTGGTTAGACTGATCAGATGTAAATGTAATGCCCACAGAACTGAATACCGAGAATTAGCTGTGTATAAGGAATTTTTACATATCTGAGCTCAAGAGGACCAGAGTCTTGTAAACCAAAGTGCTTTGTTTACCTTCAAATGCAAGTGCAGAATGCCCTTAATCCACAAGTGCACCAATAAAAATGCATCAGAATAGCTGCCTTGCAGAAACCAGTGAAAGGCAAAAGACGGCTAACAAGGGGTACTGCTGTGTTGTCTCAATATTTTGTATACACAGTGCACAATAAACCAATACACAGAACAAAATCACTCAAAGCTTTTTAACAGTTCAGGCTCATTAATTTTCTTTTCCCTGTGAAAGTCAACGTGGGGCAAAGAAATCCATATTAAAATCAATACTAAAATATTAAAATAGCTCTAACATCTTTAACTTGTTTATTCTCTTTTCATCAGCAGAGCCCTTTCCATGAGCTCCAAGAGTTCACATTTCTCATGAAACCTGAACAACAAAGGTTCTTGGGAGACTATTTTTAAGTCTAAATATTTTTTATTATTTCAATTACTGGCATGCACATTTCAGAGATTAATGGAAGGGATAAAAAGTTCCTCTTTTTACCAGCTTTTCTTTGCAGCCTGAACTAGCTGCAGGAGATGACTAGAAGTGATGAATGGCTGCAACAGTTTGAATATGTACCAGGCAAGATTTATCAATTGCAAAATATACAGGCGCTGGAGAGCTGTGACATGCTGGTCTCAGAAGGTCGC
Source organism: Sclerurus mexicanus (assembly GCA_013396755.1). Taxonomy (NCBI): domain Eukaryota; kingdom Metazoa; phylum Chordata; class Aves; order Passeriformes; family Furnariidae; genus Sclerurus; species Sclerurus mexicanus. The sequence continues at coordinate 1,979,485 of VWZF01000181.1, read as the reverse complement.
TGTGTGCTTTCTGTCTGCAGCTGTGAGTAATGGCAAAACCCTGTGCCAAGCGTTTGCCCATCAGGAATTTACAGAAAAGATTGGTAAAGCCTAAATATACTACCACATAAAACAGGCATAAAAAGTCACATAAAACTGAAAGGTAGACTGAAATTAAGTCTTGCTGGTTTTATAATACTAACAAGTGTTCTCTAAAAAAGAATAATGTTGGAGGGATGATAAGCACAGCAAAGCTGAGTATCATGGCAAGCAGTTTTTCTCCTGCATTTGTAACCAGCTCATGGGGGAAGGAAATTTCAGCTGGCTGAGTATTGCTCTGTGGAGCTGTTATTTTGCTCATTCTGGCACCTTGGCATGACCATTTGCCAGATTAAGGGTGCAGAGCTCCTGTGTCAGCGCGTTAAAGTTCATGTGCCATTGTTGGCATCCCCTGATTGCTTTGCTGGGCTGCTCCAGCAGGGCCCTTTGGGATGTGGCCAGAGCACATTTTAAGCTTGAACCCAGACTTGTTCACTCCTGCACTGCCATGGTGCCCAGCACCAACCTTAGCTTTGGGGTAAGGGGCTTCCCCTCTGCTAAGGAGGAGGAACAGGAGGGAGAAGTGGATCCTGCTCCACACATACAGCTTTTTATTGCTGTTGCCTTCCTTATTCCCCCATGAAGGTTAATTTTCTTCAAATGTGTGGGTGAATTACATGGCCACAGCACCTAATGTCACATTCTTCAGCCATCATTTCAGAGAGAAGTCTAAAGTGTGATTGTGATAGCCCTAAGGCACCCAGTCTGTGCACCTCTGGAAGGAAAGAAATCCTATAACAGGGAGAGGAGCATTAAAAATAGGTGACAGCTGGCAGCCCCAGACCTATCCAAGACCCACCATCTTGCTTATTTTTTTTTAAACAGCTGGACCAGATAATTATTCATCAGCAGGTGGAGCTTCTGGGAGGTATGGTGCAATCCTTGTCACTCTTTAATAGTGATGGTACACAGGTGTCTCCAAAACGCTTCCAAGTCTTGCCCCCACCTTGCTGAAGTCACTGCGAAGCCTCTTGCTGCCCTTGTGTCAGGCTGTAATGTGGAGATAGCGTGGGGAAGGCTCACTTTATTGTATGCCTGTTTTGCAGCAAACCACTGAGGGGAGAAGGATTACAGTGAATACTCTCCATGACAGTCCTAAGGTCTCTGCCTCAGACATCTCCCTCTCAGTGTTATTAAAGTTTAACCACCTTTCCAGTCCATGGAAAAATTTATTGTCTTTAACAATAATTAACATGCTGAGGAACAAAGCAAATAGAGAAATGAAGGTCAGAAGACATAAAGTGAAGCATAAGAGTTTCTAATTACATAGTTTCACTGAATTTCAAAGTACTGAACAAGTATTAAGTTCTGCAAGTAAAACACTCTATTTCTCCCACTCAAAATGGTGTTGGTCTAATTGGAGAATGACCTGCTGGGTGAAAGCTTTGTCACTGAAGTGGGACAGCCTCATAGTGTTACTTTTCACAGAAGACAAAGCCTAAACCAAAACTCAGGATCTGAATTCAGTTTTGTGATATGTACTTTAGTGTACAGCAAATCAAAGTCTTTGAACTAATTCCTTCAAAATGTAGACCTAGTATTATTTCCTTATAATTGTTTATTTTCTTTGTGTCACTATTTCAAAACACTTTTTTAAACAATCTGTTTTATAGATCTTTATAACGTATACTCATATATATATATATATACACACAGTAACATTATACTGAGGTAATGAATAACATTATACTAAGTCAATGTTCTACTTGTTTTGCTTTATTAGCCATACTTGGCACAGAGACCTCCAGCAAATACGAGATAAAAAACCATTTGGGACAAAGAGTTTACTTCGCAATAGAAGAAAATGATTGCTTTGACCGAAACCTGTGTTCGCCTATAAGGTCTTTCACCATAAGGATTGCAGATAACACGGGCCGAGAAGTGATTAGAGTGATCAGACCCTTGAGATGCAACAGCTGCTGGTTCCCCTGCTTCCTGCAGGAGGTGAGGGAATCCCAAGTGCTTTTTGTCCCAGCATCCTGCTGTATATGTGCACAGCATTAATGAAGACTCGTGCAGTTCTGTGAGGGTGGCAGCAAGGAATTCTCAACCTGGGGGTCTGGAAACCTTCTTTTAGAAGCACTGTTAATAGGGAGGCCCTTCGGTGAGCTACATTCCCAGTGAGCCTCCTCCCTCTCATGGGATCTTGCTTTCCTTACCTCCCACATAAAGCTTTTGTGTCTGATGGTACAGATGTCTCTCCATTCAAGTAACACCCCAAAATACTGCTTGCTATGATGCAGACAGAGATCACCTGCTGTGCTCTGGGAGGGTAAAGGATGGAATATCCCTGGAGACCACTGGTGTGCATGGGTGTGACTGGGAATCAGCTCACTGAGGAAGCTGATGCTTTGCTCCAGGGCTCTGCCTCTTCAAGGCCATGTATCCCTGGGAAATTGCAGAACATGGAATTCAGCTGCTTGGAGTGAAAAATGCAGATCCCATAGAGTATCAGATATTATCTCCATATTTTTTACTCCTTTATTCAGACATCTTTCTAGTTTTATGAAAATGTTTTACAGGTTAGCTCATCCACTTAACCTTCTCAGCCCTTCATCAGGATTTTATAAGAAAGGTCCCTTGGTAGCACAGCTACTGACAAAAAGCTTATGGGATACTTGCTGATTACAATAACGAAACCTTTTCACAGTGTTTGGCTTTTATGAAGTCTTACACTATATGTAAAATGTTGACTTCTGGTGCAGCTTTTGAGCTTCATATTGTCCACTATATTAAAAAACACCAATAGACTATTTTGTGATTTCCATTTCTTAGTTTGATAAAATTAAATGTCACTATGTGCAATAAATATTTTGTCATTATATAAAAAAAAATATCATGGAAAACTTTGCTAATATAAAATCAGTTTAAAACATTTTGTTGTTTTTTTTCTTTTGTTCACTAGTTAGAAGTTCAGTCTCCACCAGGTACAATAGCTGGGTATGTTGTACAGAACTGGGACCCTTTTCTGCCAAAGTTTACTATACAGAATGAAAGTAAAGAAGATGTACTAAAAATAATTGGCCCATGTGCAACCTGTGGTTGTTTTGAAGATGTTGACTTTGAGGTATGTTTCTTATGAGTGTTAAGAATTTAAAAGTTTTACTGCTTTGAATAAATTTATCAGATGAGAGGGAGAATGGGAGATGCTTGAAGAAATCCTAAATGGAGTTTTCTGATGTGAACACAATGCTTTGCCTTAGCTGAGAATCATAAAGGAACTTTGGGTTTATCAACTCATTAAGCAAATCAGAAGACTGCAGTGGGTACTGTCAGAAATTTGTGAAAAGCATGCAGATGGCTACATAACTGAGAACATTTTTGTCCCCCAGGGGACAGGGGTCTGTGGCAATGTGACAAAGAGCATATCAGAAACACCAGACAGGGAAAAAACCCACACTGTGAAAGAAGAGGAAAAGTGATATAAACTTTCCCAATGGCTTTCCTCCACTTTTCTGTCAATTCTAAAGATGCTGATATTTCCAAACTTGAGACCCTTTCTTGTGTGCCACTCCTAAAGGCAAATTTGACACTAATAGAACTTCTCAGCAATAAGAATAAAAGGGGAACCTGACAACTATAGCATACGCTGCATGTCAGGGCACAGTCATTAATTCTGTGGAGATGTCATCAGTGTGCACTTCATTTATTTACATTTATGTCTGTTCCTATTTTTTATTTGTTCAGGTAAAAGCTCTCAATGAGATGACAACGATTGGCAAAATTTCCAAGTACTGGTCTGGATTTGTAAACAATGTCTTTACCAACACTGCCAACTTTGGGATCCAGGTCCCTGTAGACCTTGATGTGAGAATCAAGGCAGTAATGATTGGTGCTTGTTTCCTCATTGTAAGTGTGCACAGTGAAGAGGCAGACCTATAGAGGTGTGCAGACTGGGGCCAAAGGGGCTCTTGCTATCAGCTGTGATCCTACAAAGGTGTAAGTGCAGTGGAAAGCCAAAAGATAAATTAACTGAAAATGTTTAAATTCTTATGTCTGCTTTTGTTCTTAGGTTCTTAATTTTTTGCTTATTAAATAGCTTTAAATAGTTTTACACATGCAAGTCAGTGTTTTATATGGCAGGACCAAATCACAACACACATGTCAAACCTACTAAATTCCCCTAAAGCCCTTATTGTGTTTGTACAAGTGTATGAACCAAAAAAAAGTTATGTTGTTTGTAATGGTAATTTCAAACCAATTGAATAGTTCAGTTGAATGTTGCATGTAAGACCTTCAGGCCATATGAAAATTCCTATAAAAATTTCCTGGTTAAGATAATTATAAGAATTTTATGAACAGAATACTCAGTGCTAGGGGTAAAGATGAAAATGCCTGTTTTCTAAAATTATAAATTGATATTTGCTGTGTACCTCTTCTGCCAACTTAATTGTGTCAATATTAGCATGCAATAGTTTCAAAATCATCTGTGATACTTACAGAAAATAGAAAATTTAAAAAACTATTTAAATTATTCACTGAAAAGTGTTTGCTTTACAATTGCAACAATTCAGAAATTTTGCTTTTGTTGGGATAGAAATGACAGTTAAGATTTTTGAATTGTCCCCTCCAAAACTCTTGTTGCTCAGTGGCAGAAAGTGATTGACTAATCTAATTGTGGTTTGTCGTAAAAGCCTACGAAGTAAGACTTTTGATAGTAATTGTTGCATTTTTGTACCTTCCATCTCTAATTCACAGTTTATTTATTTGTAGGACTTAATGTTCTTTGAAAACTCTTTGGATGGATTATAACAAGATGACAGAAACAATGAAATATGCAGAATGTGTTTCAGTAGGTAAAAGTGAACATAAATTGATCTCCTTGCTTTGAAGACTTACACATTAGATACTTTCTAATTCTTTTTCATTTTCTTCCAGAAATCGCTTGAGCTTTGGACATGATTTTGAACTGCAAAAATCCTTGTTCCTTACAGGAAAAGATAGGGAGCTAATGATGATGTTTATTAAATTATGTCTCATGTAAATAATAATTTGCCACTTATATTTTATGTGTGTTGTAGCTAAACACATACTTTTCACACAGAGCACTGTTGTTTTGGAACAGTGCTATTCTCTTTTTTCTCTTTTGATGTTCCTGCATGGGAAATCATGAAAGATTAGATGAAGGCTTGCAGTGTCATTGATGAAAGTCTGTGTTTAGAGAAGCCTTTGATGTTTTGCAAGTGCTGCTACCAGTTACTAACCACATGAGGGTGTGTTCTGGGGGTTTTGCTTTTTTATAATTTTAGAAGTAATTTTCTGATTTGTTATTTAATTAATAGTAGCAAACTGATATTGAAAGTAGCAAATATAAAGACATCACCCGATGGGAAGTTCAAGATGTTGTCTGTTCCAGTGAGTTGAAAGAAGGGAAGTTATGCTTGCTAGTAAATTAATGTTATGGCAAAGATTGTTTTAATGAGTGGCTGTCAGAAATTAGGCTTCCAGCACTAGACTTGGGAGTGTTAGTTGTATTCAGAAAATCTGGGCTTCCACTATTTCCACTGCAGACAGGCCATACATAAGGTTTGAGGGATGGTCCTCTGCGTGCTAGAGGCACACAAAGCACTTCACTTTGAACTATCCAGTATTAAGGATTCTTGCTGCCATCCACTCAAGGATTTCCTTAAAAGGTTTGTTCCTCTTTATGAAATCTGGTGTTTGCTAATTTTTCATTCAGACTTGCCTGAGGCCACACTAGAACAGAATTATTCTTTTCCTTTGGCAAGCTCGAGCATTTTCTATGATAGCACTGTGCAAAAGGAGCTTTTTCTAGTTATGCATAGCTGTTCATCCCTGCAGTCACACCTCATACTGTTCCTAAACATTCCCACCAACAGGCTTTTACTAATACAGGCTTCCTTTGTTGGAACATACATGATATATAAGCAAGACATAAACAGAAATGGTTTTTTTATTGCAAAATATTTGCTGTATGAACTTGCTTATGCCTCTCAAAAACTCTAGTGGATCCTTCAAGAAGCAAACCAGTACAATACTGGTGGTAAACCCAACTGCTATCACAGTCACCAGTCAGATTTCTAAGGGGAACAAATCACTGGAAATGCTGGATTTTTTTACAGTGTGAACCAGTAATTCAATTCTTGCAAACAACCAACACATCAGCGGAAAGAAAGGAGATAATGAATAATTCATAAAAATGAAAAAGAGCTAAATTTATCAGGTGATTAATTCTCAACAAATATTTAGACTAATTTTAAATTAATGTTCATGGATATGAATTCAAACACAGTGAAGTCAGGAAGTTGCAACTAACGTTCCCATAGTGAAATTAACTCAGGAATACTTATAGATTTAAACAGTATGTTTTAGATTATATACCACACTTAGGTATTTATACAGATTTACATATGTCTTGAAAATAATTGTGGTTAACAAGCTCTGACAATCATCATTATCTGTTAACCATTTCATTACTGCCTCTCGCTGCAGCTCTCAGCAGTGCAATCAGGCTGCTCAAGTTATGGGCTCACAGGGAACCATTGCCGCCACCTTTCCCAAAAGGAAGCACTCTGTGAGCTTCATGGGCAAGAAGCTCCCTCGTGTGGAAATTCGTGGTTTTGCAGACGAATAAAGGATGCTTTTTGCTAGTCTCGCTAATTTCACACTCTTAAATTCAGCCCTTTCACTCCTGACTTACTCTAGTGTAGACTGAGAAAAAGAACCAGGTTTTTATATTATTTTTTCTCTTTAAATCCATTTGCCATCTTAGACAGAAGTGACTATTATTGTAGCCCATAATCTTGGCTCTTGTACAAAACCATGATTGTGCACCATTGTTGAACTGTGTGTCTGAATGTTCGGTTGGATACAGAGCCTGGTAAGATCGGCAGGATCCTCACCTATATTCCACTTTTTCTCTGCAATTTTCAGTCTTTTTATGAGCCTTAACAAGCCAAAGACATCTCTGAAGCAAATGTGTCTTATCTCCATTGAAGTCAACACAAAATAGGGTTTTATTTATGTGCAGGGCTGAATTTGGCTGTGAGTGTCCATGTAAATACCTTGTGGGTAAGGAATACATGCAGATATTTTTTTATTAATTGAAACCAGATGATAATACTGGATTTCTTGCACTTAATGACTTTGTTGCTGTTTTGTGTGTTAATATGACCTTTTTTGCTGTTCAGGTATATGTGTATGAGTATGTTTGAATGCCTCTGGCTACCCTCAGAGGCAGCCTCTGGGACTTACAGGAACCGACTCAGCTCCTGAATAAAACAAGCGCTGGGGCTGGGATAGCTATTGCTGTTTAGAACTCCCTCAGCAGCCTGTTTGGCCTTTGTGCCACCTGTCAGCACTCTGGTAGAAATTCAGTGCCAATGACAGTGCTTTCTCAACTGGAAGGTCATTCATCCAAACCACAGCTGCCACACAAAGGCAAGTATTCATCCTCAGCAAAGATGATGGAGTTCTGAGTGATATTACTAAAGAAGAGCTAATGTGTACTAAGATTTTAATAACCTGCAGCTCTAAATAATAATTCTTCTTAACAGCAGTGTGTTTCACATTATGGGAGCTATGCATGCTCACCATTCCCATTCTCCTATGGCTGGCAGTGGCTCTCCAAAGAAGAATTCAGTATCTCCCAAAGGGTCACAGATATTCACTAGAGCAAGTTCATGTTCTGGATATCATCTAGAAAAAAACATGATAGTTCTAATGAAACAGAATTTTTACTTAATCCAGCCAAGCAAATATTTTAACTGTTGATCACTAGCCAAACTGTAAATCTGTGTAGTACACACTCCTTGTGTTCAGTAGATGGCAGCAACAGCTCATTATGACAATATTTAGCTTTTCACACATCATAAGCTGTACTCAGGATGCTGATTAAAGTTCAACACACCTTTAACCTCTAATTGAATTCTATTCTTAACTGGAGGATTTTATTTTCTGTGTCTGATATTAAACCTTTGTCACATGACGCTGGGCTATCTTTATTGTCTGTAACTTACAGCTGAATTATTGGTTATTTTATGAGATCTGGTTGAGGCATGGGCAGAATACAGTCAATCACCAAGTGAGCTCTTCTGGTCATCACCAAACCTGTTTTTTGCACCTGGAGCATCTCTCTAACTTCCACAGGTGGATAAAGGAGAAGCCCTAGGCCCAGGCCACTCCCCACTTTCTGCAAAAACAGAAAGTGCCATGTCTAAAGGAGATTGCTTTGTGGTGGTGTCCCTAGAAATGCAGCTGTTTTCTATGGGTAAAACGTCATCCTATGTCATGACAGTCTGTCACTATGTGCTGTACTGGGATGGAAAGCCACTGTAGTGCAACAAACCCAGATGACACCAGTACCTGGGGAGCAGCTGGTTTGTCTGTGGGAACATCAGCCACTTTCTGTGGAAGAGTGGAGAAACAGCATCTCTGTAAGTTCTGAAATTTTTTTGTTGTCTAATAATTTGCTGGATGCAAAAGTGTACTTCAAAGAGTTTGATGTGTGTATTGAAAAAATCTTTTTGTGTCAATTAGGTTGTTTGGTTTAGGATTAGGCAAAGCTGGAAATGATCCAAAATACACATTTTCTAATGGAGTTGTCTAAGTGGAGCTGTTTAGAAAAAATATATGACATTTCCTCCTCCTGACCCTCATCTTAGTTGTATTGATTTCAATTAGAATGGTATGTTCTATGTTAGAATGATAAATACTATTGTAATTCAAAGATCAAATTTAGGTTTTTAGATATGCTTTTTCTTCCTAAAACTAGATCCCTTAGAGGGTAAAAACCACTTTAGCTCCTTGGGGAAAATTACCCTAGACTGTGAAAGGAGATTTTTTTTTTTCCTGAAATCCTGAATGTTTTTCTAAACTTGATCCCTCTTAGGAACCGTTTCCTAAATCAACATTGAAGTAATCTATTAGCACCTGCCATGAGACATATTGTCTGTGATTTGTCAGCATTTTATAACTTCAGTCATCTGAAATGCAGTTACCTAAACAATTTCAAAGATAATAGTGATTACTTTTTGGGGAGAGGCAGCCCACAACAGATACAACTTTCTGCTTTCTTATGTATTTGTTAGTATTATGCTTACAAAAGCACATGAATGCCTTACAAAAGGAAGGTTAGAAGGACAGAGACTGATGGATACCCAGTGACTTCCTCCTAAGTTATTCATTCCTTTATCCCAAGTGACAGTGAATTCTTCCACTGTGAAAAGGAGACCTGCAGGTGACCTTACATTTTTATGCATCTCCTAAATTGACATTGAAAATTCATCTCAATTCACAATTAGGTCTTATTCTTCAGTCTCTCTTTGCAAAAGCAATACAAAGACTTCTCACCCCTATTCTCACTTTAATTTTCTTCTGGCAAAGTATAAACATAGTTATTACAGCATTGTAGTAGGAATCAAAACCCTGACCTCATCTGCTCGTATCCATCAGACCTATTTGAAAAGTTGCAGATTTCACATAGACCTGTATTAATGCACACAGGAGTCCATTATCCAACCAACCTCAGAGAGATACACAGTGAGATGGATTGTTTCCAGTATGGAGTCCTGGGGCTGGCTACAAAGCAATGCAGCACTGGGTACTTGCAAAGCTGGTTTGTCAGTCTTGAATTTGGAATAAATTTACTGTATTACTTGGATTAAATCTATCCCCTTCTTTTAATATCTTCCTTCCTGAGGAAGATATAAGTGAAGCAATCTTGTATAGACCCAAGTTCAATGCTTCCACAAGCTGCAGGTTCAGTTCTGTGTATTTCTTATTACATGGGATTTGGCACAGAATACCTAAAATCGGATATTGGCAAACAGATAATCATGGAGATTGCTCACTTGCTTAAAGCTAAGGGAGAACTTTGTGGGTTCTTATTCCTAAAGAGCCCAGCACTGTGGCAGGTTTAATCCTCTAATAACTATGTAATAAAGATGTTGATGAGACACACAAGTGCTCACATAAAACTTTAATTGGGAGGAATGTCCCCACTTACTTCAGTGACGTTAACATTCCTGCTGTTTATGTAAAGTAAGAGGAAAGGTTGACAGATTAGGCTTGCAATAAAACAGCAGTGCTATGAAAAAATACAGACTAGTCCTCCATCCCCTACAGGGGGAGTTGCATGTAGGGTGCTAAGTTAGGCTGGAAAACACAGAAGCCCACACCACACATTTTCCATCATTAAGTGTCTATAGGCCAATCATAGTATGTCTGATAATGTTTTTATTCTGGCAGCTTGGTGAGTATTGAAGGAAAAATGTACCTGCAAGTCATTTCATCAGGACTGGTTAACTTGCTGTGCTTTTCTACTTTAAGTTACTAATTTGAAGGACATTTTTCTCTGTGCCAGCCAGATAAGGCAAGTGCTCTATTTACATTGCTGATGTTTTCTATTAGAAAAGCCCATACACAACAACAACAAAATCACAAAAACCCCCACAAGCTTCTGTTACAGACATTGCTCTATTGAGAAATACCTATCTATCTAGAGCTGACCCTGGGCATTTTCCCCTTCTGCCCCCTCCGTTTTCCCCCAGATCATAGAATCACAGAATGGTTTGTGTTGGAAGGCACCTTAAAGATCACCAAGTTCCAACGCCCCTGCCGTGTGCAGGGACACCTTCCACGTGATCACGCTGTTCAAAGCCCTAAAGAAAATGTCACAGTTCATGTGTCAAGGTCCACTGTTGCTTCATAAGTCTTTTCTTAGTCATTTATGGGTTGCTTGCAGAAGCTTGGGGATAATTTGGACAAGGCCAATGACTCTCTTAGTTTTCTATCTGTGTGTTTTTATTAGACCCTGGAAAAGTGTTCAAGCCTAAGGCTGGATGGGGGTTTGAGCAACCTGGTCTAGTGAAAGGTGTCTCTGCACATGGCAGGGGGTTGAAACTAGATGATCTTTAAGGTCCCTTCCAGCCCAAACCATTGTAGAATTTCTTTTTTTTCTCTCCTATCTCTAGTTTTGTATAGTTGTAGACTGAGTCAGAGCCCCTGAGTAAAGTAAGACCCCTATGAGTTGCATTCTCTTGCCTTTGGCATTGCCCAGTACCAGGTCAGCAACACTGCACCTGGAACCATACTATTCCCTTGAAGATAAGATTAGTTTTCAAATGTTCTGGTTTGAAATTCAAAGGAATTTTTTAAATGTCAGTATTCAAACCAAGAATTATATGTGCATTTGAAACTCTGACTTAGAGTTTGGAACAGTTTTGATTTGATAAATACTTGATTCTGAAATGTTTTCACTTAAGTAAGCCTACCATATGATAGCAGCATCATTTCAATGCTCTGAAAATGCAACAGCTCAGAGAAAAGTTTAGCAGAAGCTGGGACAAGTGGGTCATTACTTAACAATAATAAATTAAATGGTTCTCCATCAGTTTTATCTCAGGTTTTACTGCTTTCAGACTCTCAAGGGCCTGATATAAAACAGTGTCATCTAATACAAACTCACAGAAAATCAAAACCCCACCAAGAATTAGTGGTGTACACTGTATTTCATCCTTCTAGAATCAGTGGTTATTGTCTTGGCAAAATCAGTATAGTCCCACAGTTTGATCCCTTTCCTTTCCTAACTGAGCCTAATAGAAAATTAAAGAGATTTTTCTTTCCCTTTTGATGATCTGCAAGGTGGGTCATTATTGATGTCTTTCATCTACCTGGATGCTCATATGGTATTCATCATTGTGACACCAGACCAGTATTTGCACTGTTAAAAACACATGCAGTGTGTGGTGATTCTGTGCTTGCCATTGAGGAAAAAGGCTGAACAAGCGCATTTGCTTCCTGTTTTGCTAAATAACTGCAAACAGTGCAATAGGATATGATGTGAAAGTTTCAGGGCAATAAAATAAGGACAAGAGACACTAAATCTAGGGAGGACTGTAGAGTGACGCATTTGTGTAAACAGACCGAATGTGCCTTTGGGAAAGACTTTGTTTAATAAGAGCAGATAAACACTAACTGATATGCCAGTATCAAATGTGACAGCAGGAGGGACACCGAAATAAAGCATATGTGCATGTGATCCACAAAAATGTCTATCAGATGAAACTGTTTGCTACAGTGGCTGGAACCAGTGGGACCAGGTGTTTTGTCCTAATTTGTGTTTTTGAACAGATGAACTTATCTTCTCCAATGGGTATGTGCTTTTGACTTCCATACACATACCACACCTCTGTTGTCATAGAGTGCTGTGGTTATATGGCTGGGGCATAAAAAGGGCATATGCATGACCTGACTAACATGCTCACTTAAAATGGTCCCATAAAATTTTTTATCTCAATTCTTGCAGTCTTCAGCACAGCTCGCTCTTGCCATTACTATGTTTGACTGCTTGCATTGACCACAAGGAACTATGTAACCCTGGCTAAGGTCCTTCACTCTATTGACAGGGAAAGGGTAAATGATTATGGAGCTTGCAAAGAGGAAGGCAAGACAAATCCCTGCAAAACCACAGGGCAACTTGGCTAAGGAAAGAGAGAGGGTAGGGGAACAAAATTAGCAGGAGGTGGAGGAGGACACAAGGAGAATAAAGTATTTTTATCAAGAGTAAATGAATGCTTTCAACCAGCTGTGAAGTCTAATATGGTCTTTATAAATATATAATCAGTGGAAAAAGAGCAGAAATGGATCTTCACTAGAAAATAAGCATCTGCTTGGTGAAGTCATGGTTATCTATTGCACTGCTGATCTGTTCAAGCTATAATGTTCCATTATACTTCAGGAATATCACTGATAAGAGATGATTAAGGGAGAAAAATATTTAAAATCTGCAGAGATGCAAAATGCCTCATGCAGCATTGATGTGCTTGGCAAAATATATATTTATTACTACAACTATATGTTAGCTTTCTTGGTAAAGTTTTTAATCTAAATCACTTAATTATGAAAAGCAGAGCTAGAAGCCTTTCCTGAAGGAGATATATCACTGCAGAATAGTAAAAAGACCCCAACAAACTGTACAAAAGGGTTCAGACTCCTGCCTTCTCCCATGCTGTCCCAGAAATTAAATTTTGTAAATAGCTTTGTTCAGTCTGTCATTTATGAAGCAATGTCATCTTAACAGCAGTCTTGGTTGACATACAAGGGTTTAGCATTCCAACACCACAGTGAAGCATTAAAATCACAGGGCTTTATTCAATCCTGATAAAATAAATGTTAGCCTTTGGATCAGGTCATTAAAGCCTTTTGTCAGACAAGTCCAGAGTAATTGCAGGCAGCTCTACCAGCATATATTTTATATTACTAGTTCAGATATAATAACTAGTAAATGGTGTAAAACATTTGGTTTAAAGGCATAGAAAATGTTGATTAATCCTACTATAGATCTAATTAGGCAGAAGTCACATGCCTTGAAATTCTGGGAAGGGTCACTTAAAGATAACCATATCAAATAATTGTAAATACCAGTGTGAAAAAGACTTCAATTCTGAAGACCTGCCTTAGGAACATGTTGGTTCCAGAAACCTGCAGAGCATACCTGCATAGACTTTGTAGGCCCCCTTATCCCATCCGACTTGCAGAAGCTGCAAGCTTAGAGGATTGGACCTCCCAGGATCAGGGGGACCCCCCTCCTGCAGCAATGCAGGGGCATCGTGCATCTCGGCAGGGCTTGCTCCTTTTGGTACAGTGTCCTCAAGCTGCAAGGCTGACGCAGCTGGAAGGGAAACTGCAGTCTGTCCAGGACCTGTCCTTGGGCAGCAGAGATGTGGTTAAGGGGAGAGGAGAAGAGAGGAGAGGGCATCTCCTCAATCAGTAACAACCAGCAACTCACTTACACTAAAAAAATTGAATCAAAGGTTGGATGGCAAATACAATTTATAATACCACATGATACAGCAACCAGGGAGAAAAATCTCTTCGGCTGTGAGTAACTTGATTTAAGAAATAATAAGACTAAATGTGAATCTCCTGAAAGCTGTTCTCAGGATTTTTCAGGAATGGTCCTGACCTGAGCATGAGGTCACTGCTTTGATTAGCAATTTCTTGAGTGATCACTCCACATCCCAGGTAATGTGTCCAAGGTTAGAGTTTACAGTACCTGACATTGGTGGCTAGGTCTTAATAGCGAATATGGTTTATGTCTGATTAAGTATTTTTCATTTTCCTTTTCCTATGTTCTCTTCAGCTTCCAGACCTCCCCAAATCCCTCAGCTGTCTGTGTGAGAAGCAGTGCTGGGTGTTGGGTTTCCTCAATTCTCATTCTTAATTGAGCTGTAAATTCACCTCATAAACTCTTGCAGATCTTGTGTTTCTTTTACAACTTCTTAATTATCTTCTTAATTAATGAAAGCTTCAATGTCCCCAGTACGTTTTTATCAGATGAGTCTTATGAAACACATTAACTTAGACTTCATTGGTTTTAATAACATCCTCTCCTCAGCCTAGTTCTGTGTTTATGTATTGCTCTATTTGTCCTCATGCTGATAAAAGAAGTACCAGTGCATATCACAGCACAATCAAAACCAGGCTCGTTTACAGCTTCTCCTTTATCAACAGCTCCTGGACAAGACAAGAGTGCCAAATCAAGAACAATAAAGTTAAAGGGCATTATTTTTTCATAACATGGAATTCAAATGCAATGCTAGTGTCCAAAAGACTAAAATATTACACATGAAAGCAGATATGGGCCTGGGTCCTGCATGATATTCTTTGCTGTGCTAGAACAGGTGCAGTCGGGGAGCAGGGGCTCCAGAAGATGGGCAGAGGAGCAGAGGGGATTCCTTCCCTCAAGCCAGAGGCATCCTGTGTACCATGGCAATGGGCTGCTGCTTACAAGCTTCCTTATTTTATGTACATTTTAAAAGGGAGCATGTCAATTAAAGACCCATGGTGTCTTATCATAACTGCTTTACACAATTCCATAGCAACATCAGCTCTAGAGGAGTTTGACCAGTGAATTCCACCCACACATGGAATGTGCTTGTGAGGAGATATACTGGAGGGAGGGAGGGAGTGTTCAGTAACACATCACTGCTGCTGTATGATAGTGTGTTCCCTGCAACAGTGCTTAAATGAAAGAACTTGGCTTCACAGAAAACGTCAAAAAAAAAAAAGCCACCCTCCAAAAAATCCCAAACCCAAATACAGATAATTTTAAGCAGCCTGAGAATTCAGAGTGCCAGCTTTGACACACAGAGACATGTGTTCAGAATGGGGCATGTGGAATTGCCTGAGTTGACTTTTTTTTCTGTATTGTAATTATTATGCCAGTATTATTACGCTTCCCTGTAAATATCTCTTTGCAGTACCAATATCCCTTTAGCAGAAAACAGGATTTACACAAGCTGCATTTTAAACTCTCAGTATCATAGTTAATCCTAAATGCTGTAAACTGTAATGGCCTATTTCTTTATGTCGAGTTTTTCTTTTTCTGCTTATATCCTGTTTTCGGACTGCAAAGCGGCTTATGGCAGTTCATCTACAGTGCTGACATTCAAAAACTTGCATGACTGGCAGCAGTAAAACTTTATTTAGCCTCCTTCTCAGTCTAAGAAAGAAATTGCTTTGGCACAAAAACATTTAGTAGCAAACCAAATGTGTTGTATTGTTTCTATTGTTGTTTAGTTATTGTTTCCCCAGTGTGTTCAAATGTCTTGAGGAAAGGCTGATGATGATGGCTGACAGCTCACTGTGGGAATTGCTTTTCTTCTGTAAGTGATTATCACGATTGTTAGTGACGGCCTGAGGGGACAGGATGCTGGTCAGTATATGTAAAAATATAAGGACTGCTCTTTTATGTAGTTTGGAACTCTTAACTGTCCAATCATGCTATTTGGATGCTGAACTAACAAAGATACTACAATACTAAACCCATTTTCACCCAGTTTCCTGCTCAAAGGAAAACCCAACCCTCATTTGTTAGACTGCAGGCTTGATGACTGACTTGACATTGTTAAATAAAATCAAATACGGGAACAGTTCTGTTACCACAGTTACAAATCTTTAATATGGAGATGATGTGTTAGCTGCTCTTCTGGCTTCATGAATACATATTTTATTATCATGGTGAAGGCCTAATTACCAAAACAAAACAGAGAGCTACACTGGGACTCAGGGGATGTCAGGTGCTGTCAGCTGTTAGCAGGATGGAATTCATTTGCCCCAGTTTCATATCAAAGAAATAATAATAATAGCAATTTATCCACTTTTAAAAATATTTGGATTTAAACTGCCTTTTACTGCCTGTACATCATGACTGTCACACTGGTGGTGGTCTGATATTAGATTCATCATGTTTTATTAAAATGTAGATTTTTCCTATTGCAACATTTCTTTATTTGCCTATCTGCTTCCAAACCCCATACTAGTTTGGATATAACAAATAGAAAATGGAAAAAGGAAAAAAAAACCAAACTGACCATTATTCACAGATGATAACACTGCTTCCGATTTACTTCATCCTGCCTTATCCCTGCACCAGTTTCCATTCAGTGGTGGAAGGATTTTACAATGTAGATGTCCAAGCACTGACTGGCAAGCCCTAAGGTCAGAAACTGAAGTTCCTGGACTTGGTCAGTACCTTTTCCATTCCTCTGTGTACACAGTCTGAGTGTCAACAGGCTTTCAGAGCTTTGCAAAAGTGAGGGATGGGAAACAGCAGGAAAAAAATGTTCCCCTTGGGTGGGACTCCCCACAGTGCTGCTCAGGAGCCTTTCCTGGCCTGCCACAGGAAGGGGGGAAACTTTTTTTAGTTCTTTCTTTTAATTTATTTCCTGGCAGCACTCTCATTTTTTTGCCTCAAACCTCATGTCCTTTCTTTTCTATATTTAAGAGAACAACTACTTATAGCTTATCTTTCTCTCCATCTCCCACAACTGCTTTCTGTTCCAAGTTTGCTTTCCCGATCACAAGCACTGGGGAAGTGAGTCTCCTGTGGGATTATGTTCACAGGCAGAAGAGGCAAACCCCAAAGTAATCACTTTTATTTCCTTTAGCAATGCAAGCACTGCCTTTCCTGAGGTTTATGCAGTTAAACAGATTTTGAGCTGCACAAAGACTATTTGCTCTCATGTACAGCCCTGAGTGAACTTCCTCCTGTGCTCCCTCACACAAACTTCTGCCTGAGCAGTAAGGGAAAAGGAGCTGCTTAGGTGGTGTTATGAAGAAAGAAGAGAGCTGCTCTGGTCAACTCAATTCAGAAAATCAGGTTACTGGAGACTTCTCTGTGAGAAGTTGGTGGAGGAACTGATCCCATTTCTGGTGTTGGGTACCACAGGATCAGATGAGGTGGTGAAGTTGGGGACATCAGAAGTTAAGCAGGAGAAAGTAATGTTCTAAATATGCAGACCATAAGCAACATACTTAGAAAATGGGGTCAAGAATCTATAAATAATGTTTCTTTTCAGGTAAACATACTCAAATCTGAAAGACTAAATTACTGGGAGCATGGTCACTTTCTCATTTCTTTTGAAGCAATTCCAACTTCTTAATCTTTTAGGTATTTCCCTGCAACCCTGATTAAATCTGATCACTGGAGGAAATAAAAAGGTACTGCACATTTCAACCCACTGATCTAACAGGAAAGCACTGACTGACAGTCACAGCATCAATGATCTTAGCTGGATATGAAAAGAAGTGAAACATTATTTGATATGGGAAGGACCAATAAATTACTCTGTATTGTGTGAATCGTGGCATCTTTTTTTTTTCTGCCACTGCAGGTGAATAGGTATTTTCCTACTGATAAATGCGTGAAAGGTAGAGGAAGATATATGCTGCTATCTCTGTTCTCTTTGATAAGACAATGAGATTCTCATCTAAGAAATAGCATTCATCTCTATGTTGAAAAGTCATGTTTGCTAGACTTCAGCATGTAAGTCTGAGCTCAGCTAAATATAACTATGCTATTTTCATGTGAAAAATAAAGGTAGTATCAAATGCTGCCATGTATTTCTAATTTCCCAACCATGTCAAAATAATTCTATATCTATTTCTTAAAAGATATTTAAAACCTATTTCTTGGTGTCTGTTGTTAATCCTCTTAGTAGACTCAATGCAGATGCGTGGAAAAATGCTAGTCAGCTTTAGATTAGATTTGTCTGTACCTGAGGAAACTAGAAAAATAAAATCCCTAAATCCTTGTCATATCTGGTGTTTAGGTGGAACTCAGTGCAGGNTTGGTTTTTTGGTTGGTTTTGTTTATGGAAAGTTCAATATTGAAATGGAGACGTTATTTTGGAAGGTAGAAGACAAAGAGTTTATAAAGCTACAAAGTGACCTGCCCTTACTAATTTCTATTTTTCTTTATTAGGGATTCAAATTGAATCCCCAGTCCTGGATTTCATGCATGCACCAATTACTGTGATCGATTTGTGTGCTTTAGGTGAAGTACAGCTTCCTTTGGAGAATATGTGGACACCAGCAGGTCCAGTATGACGTACGTGAATATACAGAAAAGGATGCAAAGGCCAGTTCACCAACGCTGTTAATCAGGGCGTGTGCCAACTTGCCCCAAGCCCTTTGTTTCCCAAACAATTCAGTATTGTTTGTTCTTGTTCCTGAAACTATTAAGTCCGTGTAAATATATATCTTCCCCCCTGAGATAGCGCCTTATACGCATGGTGAAATTATTTCAAATATAATTTATTTTCCTTTCAGGGTGGGCATGCAGCTTGGAGTTATCACCTGTATGTAACCTGATATTCTGTGGCTAAAAGTTAAACATTAAGTATTTAAATTAACGAATTAATTAAAATACACTGAATTGGCACTGATGCTGACGGGGACTGAAAAGGCCACAAAGAGAATAGCTCAGTGACCTTCGGAAGTTTCGCTGGCAGGAGCCACCCTCGCAATTTCCTGCTCCGGGCAGGGACCTGCCCTCGCTCCCCGCCCCTGGGCGGCCCGGGGGCTGCGCTGGGTGTCCCGCAGCCGGCCCCGCGGGACCGGCACGGCACGGCACGGAGCAGGACAGCAGAGGACAGGAGAGGAGCGGCGCCTCGGCTTTGGGAACGGTACATTCGGCTGTGGCTGTGTGTCCTTGCCGCCCGTGATTCCTGCGGGGCGGTCCTCCCAGGCATCTCTGGGTTTTCGTCACAGGGATGCTTCATGAGCAGCAGGGCTGTGGCAGGGTCCTGACGATTAGAAGGACCGCGTTTTTCGGCTGGGGATTGCAAGTTTAGTTAGAATTTACCTCTCTTTAGCTCAGCAACTCGCTTGCAAAGACTGGTTTAAGGGAAGGCTGTGCCGGGAGAGCCCCGCCCGAGGGAGCGGCAGCAGCAGCATCCCGGTTCCGGCAGCGGTGGTCCTGGCCCCAGCGGCGAAGCAGATGTGCCCTCCTCGCAGTGAGGCTGGATGCCCTGGGTGTGACCCCAGATTTTGGCTGCCACTTTTGGCATTCCCAGGTGTCAGGAGAGATGTCAGTGTAAGCAGAGAGGGTACCCTGCAGCATCAGAACAAGAAGGTTTTGTGTCAGGTTACAGTTTATTTCAGTCATTTCTTCTGTGAAGACTGTTTTGTTAACTTTAGATCAACTAGATGATTTTTAAGTATACTGTTTGTCCAGCAGTCAAGGTTAAAATCAGGTGGCTGAATAGTCTAATATAATGTGATGATGAGAAGAAATGCCACAGATCTGGCTAGGGAGAACAAATGCATGCCTCACGGCTATTTGGCTTTCTGAGTCTGATTTTTTTTTTTTAATATTAAACCTGCTTGGAAAGGGCCTGGCTTGATATTTAATAGGAATCATGTGTAATGTTTATGCTTGAGGGCTTATGTCAATATGCTCTTGGCAGCATTTTAATGAGCTGGACAGGAAACGAAGCTGCCTGTTACGTTGGTATAATGCTTTCTGATAAAAAGCAGAAGCTCTGTAGCTAACATAATTATGACATCTCTGCATTACTTGCAGCATTATCTACTGACGTGTCAGAGTAGGCCGTGTTATGTATTTCTGAAGATGGGAAAGTGATTGAAAAGGACACGGACATTTTCCCATTCAGGAAAAAGGAACTAACTATCTAGGGATGTTATTTCCTTACTCTGTTTGGATGTGTTCTTTCAAGTTTTTAAGTCACATGTATAATTGTAAATTGTTTCCTGTTACTTTCTTTTTTTAACCTGCATCCATGTGAGAACCAGATTCCAATCTGCCTTATGACCAGAATCCAACTAAAGTATGTGAAACAGGATGGAAGTTTTGTTAGTAAAGGTGAAGAAAAAAATTATTAAAAAAGGAATGCTTTAAGAACACTTTATTAAACAAAGAGGATGTTGTGTAGGATTTGGGAAGTCGGATAGTTCCATGACATTCCAGAACCGATAAACATGACATCTGCTTTTACTCTGGGAGTGAAAGCAGGAAGAAATTGCTTTCAGTTTCAGTTCCATTCCCAGCTTTGAACGATCATCTTCATTGAACTGAAGAAGTTAGAACCATAACAGATAAAATATATTACTAGTTTAAAGTGAACTGGATTATTTTTAAAGACTAGCTAGGTTTATTTTTTATTTTAAAGTTTTTGATTCTATTAAAAAGAAGTGCCTATTCCATTCTTTTTTATATTATCCCTGAGACTTAAATATCTCTCAAGGTTGATGCATTTGTAAATGTTCTTTCTGGTGTGGGGTTTTTTTGTTTGTGTGTTTTGTTTTTTAAACTCCTTTTGGCAACCTGGAAGAGTAGAACAAAAAAGACAAGCAGTTGGCCCTTTCACTCATGGTGTTCTGCTTGGCAGCCCACTCCCCTGTGCAAGCCCACCTTTGCTGTCATGTGAAGGCAAAAACTGGATAGGTGATATTTGCGACAGACAAAAAACACACACAAACACACTTAAGGCAAGAAGAGATTAACAACTAGCGGCTATTTTATTATTATAAGGCTTGTCTTTTATACTTTTTCTTATCTATGTATACACGTCACGCTCTATTAGCAAAGCACTTCTGTCCACGAGCCTTAGACCATCTTCTGATAGGTATCTTCACCATCTTCACATCTCTCCTCATGCTGGTAAGACTCAAAACACATCTTGTTATTCATACTTGTTTTGTTTTTCTCCTTTCTTCCACTTTCCCATGCTCACAGCTGCACCCTTTCAAGGCCAAAGCTGTCTTCCACCCCAGAAGTCTTTCACAGATATTTAGTAGTACCACTTCAGAAGTGGAATAACTTAAAGAACTGAATAGGTGGTAGCGTTGTGACATAGTTGCTCCAGGATGCCCCAGCATGTTTTGTAGTCAGCATCAATACACTGACCCAGCTGTTCTGACATTACTGCAGTAATTTGTTCACATGAATTTCATGATGTTTCTGAATGGCTGCACAGTGGACTCTTGCACATCCCAATGCTCTCGTGTCAGTTGGGGTTGATTTCAGGATACTCAAAGCATGAATGCAGGCATAGATAATTCAGAATGATGTGGTGGAGACATAGCTTAGAAGGAAGCTGAGATATTTAAGGTTATTTTACTTTGTATTTGTAATTCAGCTTTCCCATATACAGTTTAGACAGGCAAATATCTTTCATAAGTAACAGAGAAATCTGAATAACTCTTGTGTGAAATGATGTATTAAAAACATCATGAAATAAAAATGTTCTTTTGCAGAACAACTACAAGCAGATCCACAGTGATGCAAGGTGAGTAAAATATAAACAAAATGTCATCTTTTGTTAACATCAAAGATAGCATGGGTCCTTCCAAGGTGTTCAAGCAATATTAGGTTAGCTATTAGTTTACCTTCTAATTATGTGAAATATGTATGAATGTTTTGAATTGAAATTGTTTACATTTTAAAATTTAATATTTTACATAACATAGAGCTTAAATTTTCAGATAATGATTTCTGAAGTTAAGTAAAAATAATACATAAGTAATCTTGAAATTCAAGTTATTTCTGCTTAAAAACTGAAGTTGGTAAATGTTTTTAAATTTATAATCCTTCCAGTCTTCTGGTGAGGCAGTAGTATAGTCTGAACTTGAAGAAGTTATGAGACAATGTTTTACATAGAGGGGAGTGGCTCATTGCCATGTTCTGTACTGGAGAGCAGCCTGCCACATTCCTGGCAATGCTTTGAATTAAAGCCTCCTTCTAAATATCAGTGAACAAAAGCATCTCTGGTCCAGACAGAGAGAACTGAGCCTGCTTGAGCAGGGCTTGGACTAGGTGATCTCAAGAGGTCCCTTCTGAGCTAAATGATTCTGTGACGTCTTCATGACATCATGGGAAATACCTGCCTCTTTTCTGTGCTTTAAGGACCAGAACTTCTTTAAGTTATACTGATGTTTAATATACACATTAATCATAAATATGAGCTTGAGATACAGTTCTTGCTGTACAGAAAAACAACTGTGTGTACTCTGGAAAAGGAGGCAGTGTTGGGGATCTTTCACCCCAGGGTAGGAGGAAACGATCAATACTCAGAGCATATGTTCCATTCTTCAGGACCTCCACCTGCCACAGCACCTGCAGTCCCTTATGGCTCCCCTGAGCATGTCCCTGGGACTTACCAAGGTAGGTTGCTTGGTTACAGACCTGCGATACCATGAGGAAATAAGCATGGGGTTGTACAAGGGTGATTATCGCCAATTTACTTTTCTGCTATTAATTCTGGAGAGTTTCTTTTAATTTATGTTTGGCTGGAAAATAATTTCTTTCCTTTTTGAATATGTGCTGAGCAGTACCAACAGTGGTAGGAGTTAAAATTGTCAGATATTCCTCTCTAGTCACTGTCAGGAGTTTGCTAGGGAGTATTATTAATGGAGACTTCTCTGCTAGGGTGGTTAACTGATGAAAAGCAATTAATGTGTGGCAGTTTCTCACTGATGATCAGATTTTTTAATTATCATGTTATTTCAGTAGTTCATTGTATTTTTCCCAAGAAATCCAGAACTGAAGAAAGAAGTGTTTTCCTCTTGCAGTTCTGCTGGTCCATGTATTCTGTTCCTGCTTCATACTCTGTTGCTGTACTTAGCACATGGTTATACCTTACACTTTCCCTCACTTGCTTTCTCCTCTTCTATCTTATTTTCTCCTTTACATTCAAAATGCAGCACTCCTAAACAGCTTCTCTTGTTTGCCAACAACTGCTTTCCGAAGAACCAAATCACAATATCTAATAATCAGGCTCAAACCATAATTTATGGATAAAATACAAAACGTGTGGTTTAAGTTACCATGCTGGACATAAGTTAAAGCTTGTGCATCTTGTGACAAGGCAATCTGAGGTCTGTTAAGTACAGCTGACTTCAGCATGGAACAAGATCTCACTGCTTGTGCCATGAAGGCCATGGGAGCATTTTTATTTTGAATAATTGTATGTGCACACACTTGCACATAATAGCAGTAGATAGTTTACGTGCAAAGCTTGTGCTCAGACATAAAAGTGATTTTGCATTCCCAAAGGGTGGATTCTTCTCTGGGGTTAGTGATCTGGCCACCTGTAAGTTTTTAAGCCACAGCTGTTTTTATCACCCAAGGCAAAGGCGTGGTTATCAGCCACAGCCACATCTTTCATATGTAGCAGTCCATGTATTGGAACGTACTGTGAAATTTGGTGCTGAGTTGGCATGGGCTGAAGAGAAGTCTACAAGGCACTATGTTGAACTATTTGTACAGCTCTGCAAAAATACTCTGTGCCTTCTGCATTGTGCTTGCTTCTGAGTGAAATACAGAATCCCTCTGTGTAAGATTGAAAGCCTCTTCGCCTTCCAGGAAGGTATTAAATGAGGGGGCGAAATCTAGTGCTTGTTGTGTAACTTTCACTGTCAACTTCCGCGGCTCCAGCACTGAGGGTGGTGTTGGTGGGAGGAAGGCTGCTCTCTGAGCCCAGCAGGGACAAGGCAGGGGCAGTGGCACCAGGGCAGCGCTGCCCGTGCCATCTGCTGGGCTGCTGAGCGTTCGCACCCCGCAGTGCTCCGTGAGAGCTCGTGTCTTCTCCTCAGCGCCAACTGGAAACTTACTTGGCATTCACAAAACGTGGAATTCTTTCCTCCTTTACTACGCACCTTCTCTGTGAGGGAGTTGTGCGCTTCCAGGGTTTTGACAGAGAATCCATTAAACAAATGGGAAAGTGCGGTTTTTAGGTCACTCATTTAGTTTGAGAACCACTGATGAACTTTGCTAAAAGGGCGTTTCCTATCACATAAGTAGAAGGTATAATTTCAGGAAAACTTTTATCTTAAAATTATTAATTTACTGAACTGACAACTTGTAAATGCCAATGCTTTTCTTGGAATTTAAAGTACTCTGTCTTCTCTACTTAGAAATAACCTTCATTTATTTATTTCTAATTTTTGAATTGCCTATCTTTATGTGAATGAAATTTCTGCTATATTCAAGAATGATGCACTTATTTATTTAGTTTGGTTTTGTCTGAGGCATTAGAACCTCCCCATCCAGTGTAACTTGCTTCATGAAGGTTGTTGTGTTCATGAACTGAAATGTAGAAGGTGTAAGGACCTCCGTGATTCAAACTAGTACATAAATTAATCTTTGGTAGATCGATGAGGTAATTATTTTCCAAGTTCCATAATGATATCTCTCTTACCATGCCAAATGTCACAGGTGCAGGGAACTATGCCTTCCAGGCACAGCCCATGGGATACCCAGGCGGACCTGCTGTTCCACCTGTCCAGAACCAGCCCATCATGCAGGAGGGGGCAATCTGGATGCCTATCCCTCCTTCTATTCCCAACTGCCCTCCTGGACTGGAATACCTCACACAGGTAACTGCACCTTTTCCCCTTCTAGAGATCAGGTATTGACCTGGGAAGCAGCCTGCATCAATGAAAAAGCTAAATAAAGCATCTGGCTGTGTTGCAGCTCTGTGAGTTGCTGCTTTTGGGCTGCTAAGGGAAACCTCTTATGATGTGATTGCTGCATGTCGGAGTGCGGAGGTGCCTGTTATGGCTGCAGCACTTGTTCAAGTAAGATGCTAAAGGATGAGGGGCACAGGACTATTGTACATCCTTCCCATTTCTGAAGCTACTGTTCGTGAGATGTAACATGACTTGACAAGGGATATACATCAAATAAATCTATAATATGAGCAACTGTAGCACATTAGAGGTGCTTAATTTTCTGCATGATGTTTTCTTCACACCTCCTCATAATGTGAGTAGAGGTGCTAGTCAGACATCACAATGTAGAAAATGGTAATAGCAAAATAAGAATTGTTTCCACATGTCCTTGTGGAATGTATGTCCTTGTACTGTAAAATACAGTTTATCTCATAACTGGCAAGATTAACACTGACGTATGGTTACCAGTTCTGCAAATTGCTAAAAATTAAAATAAAGCAGTGGTGAGGAGGGGCTGTTTTTCCCTGAATTTCCCTTAGACCTGAGCAATAGCTGAGCTTCTGCTCTAAAATGTTTCAGTTTCCTGCTTTTGTCTACATGAAGACTCTGGGACCTGTGATGTCAGAGCTCTGTCAGGCTCTGAGTCCTTGAAGGTGCACAGGCCCATTAGCCCTGTGTACTTGTAACCAGACCAGTTTGGGTACAGCTCCTGCCATCAGCTCCAGGGCTTGGAATGCTGTTCTGCTGAACTGGCAGAGGACAGGACAAGGAGGGATGTGAGCTATGAGCTACTCCCAGAGCTTTACTGGTAAATGATCTGCCTCTTGGCAACTTATGGATCCACTAATTTTCATTCTAAAATGAAACAGCAATGGCTCTTAAAACTACATTTCTCTTACTTACAACTTGTTAACTATTTATTGTTTAATTTTTGAACCATAAACAGATTGACCAGATATTAATTCATCAGCAAATTGAACTTCTTGAGAGTAAGTACAAACTACTTAAATCTAGTAATTCCAAGAACAGTGAAGTTTAGAGTTTTTTTAACACTATATATTTAAGGTAGATGATCACCTTTCTCCTTTCTGTCTCTATTCCTGCAGAATTTGTGGAGGAGAGGAAGGAGAAGTTAAGAGGGAAGAGGATTTTAATCAGGTTCTATATCTCAAAAGATACACAGCAATGAATCTGAATAATCTTGTAGCTAGTTATAGGTAGAAGTCATACATTTCTAATGTTATTAATTCATAATGATTTGTACTCTCCTCTCTTCCCTCCTTTAAGATCTGTCCTGTTATATCCCACCTAATTCCATAGACTGGCATGTGGCTTTGATCCTGTTTACAGGCAATCCTGCTGTTTTAGCAAACTGAATGGCTTTACTTCTGTTCCCCTCATTCCGTTCACTGTAGCAGTATCAAAGTCATGTTATCAGTGTCTTTCAAATAGAAGAAATACAATGGACCATACATCTCAGCTGACACCTAATGTTGCTGCATTTTCTTTCCATAAAACTTAAAAGAGTGATCTCATTTGTTATAGAAATTAATTAAAATTTCTGTCCTGGCTCTTGTTGCTTTCTATGTGTGCTCCTCTTGACTGTGAGGCTATTTTGTGGCCTTCTCATTCTGAATATATTTGTGCCCTTTTCTGGCTTCACCCCCAAATTCATGAGGCTCTTTAAATCTCATCTCTTCTCTGAGAACCTGCCATGCTGTGTTATTGATAACTGTGGCGCTTGCTCTGGCAGCAGGTGTCCGTGTCTGGTGAGAGGGGACTGGAGACTGATGGAAATCTCCGTGCTCTTTCGACATGTCCTTGCTCATGGTGACTTCTCTCTGAACTTCATCAGGCTTCTCTGCTTGAGGCTCCTTTCCTTTCCCTTTGCCAGCAGCTGCCTCTGACAGACTTTGAGTGAGGCTTACTGTCCCAAAGGGTAGCTGCAGAGTTAGCAGGGAAGGATTTCTGACCAGACACACCTCAGAAATTTAACAGTTCTTTTCCTATTTTTCAGTTTTGTCTGGCTTTGAAACAAACAACAAATATGAACTCAAGAATGCATTGGGACAAAGGGTGTACTTTGCTGCGGAGGACACTGACTGCCTTACCAGGAATTGCTGTGGGCCATCACGACCCTTCACCATACAGATTCTAGACAACCTGGGCCGTGTGGTGATAATGCTGGAGAGACCTCTCCGGTGTTCTTCGTGCTGCTGTCCCTGCTGTTTGCAGGAGGTGAGTTGCTGCCTATCACCACCTTCCTTCACATGGGACATGGACCTCCAGTCTTTAGATGAGGTTGTCTTGAATCAGGAGGTGAGGTGAAAGAAGTCAAGTTTTGCCTGTAAGTTGTAGTAAGAGAGATCTGTGGAATTTGTGTATGTTCTGGGAAAAAGGAAATGTGCTGCAACACTTGAACTCATGTTGGGCATTTCTAATTACGGGAATGAAAAATCCCAATTCAACAGCATGTCAGGGAACTTGTGGGTAGTGCTGAAATCTGCACTGGAGATGGACTTGGAATGGAAGAGAAAGGCAACAGATTTCATAAAATAACAGCTAGAGTTTCCATTTTACAGCTGTGAAAGCTATAGTGAAATTCAACTCATGAGATCTTGAGTTTTTTTAATATTAACATAATTCTGGGATGATTCAACTTCTGCAACTTTAAATCTGAGCCTACTTAGAACTCTTACAGAGGGATTTGTAGTAGCTGCACCATATAATGTGTTCACTTGCCACCTTTCTTTCACTGGGCTTTGATCTTTATACTGTAGATGCATAGCTTTTGTGCTCCATAGTCTGAGGAGTCTCTTACTGTTTTCTTGAAGGCAAAAGTTTCATTTAAGGTCTGCAATCTGAGTGCAGTCTTCTGAAAACAGAAAATTCCATGCAGCTCAGACATTGAAAGGCTAGATTGTCTTGGAAAAATAAGTTTTGTCTTGTTTGTGTGCTCATGTGGGTTTTGTATCACAAGTATGTCAGAGCATGAACACTCACTTGGAGGTTTTCTCTTCCCCGTGAAGTTGGAAGTTCAGGCACCTCCCGGAACAAGAGTTGGTTATGTTGTCCAGAACTGGCATGCTTGTCTGCCAAAGTTCACCATTCAAGATGATAAAAGAACAGATATACTGAAAATTACTGGCCCATGTGTTGTCTGCAGCTGTTGTGAGGATGTTCATTTTGAGGTATGCAATGCTAAAAATTATTTGCATGTGTTTGTTTTCAGATACTAGTTTGGTAGTAGTTTGTGGCTCGACTTCAGTGGACAGGTCATATATTAAGTAATTAGTACATAATCTTTTAATGCTGGTATAATCAACTCACTTTCTCTGGATATCTAAATTACTCTAGAAATTATGTCTTAAAACCACTCATCTGTGATCAGTGAGAATAATTCCCTGTGGCTGCACACAAATCAGTTAATTAAAATATAGAAGAGTAAAGTCTTTTTGAATGTATTATGTTAGGCCCTAAAAAAAAAAAAATTAATCTCAACTGTATTGGATATTTATTAAAATTATTTCCTACAACCCCTTATTTAATAATTTATTAATCATTCAGTGAACTAGCAAATCAAAATAATTTAGACCTAAAATATAGAGTTGAATGACTGAAGAATTGTAACTTTTGCTTTAAATTAATAGTGATTAATGCACATTAAATAGCATATATACTACCATTTAATATTTAAAATAATATTGCAAATAGTTACTAAAGCCAATTTAGTATCCTTTTATTTTGAGGACTAGTCTTTCACATGACCCAGAAGACTGGACCTAACTTCAGGAAATGTAATGGTGACAAAGGGCTAATCTCTGCTTTGAACAGAAGAATTTAGTTTGCTTAATTTTCACTTGAGCAGTTTCCTGATACGTGGCAGGAGCAAGTAATTCACTCTCTTGGCTAAAAGACACCACTTCCAGCAGAGTATGTGTGTGTGGTGGCGCTCTCCCAGCACCATTAAAGCATTGAACTTTGCAGTCAGATTTAGAGTCGAGTTAATGGCTACTGAAGAATGACTTTTGATAGTCTGATTGCCTTGTGGTACAAACCCTTGGATTCAATAACCACATCAGTTCAAATAACATAGTCTGAAGCTTTCAAATGGACCTATCCTGAAATGGGTTTGGGAATATTATGAATGAGAGATTTCATGATTTTGTTTTGATTTTATTTTAAACTAGGTGAAGTCTCTGGATGAGACTTGTACTGTTGGAAGGATTTCTAAGCATTGGACTGGGTTTGTGAAAGAAGCCTTTACAGATGCAGATAACTTTGGAATCACATTCCCAATGGACCTTGATGTGAAAATGAAAGCTGTCATGATTGGAGCTTGCTTCCTTATCGTAAGTCTCTCATTCACTAATACTTTAATAGAAACTAACTTTTTCGTGTGCAGATTGTGCTGGTAAGGGATTTCATTCTGAGCTCCTTAAAGTGGGTGACAGTTTCTGAACTTCTGTGTGTAAAACTGACCAAAAAAAGGTGGCAAAGAATTATTTTAGATAATAAGCTTGTTCTAGACTACATGAAGTGCTAATTGTATTTAAGAAGAGTTTTGTATGTAATGGGACTGAAAAAACTCCTTACCAAACTCATTAGGAGAGGGAAGCAAGTTTATATGGATGGTCAAACCAGAAAAATACAGATCAACAATAGCCAAGAGACCCATCCAAAGCCAGAGCAGTCTGCTGAACTGATGGACAGCTGGATGCTGCATCCAGTTCATCCCAACTGTCCTTGGAAGTATGTGAAGCACGGAGCTGAGCAAGATTAAATGCTCTCAGAGGAGTAATTTGCAAATGGAGGCACTACTGTGGAGGCTAAGCACATTGAACTTGTTAGAGCACTTCTCATCTGCACTCAGACTCTGCTATGTCAATACTGCAGTGCAGTTCTCTTTGCTCTTTGAAAACAGTTTGCAACTCACTTGTGTTTCCACTTACCTGTGCAATTCTGCATCAGTGCAATGTCAAAATGTGCGCTGCTTCTTTGCTGGCAGGGCTGCAGAGGGGGATAAAGGGGGCACATGAAGCACCTTGGATTTGGGAAGGTCTCACCAGCCTCCAACAGCCCCATGCATGAACCAGGCTTTGTTTAGCTGTGTGTGTTCCTGTGCACCAAGTACAGCGTTAGTGAGTGTGAGCAACCCCGGGCTCCAGGCACAGAAAATGAGGCCTCCACATGTAAACTAAAGATAATCGTTATTACGATGGACTCATAATATTGAGGTAAAATGAAAAGGACTTAGTTAGATTGAACAAAGCCAGGGCAGGAATCCCGAGTAAGGGAAGCATAGCTTTGGCTAGAGATAAAAGTTTCCGTGTTGGTCTTTCACCATCTCTCGCTGTGGGTGTCCCATTCTGAGAGACCCAGGTGATGGAGGCATGGCAAAAGGCACTCCCACCTGCTTATCATTTGAGGTTTTGGAGAGGGAGGTGAACACCTTGCAAAGCAGCCAGGAGATCTCTGAAATAATAACCACATTAAGAAGTATTTGTTTTGTTTGCTTTTTTTTACCTGATAAGGACTTCATGTTTTTTGAGCATGGTAGTGATCGGAACCAGCGAACGGGAGTTTGGTCATGAAATCCAGAAGTTTTTTACAGAAGAAGAAAGAACGTGGATCTCCCAGCTTTCCAGTGAATTGCAGAGCTCCATTAAGAATCTGAGGAATGTATATATTATATTTACATTTGCATAAGTGAAAAGCTTTATGATCTTTTTTCTTTTTTTTTTGTACTCTGCTGAAATAATTTGAAGTTTTAAAATAGGAAACCTTTATCTGTACAGACCAATACTGTGATTTATAAAAATATATAGCAACCTTTTTTTTTTTCCCAAGAAATTTGGAATTGTAAAGTCCTACTTACAGTAGTTATTTTTAACTACTTATAGTAATACTTTGATTCCTAAAAAAGAAGACTACTTCTATATTCAATATTAGTGTTAGCAGGGAGCCTAATTAAGAGGTGCTTATCTTTTCCTGTGTATCCTTTGGTAGTTTTGCCTTGGTGTTCACGTTCTGTGGTTTCTAACATCTTATCAAATATATATGTTCTAAACAAAATAATGCATGTAAACAGAGCTGGATGAAATCACCATAGAATTGTATTAACTCATGTGTTGGGTCTGGCTTCATTTTCCCACAGCAGCCCTCCCAGCGCTGTGCTTTGCATTGGTAGCTGGAAAGGGTTGGTGACACCCCAGTGTTTTGGCTACCTCTGAGCAGAGCTGGCACAGCATCAGTGCTGTCTCTCGACATTCCACCCGCCAGCAATAGGCTGGGAGTAGGCAAGATCCTGGGAGAGGACACAACCACGCCAGCTGGGATATTCAATGCCATGTGGTGTCAGCTCAGATATAAAAGCTAAGAAAAGGAGGAGGAGGAGGGGCATTAGTTTCTTACAGTGTTTGCCTTCTGGAGCAACTGCTGCATGTGCTGAAGCTGTGCTGCCCAGGAAGTGGCCAGACGTCATTTGGTGATGGAAAGTAATGAATAAAATTACTCTTTTTTACTCTTTGTGCGCACACAAACTTTCACTTTTGCTTTAGTAAAGTGCCTTATCTCAATCTACATGTTGTTTTCCATCTTATTTTCTCTCCCCTGTCCATCTTAGAAGGGGGGGTAATAGAGTGGCTTGGTGGGCAACTGGCATCCAGCCAAGGTCAACCCACCACATCTAGTGATAAATATGGGGTCAAATATGACTCTTCCTAAGTGTAACTTAATTTCCTGATTTGGGTTGTTTTGAAACTTTTATTTTCACCAATGGAAGTTTAGAGGAGATAGGAAATATAAATGTCTGTGCTTGCTTCTGTTTAATAATCCTTTAGTAATTGCTTTGTGCATGACTGTCCTGAGGCAAGGAAAAACTAGTTAGTTACTTTTCAGTTTCTCCACTTCTCTTTTCATGGATCGTAAGTCTGCCTGTTGGTGTGAGGGCACAAGAATAGTAAACAGAACAATTCCACTTCAAAAGCAGACACATGACATGGCAAGTGTATTTCTTAGCATTTATAGCTTTATTTACATGTCCAAGCAATGAGATATTTTATCACCTTTGTAATCTCACTTATATCTATTGTTATTTAATTAAGAAATGCTTATTCCTTAAATTTTTTCAAGAGCTTCTGGAAACTCATTTCTGAAGCTGATTGTGCTAAATTCAGAATAAATAATTCTCTGAGCAGTCTTTCTTCATTTTAAGAGAACCCATAACAACATCCATATTTAATAAATCACCAGACTAGAACTCTCCACTCTTCATCCAACAGACTATAAACAATAGAGTGATTTACCCCTCATCCATAAATCCAGGCTTTGGAAAGCTTTAGAAGACTTTCAGCATGTGGCCTGTTATTCAATAGCATCTCAGTGAGATTGAGCTGTTACGTAAAACCTTTACAGAGTGAGATTTGCAAATGGAGTTCTCTAGTTCTGTTAATGACATTTCCATCTGTATTATCCCTGTAAGGTTTTCATTTCCAGCTGAACAGGAGATGCAGTCACTTAATGAAACCCTAGGGTCTATATAGCATAGAAAGACATAATTTATATGATGTTTCTCAGTAGAAAAGCATAGTTAGTTCTAGTGTCCAGAAACAAAAATTATAAGTGTAAAAAAAAAAAAAAGTAATTTACTCCTCTAGACATAAGCAAGATTGGCTTTTTGCTAATTGAAGAGAGAGAATAATCTTGCTAATTGAAAAAAGGAGCATTTTTTTAAAGTACATTGTATAACAGTTGGCCTTTTAAAAACATTCTAATTCGTATTTGCAAAGATCATAAAAAGATCTCCTTGAGTCTTTTTGTTGACCTAAGGGCAGCCTTTACATCTCTCATGTACCTCATGTTGGTCTTACTAACAAGAACAACCTTGACAGTGGGAGCACAACAAAAGGTGAGTCAGGGAAGGAGAGAGCAACTGTTTTTCTGGAATTGAATTTAGGTCTTTTACTGTAGGTACACGGGTATCTCATTGGGAATAAAATCAAATCTTTGTTCAAGCGAATTTATTGAAAAATAGCATGGCTTAAATGTCTGACTACTGATGGACATCGTATGATATGAATATTTATAATTTGTGACAGGAATACTTACGAAATTGATAATAAAGGTAAAATCATGATGCAGGAATGAAGTTGTAGAACAAGAGAAATTTGCAGATAAGGGAACCTCTCATGAGCAGGAAAAGGAAACAGGTACAGGTTGCATGGAGGGGAAACCACCACTACACAACAAAGAAAGAAGTGCAGCTCTCCCAGTGTGGGGGGAAGAGTCCAGTTAGTGGAGAATTCTGTTGGGTTAGATCAGGGCTCTGTATGTACTTTAATGATATACATGCTATGCTTACCTAGTGAACCAGATTGCTCTAGGGCTCTAGTAGCTCCCTGTCACCATTCTCAGGGAGACTTCCACACATTACTGATTTTGTACTGGAGAGAATTTATTTTCTGTTCTATAGATTTATTTGACCTATCCCTTAGTTTTATTTTATTTACATTTTTTATCTGATAACACTATGTTATTAAAGACAGCAGTGACGAGAAAGTATACGTGACAGCATTTCAGCATACCAGAGGAAGAAGAGATGAAAACAGGGATATGGTGACCGTGTCTGCTGTTTTTCAATGGGTGGCAGTGTTAGCACAGAAATTATTTTTTCACTGTTTAAAACCTGGTCCTGAGATCCACAGGCGGTTTGCTTGGAGTCATTCTGATTTTCTCAGTGGAAGAATTTCAGATTACAGTATCTCCAAAGTATGTATTCCCTCTATAAGCGTGGAAAACTGGATGTGCCTTTCCCACCCAAGCGGCAAAATCCTAAGCTTCAAATGCAATTATGCACTACTAGGAAAATTAAAAAAATGTGCAAGAAAGTATGTTAAACCATGATTGATTTAGAATACTTAGACAAAATACTGTGTAATGTCCTTAAAGTTGCATTAGACTTGGTAAATGGTATAGTTTAGAATTGGACTATGATTTCTGATAGAATTTACTACTGAAAGCAAAAAGTTATTAATGTATCACAGCAGGGTGCATCAAAGCAAACAGGCTGATTTCATTGCTGCTTTAATGTCACTGATTTATGTGTGAGGTGAATTTAGGCCCCAGGCATGAGTTAGGCTCAGCGTGCACGGCTGTGACGTGGACTGGCAGCACTGCGGGGCAGTGGAGGAGAGGGCGAGGGACAGGGGACCTGTGCCATGCGGGCCTTGGAATCTGCTCCGGGCTTCCCCCCAGGTTTTGGTTGTGGGTTTGTTTTTTCTTTTTGTGTTAAATTTAAACTTCCTGCTCATGCCTCAACTGGTTTAACTTTTAGCTGACCTAGTTATTGAACCAGGGCAGCTGGTAACATCTGAGGAACTCAATATTTCTCCTTTGTTGCTTGCCTTTTACTGAGGAGCAAACAGACACGGACACTGGTGGGAGGCTGAGCAGCACAGAGAGGAACCTGGGGTATGCACCAGGACCCCCAAAGCTCCTGGTGTCCCCGCTCCTGATGCACAACCACCATCAGTCCCTGAGGTCAAATGCGTGCCAAATGAAAGGGGGGAGTGAGGTAATGCAGTGCAGGTACTGCTGGTCTGGTTGCCTTCTGGCTAGGAGCCTCTTCCTTGATTCACATGCTACAGAGAGGAAATGACACAGAGATGTTCAGCAACAGGAAAATTCCTGTGCAACTCTACGGCACGACTTTAGCAAGCATGGGCAAAGGTGCATTCCAAAGGTAAGTGTTCAAATACTGCAACGCTGCCATAGCACTGCATGCAAAGCTGGGAGTTAGCGCTGGCACTGTGGTGGTGCAGTGAGCTGGCATGGCAGCAGCGGGTGGCAAACACCGCATGGAAACTCCTAAGCAAACTGGCAAGGCTGAAGTTTGTGGTGAAAGCTATAATTAAAGTTGTTTATAAGAAGAGAAGTATAAACAAAAGGTAAGTTGCTCATTTCAATGACCCAGTCATATGTTTTGACCCTAGAGACACTGAAGACTTTAGGGCTGCCTTGACTTTGTGGCTTTCAGCAGTGTTCTGTTGGTATTATGTATGACCTGCACATCAGTGCAATAGTGTTTTGTAATAGTCCCGGCTGCACATTCCTTCTCCGAAGCATAGTCCCTCTTGTGTAAGTGTACAGTTCCTCCTGAATGTTGGGATTTTTTTTGGCACAATTTCAACAGCACAACCTCCCAAAGGTATCTGAGCTTGCACAAGCATTGCTCTGTGCTGGTCGACTTTCTGTTTAGTTATACCCTGCTGTACAACTGAGCTGTCATGTACATGGTTGAGGAACTCACTCCAACAGTCTACATGCTGTAGGTTGTTCCTTCAGTTGTTTATGAATCTTTCACAACTCCAGCTGACATTTCAGTATTTCTGCTCAGGTTCTGTCTCACTGTGGCTCTCTCCAGCCATGTAGTATTACATGGAGCAACACTGAATCCTAATACTGCAAGGGCTCTGTATGTTTGCCAAACACCTACAAGTTAGCACCTAAATCCTGTCTTCTTTTACTCCTGCAGCCAATCCTGCTTTTTAATCAGTATAAAACTTATTTTTTTAAATCCCATTGAGTATGGCTGTACAATGGAACCAAGGGACACTGCTTTATTGTGTCATCAAATGACTCTTTTTTCTAAGAGAGAATTTGTGGCTCCTGAAAAATACAGGTCTTTCAGCAGACTGAGGCTGAGCTTGCTGACACTCTGTTTATGTCCATATTCTGCTTGTTGCCAGACTGGGACAGAAAAGAAATACAAACAAAGTTATTCAACACAGACAAGGGCTCACTGTGCCCTGTCCTTTCCACTGGAAAAACTTTGGAGAGGCTATGAGAGGGAGTAAGCTAATATTAAAATGCAGTAAGAATTAAAGCCAGCCATTGAAATGAATAAGAACATACCTCTGTGTTGGAGAACACATGGCGGGGGGGGGGGGGGGGGTGGTGGTGCGAAGAAAAGAGCAATTGCTTAATGTTCCGGTAGTAGAGAAGAGTGCAAGACAGAGGAAGGTAAAATTTGTGTTGAATAGATCAACTAAATTTATGTACATTGTTAGTGCTCCATTTATGGTGTTCAACTTTTAAAGTGGTAAGTTTGGCTGAAGGAAATATGTGTGCAAAAGTGCATATTAAAGAAAAGGAATGAAAAATAAATTTTAAAAATGTCAGTGGTTATGTAGGCTCTGAAGAAGCTACCACAATGTGGTGTCAAACAGCAACTAATCACCACCTCTTAAGCTGCAAATATGAAACTTTTACAGCAAATTGTTTTTCCTGGGGATTTGCGCTTCAGTAATTATGTAGTGAAATTTGGCAAAAGCTTTCACTCTCAGATAAACTCAAGCTAAATTTGCAGACAGAAGTATGCCCAAGTCAAGTTTTTATCTTTTCAGGAAGATGTAATGAGGTGTAAACATCTATAAAACATGTTTGACTTCAAAATCCTTTGAGCCAAAGCTTGGCAAAGTCAAATGCAATTAGCTACCTGGTCCAGAGGGCACCTAACACCACTGATAAATCCCTGCATCTCAGCTCAGATCCAACCACAGCAGTATTTCTATCCAGGTACAGGTTAAGTGATTTTTGGTTAATGTACATCTATGATTAGAATTTGACCATTTAAAAATGCAAATATACCTGCCTACAATGAGAAAAAGGAAGAGAAGGAGGCTAAAAGCACCAGGGCTTGAGATCTCAGCATAATCAAGCTGCAGCCTGGAGTGACTGGATAAAAGAGCGTGATGAGTGCTTTCCTTTGAGGTGTGCTTTGATGCTGCCTGATTCCAGGTGAAAATTGGAAAACTGTTGCAATTCCTGAAATGTCATTCCCTCCCTGAGAGTATTACTTTCTGCCCCAGATAGCTCCTGAGCCATCTTCTTGCAATCCATATTGATTCGGGTGCTTTTTCTTCAGCTAGGAGGAAGAACAAGGTATACCCACCAAGGCCACAACAACTGATGCTGTCTGTCCTTTTGCTGCTGAGGTAAATCTGTATTGATAAAGCATTTGCAAATTCCTTCCTACAAACTCCCACAGCAATTCTACTAATAGCTGATGCATGTTAGCAGGCTGTCAGAATGGTATCAACAGTTTACTCTGCTGAGGACCAAAATGTTTTAATTTAACGCATGTTCTTTTTTGGCTGTAATATGAGTGTATGTGAGAGGAATGCAGCGAATGTGACATTCTGGTCAGAAGACCTGATAAAGTGTCTCTTCTCATGTTAAAATATAAGAACTATAATTTTTTTCTCTCTAAAGAAAAGCAGCCAGGTAGAATTATGAAGATGCTCCTGTTAATCGAGCAATTTTGTGCTTAAGGTTTTTATATTTTCATATATGATGGCATTCTCTAAATAATGATACTTGAATTAATGATTATATTAGGTTTAGTTAGACAGTGCTCTGTTTATTGGAAATTTTTGTGACTGTGGGGCAGTAACCAAGTTCTTCCAAGACCCACCAGTTCCATGCTAACAATGGAGCAGATCACAAGTGCAAAAGATTGTTTGGGTTTAAAAGTTGACATATGCAACTCGCAAATGAGTTTTGGTGCAAGACTAAGAATTTATTCCATAAATTTAAAGTCTGTGGAAGGCTGGAAAGCATTCCCAGGAATCATCTCCTTAAAAGTACACTTTCCTTCTCTATCACCACTGAAAAACCACAGGGTTCCCTATAGCACTGCTATGGGGCACGATCTTGGAGCAGGTGGGAAGGACCTGGTTGTCGTGCAGAGGGGCTGCAGGTCCTGTTGCCCCCAGTGCTGTCCCCCAGTGACTTGTCATGAGCAGGCACCTCAGGCACAGCATACGTGGGCAAACAAAGCATATTTGCTAGTACCTGTTTTCTGAATCTTTGTATACTGCCAAATATTTTTCAGTGGGTTATGGGGAGATCTCATCACAGAGAG
The DNA here is from genome assembly GCA_013396755.1 of Sclerurus mexicanus. Taxonomy (NCBI): domain Eukaryota; kingdom Metazoa; phylum Chordata; class Aves; order Passeriformes; family Furnariidae; genus Sclerurus; species Sclerurus mexicanus. The sequence continues at coordinate 1,941,762 of VWZF01000181.1, read as the reverse complement.
ATGCTGCTTCCTTGCTCTCATCCACCCACCATCCAAATTAGGTGTTTTATAAATGTTTAATCACCCACGTGTCAAAGCCTTTCTCTGCCCAGTCACGCTCTCTGGTTGTGGAACCCTAAAATGATAGGAATCACAGACTGAAGTTTGTGTGGAGTTCAAAGTGGATGGACACATTCAGAATCAAGCCTTTTCCATCCTGAGAGACTGATAAATCGTGTCTGTTTTCCTCTGCAATGCAAAGAGAGAAAAAAGGCAAAGGGATGACCTAATTTAGTCATTGAGATGAATGGTGTGACAGAAAAGTGTTCCTAAAAATGCACATAAAATGTAAATCCTTTTTTCCTGTGAGTGCCTGGGCAGCAGTTGACTTCTGTGACTCACTTAAGAGAAATGCCATGGGGAAAAAGGTTAGGCTTTCTCTGGGATGAAAAGAACAAGAGTAAATGATAGAAACGGTGATTGTAAAGCAAATCCCTGCCTAATATCCCCAGTCTGCACTATATGAAAAGCAAACACAGAGCATAAAGTTTTAATTGCTGCAGTAGGTTCCCTGTCTTTGAGAGGTGAACACTACAGACTCCCACAAACAGAGCTCGGCTTTGAAGGCCAGCCTGGGAGCACTGATCGTTTTCAGCAGAGAAAAGAAGTTGCATCTCGTCAGAGGCTCTTGGCATGCCAACTGAAAACCACGGACACTTAGCCAGGAGCTTTTTCCTCACTCCAATTGGTTGTCGGTCTGATGTGGAATAACCTACAGTGGAATCACAGCTAAAACATCTTCCCCAAGTGGCTGCAGGGAGAAGCAGTCAGAGTGGAAAGAGTGTGTGGATGGCCTACGTGCAGTTCAGTTCCAATGCGCAGCATTTGTTTATAAAAGCTTATATTCAGCTACACCATCAGCTGTGTCAAATAAAGTTCTAGAACACAGGGGGAATAAATGGCTAAAATTATCTTCAAGAACTAGAGAACTGTTTATAATAGTTCAACAGAACAAATGCATATTGATAGACAGCAATCTGGGCTGCTTATGAGCAGCAGAAGAAAGATACAAAGAGCAGGATTAAATGGGCTGCTCTTACTAAAATAACAGGAATAGTCATTCTCTCTGATGCTGATTTGGAAAAAGACACATGAAGTATCAAGACCAGAAAGAGGCTGCCACTGAGATTTTGCAGAAGTCTGGCTTTAGTGGTGTATGAGTTTTCTTGAATTTCTCTGATTTAAAGAGGATTTTTTTCTGCCTTTATATTGTCTTTGTTTTGCTTTGGAAATCATGTCAGAGTTCTCTCTATGGCTTTGGTAGCTATTTTGAGCATGGTCCAATTTAAAGATTATATTTTGTTTTGGGAGCAAGTGGTTTCTATTCTTTAGACTGGAACGCTGGGAAAGTTATCATTGTCACCTCTTGGGGAATGAACCTTAAAACTGGGTAACAGGAATAGCCTGTGGCAATAATAATACCTCCCAACCGCTTTATCTAGTGATTTGAGGAGTCCTGATGGTTCAGTAAATATTTAATAACAGTCTCGATATCATCTCAATAAATCTGGGCTTCAGATTTCTAGCCCAGGTGGTGCTCAGTAGGCTTTTGCAGACTGTCACCACAATGCTGTGCACAATGTGTCTGATGCTGCTCCATAGTCAAGCAGTACCATATTTACTAAGCTGATATAAATAATAAAATCAAATTAGTAATAATCTACGAGGATTACTTCATGTTCCTGCTGAGAAAAGATGTTTACTAAATACTTTTTATCTTGGAAAATCTTCCAAATATATTTATAATAGAGATGTGTCATTTAGGAAGCCAAGGTTGAAAAATAAAAAAAATTGCCTTGCCTTGGGGTGAGAAACCAGCAACATTTGTAGTAGTCCCTAGTTTCTTGCACACAATACAGTTTAAAAATTACTTTCATGAATGCAATTTTGAGAACTGGAAACCATGGCTTTTATGTTATCTGGTAACTTGAAATCTTCAAGATGGCACTAACCTGCAGGGGCCTGATCCAACAACTGCCTCCATCTGCATTTAAAAAAAAAAGTAAGGCTCCAACTATATATAAAAGTAGTAGGAGTATAAAAGTACATGCAAACTGATCCACAATATTGGGATCTGGTTCTTGCTTCTCATGAACCAACAACTTCAAAAGGATTTAGATATAAAATATTATTATGAAAGGCCCTGTGGAAACACTGTGCTTATGGCTGAATGCATTCACCAAAGGGCTGGAAAAGGTGCTAATGATTCTGAGCACTGTTCCAGGCTGGAGCAGACTGGTGGACTTAGAGACCGTTGAGTCATCTGAGGCAGAGCTGGCAGAACAAATAATTATACACAAAAAAAAGGCAACAGAGCTAAAGATAGTCCCATGTCACTGTCATGAAACAGGGAGAATGAAATAGGCATCGACTTGTAGAGCTTTTATACTAAGACTGGGCTAATACAGTTCTGGATGAGCGTATTTCAGTAAAAGAAAAAAAAAGTGAAGAAGAAGCATCTTGAAAATGAGGATACGTTAAAGGGAAATAAGACAACGACGGGTGTGAAAGTAATTTTTTTTTTTTTTATAATTTGTATGAAATATCTCTGGTTAGAAAAAATTTAGTAACCTAACACAGATGTTTATGTAGGTTTTCCAAGCAGAGCAAGAGTAGTATTACTGACTTTTTTTTTCCTGGATCATACGTACAAATCCCACTCTGGGAACCCAAATGCAAGCAATATTGATATTCCCCACTACATGTGGGGAGCAGCTGAGCCGCAGTGAGTTCTGCAGGCCTTATTTCAGAAGAATTCTAAATTCTTGGAGGCAGAATGTAAGCACAATGAGAAAGCCACATTAATAAGACTTTCCTTTACATAAGGGTTTTGCAGAGGTGACAATTTTCTCAATAGCTGCCTGCCAGAGTTAGATAGAGGGGCAATAAGTTTTCCTTTATTACATTCTGGCTATATCAAAGAACAGTGTTAATGTGTAAGTATCTTAAAGGCAAGTATATTCTTACACTGGTAGAGGGATACAAGGAGAGTGTTCTTGTGTCCACCCCTTTTCTTTGCTATGACAACAGATGGCTTTTACTTGCCCATTTAGTAGGAGTGTCCTGGGGATGTTTTCTCTGTGTCTACCAAGTTTCCCTCCTCCTTTAGGTACCCTGGAATAGAGGCTGCTTGCGCAGTTTTTCTGAGGATACTATTAGCTTGAGTATTGTAATTTTCATTCTTCTAAACCCTGCCAAAGTGATTTTGGCTACAGGAAAATATACTACACATATCCTCTTGATGGAGTGAAAAATGACTGAGGAAGAGGGAAAAGCTGAAAAGACAGGAACCCAGGCTCGTCAGCGTGTGATACTCAGTCTATGTGCCATTTTGGCCGCTTTGTTAATTCTGTTTGGGATTCTATAAACAGCCATTCACACAGTGCTGGGGCACTGCAGGGCTACCCGTGACTCCTGCTGTTTATTCATCACAATATTTCTCCCCACCCCAGAGGAGGTTGCTGCCTCGTTACTGTGTATAAAGTAAGTTTGTTTATTTTTCTTTAAATAGGAAGGAATTTCATTCCATCACGTTCCCTAATGTAGAATCAATCTGTATGTTGCCTTGAACAGTACAGGCTTCAGATTATCTGGAAGTGAAGCAGCCAGATCACTTCTGAAACCACTCTCCTAAAGCCCAGACTACAGGAGCAAGATGTACTGCCAATGTCAGGTTTTGCCAACCTTGACAAGTCATCAGAATTGTTTTAGTTAGAGACTTCATCTTCCTGAGCATCCAAGGTAAAGAAGCACAAATTGCAGTCTCTGAGAAATTATTTCAAAGTAGCCATCCTCCTGCCTTCTGTTGAGTGATGTGCTAAAAAATAATTAAATTTCAAAATCTTTTGAAAAGAGTCCTCTTGAGGATCTACTGGAAGTTCTCAATTCATTCAAGTCATTCAACGAACAGCAGACAGGTGAGTTGTCTTGAATGCAGAGCGGATAACATTCATCAAAACTATGCTGCTATTCAAAGTTTGCCTCCTCTGTGCCCCTTTCCATGTAAGCTGAGAACAGTCAAACCCCCAGCCTTAAAAAAGGCTGTGCTTTTGCTCACTGGCCTGAAAATGCAATTGAGAAGAAGCATCCAGACTGGATCTATTTCCCTTTCACAGTATACAGCCTGTAATCTAAAACTTTTTCATTGTTGCAGTAACTCCTGGCCATTTTAGTGTTAAAGGTCTGAATTTGTTTTGCTCTCACACTTGCCCTACCAGACACTGAGTGAACTGATTAAGTACACAACTGTGGGTTAATAAGGGTGACCCCTGCTCTGCAGAGAGTTTCCTATTAGTGATGTGAACCTAGCCTCCCTTCATATCCCCTTTTACTCAATAAAACTATGTATACATACAGTGCAAGATGGGAGAAGAGGATTAGGAAAAAACCCTTCAAAGGTGTAAAGCTCCTAAATATTCCTAAATTTGAAAGCACATTCTCCTATTGATTCAGTCATGAGATTTTCTTGCTTGGTTGATTATGCCAAGGATGCTGCTCACAACCTCAGCTTTCCTGGTAACTGTATTTAGCTGTTCATTTAAATATGCTATTTTTACTTTCCATGCCTTGTTTTTATTGGCCACCACCTTTTTTTCCCTGTAAAAGGTTTTTTTGTCAAGAGTCAAAATAGTTAGGTATTGCAAAGCCATATAATATTTTGACCAACGACTAAATTAGGAAAGATCTGTGGTTCTTAGCTATTCCTCACCTTTCCTGTGGCTGCTCTTTCATACACTGCCTGCTGAAAAGTAAGAGCTGAAAGGCTCTGTGCAAGGGGACTTCGCAGCAGCAAAATAATGGTTTGTCCACCTCCTTTCTTTCTCTCTTGAGTGCAGTGCTCCAGAAATGCTGCCAGAAGTTGTTTTGGGGCCATCTGGGATTCCTCATTTAAATCATACAGGAAGTATGAAATTAGACTAATTTAATGGCAATTTTGTTATAAATCAAACTAAATTACTAAAAAGACCTACCTGTCAAAATTAGGTTTTGTCAGACAGCAGTTTCTATTTACCTTATACAAGTCAGCTGGAGAGAATGAGATCATTGTGGACAGACAGAACAGACACAAAATTCCCAGAGCAGTGGCAGGAAAAGAAACTTCGACCAAAACCATTCCAGTAACAGAAAATATGAAATCTGATGTCTTCCCGTAGGGGAATACTTGTGGGACATGCTTTGCTCCAGCAGTTTTCCCAAATTGCCACTCTGGAACTCTCTACTAGACTTCTGAAATCACAAAAAAAGTAGGCTTTAGGGCCACTATTGTAAAACACATACTGACCTCTCCTCTGTCAGTCATACACTTGTGAAACACTCCAGCCTGTTCAATACCACAGACATGTTCAAAGGAACACTTTTACATTACGATAGTTTGCTGACAGACACAAAACTTCAATTGACTCCCAGCTTCAGCAAATTTCTTCAAGGCATTTTTCCACTAGTTTCTATTAATCCCACAGTAAATGTTTACAGTTATTTTTTTTTCCAGTTTTCTTGAATGTCAATTCCTTTTCTATTATATTCTTCTCTGCATCCCCAAACTAACAAAAGCAACACTTTAAGTTAGTCATTATGATTAATTGTGCATTTCGACACCTCTCATTTGAGGCTCTGGGAAACATTTTATAGTTTATTGGGTGATGGGAGTGAAATCTTTACAAGATCAACCGTGATCAGCAGGGCTTACTCTGCAGGATTTAATTCTCAGTTTCTTTGCCTATATAAATCACATAAAAATGAATGCAATGAAAGTGAACAATGGGGATCAGATCTTTGTGTCCACCAGAAGCAGTGATGGAAGTCTAATGCATCTGGTTTAAGGCATGGTCGGGATTTATTCTCTTATGATGCTTACTGACTTCTGTAGCACAGGATAGGCCTTTGAGGCCAGAGGAACCATGTCATAATGCCAAAGGATGGACCACAAACAAAAACTCAGCACGGCTTTTCATGAGCATTCATGTCTCGCTGCTCCCATCTCAGTAAAGGAATGGAACTTTCCTTGTAATTTCAAAGCCACTCGTTCAATCTTTTTGAGTAATTATGGGATGACAGCCGATTATACCCTAGAAATGCTTGCTAACACTATTAATCTTTAGCTCATATGGGCCATTTATAGCTATAATTATAAATGAGTGAATAAAATGAAGTAATTTCTGATTGGGTGGTTTGGGAAAGAAAATACAACTATAGCCTAAGGGGTTCACTCAATGCTCAGTAGCAAAAGGTGCTGAGCATCCACTGAAATCAGAGGGGGCTCACCATCCCTGAGGAGCACTCAGCACCTCTTGGCAATGGGCTGGATCCCACCCATAATAACAAGACGGGCAGCAACTCAAAGAAATGTTGAAGTTATTGAAGTTGTGGATAAATTAAAGGGATGCAACCAAAGAGAAACTGTTTTCAGACAGTGAGACTAGAATTTCAGTAACATTTAGCCTGATTCTTTGGAAATATGAAACAAGAAAGGTATTTCAGAGGAAAAACTAGAATAGGAGAGGAGTGGATTCATAACAAATATGATTGTTGCTATTGAAAATTCATGGGGAATATCTAACTTTCACCCAGACAACACTTTATTATCTGATAGAAAACTCTTTATAATCTTTACTGAGGCAAGGATCTTGGAATTCTTGCATGGAGATTTTATTTTATTCCTGGACTACTGCTGCTGGAGAATTGTTGAAAATTTCTTCTGTCACGTGGTTTTCCACAGACCAATATTGTTATTTTTGTTTTGTTTTAATTACCGTATAATGAAAAATTTCAGTGTTATAAGATTAGGGGAGGAAGTTCATGTGACCAACACTTCTCCGTTGTAGCACTTGAAGGAAAAATATTCTAGTGGAGCTCCAGAATAAAAGAATAGCCTTAGAGGCCTAGATGCAAGATAAGGTGTGTTCAATGACAGGCAAAGCACAGAGTGTTTTATAAAGACAGTGTTTTATAAAGACAGTGAAGAGTAGTTAAAAGATGTGAAAAAGGTCTCATAAGATGTTTCTGTGATTTAGACGGCAGCTTCCTGCGACAGGACTTCTCTCCCTTTGGTTGCAGTAGTGGGTGGTAATGCAATGAACTGTCTCTGTTTCCATTCCATGTGGCACCAACTATATGCGTTTTGAAATACAAAATTGGTGGTGGTTTGGAGAAGATGGAAGTTGCCAGCCTCATGATGATTTCCTACAGACAATTAGGAAAGAGACTTACAGACAGGCAGATACAAAAAGGGAGTTACTGAGACCATAAAATAACTCGCTGCATATCTGAGAAAGAGGCACTGAAGGAATCGAGATTACAGACAATTCAGGAAGTTGTTGTCTTCTCCAGAGATCCTGTAGAACTTTCCTCAAATACCTGCTAGCTGAATCATTATTGCTGATCTGTTGAAAATGCACGGCATCTGAAAAAACCCCAAAACTTTGGCAACTAATTATGAGGTTAGAAAATCACTTTTCACAGTTACTTTTTGAAATGAGGACTGCTTGCAGTTGATGCTGTTCATTTTCCTCACTACTGCTGTAGTTTTAGGACAAGAAAATTCCTTGGGCTCCCACATTCCGAGCCCCACAAATAAAACTCTCCCCTCCTCCAGGCCTACTTAACCAAACTGATTAATTTCTTATGAAGAGATGGCCTTGTTGCAGATGAAGAGGAAAAGGAAAAAGACTTTATAAAGGCAAAAGAACAGATAGTGACACTAGCAAGAATGTGAGCCTGTTTCTTTGGGACATCTGTAGGAATTGTTTCTGGAATTAACCTCTGTAGCATAACGGGCATACTTGCATGTTACATTACACACTGCCTCCGTTATTTTTTCAAACTATTTTGGTTTGAGGGTAAGTTCCTGCTTAGCAGTTCAGAGATTTAAATGTTGAGTATGCTATTACAATAATACAGTATTGAAGCAGCTTGCAACAGCATCAGGAGAGCTGAAGACCCTGCTAAATACCAGCTGCCAGTTCGGGCCTTGAAGTTGGTATTTGTGGACAAAAGTGGCATTTCTAACCCAAGTGTCTGTGAAGGCAGGGCGAGACAGAGCCCTTGGGCACTGCACAGCTGGTGGAGCTCGGTTCTGGAGTTTCACAAGCATTTTCCCTTCCATCGGCCAAAGTCCGAGTGAAGCCTCTGGGGGGAGAGAGATGTCTTGACCACATCTGTCACTTTGAAAGCAGTGTTTTGGGTAGTTTTGAGCTCTGTTTTCTCTCTGGGGACAAAGCCTGCATTTTCTATGAACAGCCGAAAATGAAACTAGCCTTCAGGAGACCGAGGAAAATGAGAAGAAAATGTATAAGCTTCTGTTCCAAGTCTGGGCTTGCACTTACAGGTATGAGCTGTGTTTATATACATATATGTGTTTATATATATAGTTCTCTCAACCGATTTTCATCATTCATTAGAAAACTCTTTTCCAGTGATTTCCTTTCGTTTCATTGTTGTATATTTACAGAGTTCTTTCACCAATTCTTTTAATTCTTCTCTGCTACTGTTTACGTGTACATTTTGATAACAAAATGCCTCATAGGATTTCTTTTGGCTGCTTGCTCCCTCCTCTTTATGCCTGTTGGTTTCCACCTAACAGTGCTGTTTCAGGACCTGTGTATTTTCTCTGGTGAAACTACCTGCTTATGACAGAGGTGAGTAGCTGTACTGATATCCCAGAGCACGGTGTATGTATGTGACAGCTGCTGATTTTACTCTCAGTTCTCAGGGTCAAAGCTTCGTCTGCTTCGCTTCCCACCCATGGGAGCCATGACATCATCTCCATGGTATTCTGAAATATTACCCAACATTCCTGTCTTTTTTCTGTGAGACTTTATTGAAGAAATTGGTCATTTCTTTCAAGGATGATGGTATTAAGTGTGTTCTACATGTCTTTTGTGATTTAATCCCTTCTCAATGTTTTTTTTTTTTTAACTTTTTTTTAGTTTTGTAATTCCACTTTCTTTATATTTCTCAGTACAAGTGTTATCATTAAGCTGTTCTGGATCTGAGGTGAGGTTTGATCTGTTGGGAACCTCTTTTGAAATGCTTCTTTAAACTGTTTTCCACCTTAGAACTATAGCTGTGATACATTAACTATTTTTTCCATCTTCATTTTTCACAAGTCAAATTTCTTGAACTTGTTTAAAAAAAACATCAAACAAGCCAAAGATAGATGTACTTTCAGTATCATCCCAGTCACAGCACCACTCACTTTCAGCTGATGTACCTATATGAGTTGACCAGCAGCAGTGGTGCTTGTTGTTGGAGGAGTGAGCACAGGGTGCTCGTGGATGTGTACATAAATGTGGTCATACTGTCTTCATTCAAAAGATGTTTGTTCTCTGGTGAATCTCTGTGTGCCTGGCAGAGGTGACAGGAGAAACTACAGCATGAGAATTGGAGGATCTGTTTTGTTTCTCCATAGTTTGCAGCTGCACCACCATCAACTGCATGATTACATTTGCAGTTCCCAACTGGTGCTTTCATGGGCATGTGTTGCAGGAGCTCCTTCAGACCAAGGACACAGACTTTTCCTTTGGTTTGCTCTGCCTCGCTCCCTGCTGTGTGTGCTGCCTGATCCAGAAAGAATGAGCTCTCCTAATCAACTGTAAAGATATCTGGGTGCATAATGCAGGCTCTGATTACTGCCCTGGGTTCCAAATAAAAACACACCGTTCTTACAGCTGCAGTAATCCAGGTCAAATTTTCTCTTCTTTCCCCCTTTTTCTTTCCTCTGTGGCTCCAAGAAAGCACATCTGTTAAGCCCATAGACACATTTAGGATAAAAAATGAGGTGACTATTTGATGATTATATAGGTGGATCTCAAATATGTGAATCTTGCTTTCACCACTAATTTTTGGTTTGGATTATGTCTTTGGTCTTCAAATAATATTTCTAAGGTGTAAATCCAGACCAATTCCAATAGGTTGATATCGGCTTTTTTAATTTTAGACGGCTTTTGAACATTTATGCTGTTTTTTTGAACATACTTTGTATCAAAATAAGAAAAAGAGTGGAGGTGGGCCAGTACACCTCCTTTACCAACACTGTGCTTGTCTTTCGTGATATTTTGGGTGCTTCTTTAATGTTAAAAGTATAATAGTTTTCTGTGTTAAGATAAGCCGAACGCTGAGGTGATGGAGTGTTTGGCAGGTTTGTCTGTCACAAGCAGAGCAAACGGGCAGTGTGGTCCTGATGCCATCAGGGCACACACGCGAAAGGGTCGCATTCTGTTGGATCATTGGAATAGCGGCTTTCAGGTGCTCACAATCTCCCGAACAAATTTAAATTTTGAGAAAGGGGCTTACCGGCATACACCAGCCTATGAGAGCACTGGGCAACTATCCGGAGGGGCAAGAGAGAGTGACTGCCCACAGGGCCAGCGCTGGCCGGCAGCCCGGCGCCGCACCGGGCTGGTGCCGATGCGGGGACACAGCGCGGTCCAGCCCGGGTCCCCCCACGGGAGTCGCTCCGTCCCCGCAGAGCCCGCAGCTCCGGCGGCGGGGCCGAGGCGGGGCTTGGCCGCTCGCCCCTCCCCGGCGGCGGCGGCGACAGGAGCANCTCCCGGCTCGGTAACATCTGCTAGGAAGGGAGAGCCCTCCCGCCTCGGTGGAGGCTGGGACCCGCCGCTTTCCTGGGTTATTTGTTCGTGTTTCCCCCCTACCCCCGTCCTCCGCCCCGCTCTGGCGGCGGGGCGGCGCGGNCCGAACAAATTTAAATTTTGAGAAAGGGGCTTACCGGCATACACCAGCCTATGAGAGCACTGGGCAACTATCCGGAGGGGCAAGAGAGAGTGACTGCCCACAGGGCCAGCGCTGGCCGGCAGCCCGGCGCCGCACCGGGCTGGTGCCGATGCGGGGACACAGCGCGGTCCAGCCCGGGTCCCCCCAGGGGATTCGCTCCGTCCCCGCAGAGCCCGCAGCTCCGGCGGCGGGGCCGAGGCGGGGCTTGGCCGCTCGCCCCTCCCCGGCGGCGGCGGCGACAGGAGCAGCGGCGGCTGCAGCAGCAGCAGCACCAGCATTAGCAGCACCGTGCGCCGCCAGCGGCTCCTGTTGCACCGCCGGTGCCCTCGCTGCCCCGGCCCTCCCACCGCCGTATAAAGCCCGGGGCGGGCGGCAGCGCCCGTCGCTCCTGCCCGCTGNGGCCGTGCGGGAAGGGGCCGGGGGCAGCGCTCCCCTGGTTGCTGTCGAGAGGAAACTCTTGGCTTGAAAGTGCCGTACCCCACCCAGGCAGTTTCAGATGCATAATCCCCCTTGGTCAGGGGCGGGGGGGGGGAAGAAAGAATAGAAAAAGGGTTCCTTAAAGGGAATTGAGTCTCCTAGACCCTTCTTTCGCTTTGCCCGCCCCTGTCTTTTTTCTTTCCTCTCCCTGAGACAAGGTGTTGATGAACATGTTTTTCCAGAGCTAGGGAAAGCAATAGCGTCAATCGCTGCTTCTCTGAGCTGGAAAAACCGCTGATGAAGTTTCCTACTTCGTGCAAAAGTCAGCTGGAGACTCACTCCAGTGCCCCTTCCCGCCCCGCAGTGTCTGCCTTGCCTTTGGCTTGTGTTCTCTAGTAGCTTTAACTTCAAGGAATCGGGAGGTAGAAAGAAATTTTATCTTCAGCATGTAAAACAAAGGAATGTATACAGGAAATTTCTTCAGAGAGAGGTGTCCAAGCAAATGTATGTACAAAGATACGCCAAAACATATTTTTTTTTATCTAATACTTTTTAAGAGTTTGTACTTCTGATTTCTATTCTAGGCATGCAAAGGTATTTCATCCCACTAGATTATTACCACATGAAATCCGAAATAGTTTCATTTCTTGGCTTGTTTACTCAAGAGTGTAATCAAGTTATTTTTAATATCCAGCTTAATTTTCTAGTGTGCTTAAGGAGGTTTCTTTATTTGAGAAGTGAGTTTTGTCAGCAAGTTCTAACCTTGATATGAAAACTGCTGACTTGGCTGATAACTAATGTAAAAACATGTTGAAGAATGCCAGACTCCACTCAATGAACTTCTCGTTTACAGTTTTCTTGGTACTTTGCTACTTCTGGTCATTCAAAGGAGTTCTCTGAAGCCTATGGTGTAGTTGCTGTCTGTCAGGGGCGTGTGAGGGTTACTATTCAGCCTTTGCTGCCCCTTGGATGTTCACCCTTACTGGGACAGTTTGGAACAAAAAGTTGAGCTCCTATACCTGTTTTCAGGGCAGTGATTGCAAGTCCAGCTCCTTTGGAAATCAGTTATTGCAAACAGCTACATTTTCACAAACATTTCTATTCAAATTATGCTTTTTTAACTATGGGCTTGAAATGTGGAGGCTGATATAAACTAATGGTAAGGATTTTTCTTCAATCCTGCTGCTGTTGAAATCTGTGAAAAGCAGAGTGCTTAGTCCAGACAGCACTGTATGATTCAGCAACCCAAAAATAGACTGCTGTGTATATATCAATAATAAAAATGATGCTACACAAATTATAGTGCAAGAAATCACTGATAGTTTTATATGTAGGTGTTCACAAAGGAAGACCTTAATTCTTTTTAGTTTAAATATGAGTAGCCTGAATTGAGGAAATCTCTGCTGAGCTGAAACCACTCTGTGAGTAGTTTCCTGACCCCAGACACTGCCTGCTGTGTTATGTTTTTATTTCAGTTTTAACTCTTAAATGTTTTCCCCAAGTCTGTGCTGTATTGCTTGAAGAAGGGCAGTCCTTGTGGTACCTCTAGTTCTAGAAATCTGTTTTTTAATTTCTAGTCCCTTGATGCTTTGTACAGTTTGGTGGAAAACAGCAGGCAAAGACACCATTTTCATGTCATTTTTTAACACAGTCCATTCATGCTGCTTACTTGAGACAAAAGCTCTAACAAGAGCGTCTGAAACCGACTGCCAAGCTGCATCTTTATTTCTTAATAAGACTTTATTCAGAAAGTCTGTGGAAAGTAATGGCAAGCAAGCTGCCTGTTGCTCACCAGTGGTTACAGTGAGCAGTCAATGTGGCACCCGGGCAAACTGTCTGCGCTCCTTCCTTGGCTGCAGGTTTATGTTTCAGGGAATTGCAGTGAAGAGCACTGTTGAGATCTGAAACACTGACTCCTGTGTGGTGAAGATCCAAAGTTTTAGTGTTAAAACATCAACATTGAAATATTTACATTGTACCGCGCCTGCTGCTGCACATCGTTTATTGTGACACACAGAAAGCCAGTGGAAATGGCATTTGTCATTGCGTGAGAGGCAGACACTACTCTTGGCAACAGACATAAATGATGTGCTAACCTAAAATGTTTTATCAATCAGCAGTTTGTGTGGGAAATGAGCTTGCTGCCTTTGAGTCTGTTCTCCAGAGCAGCTGTGGAGACTTGGCTGGAGCGTGGCCACGCTGAGGTGTTGGGTCCCAGGGCATAACAGTGGCAAATGTGTTGGCAAAGGTTTTGAGGTGGGCCCCGGGGTGTCTGTGTGTGCTCCTGAAGTGGGAGGGGTGGGTTTGAAAGAAGAGGGCTCCATCAGCATGGGTGGCTTTCCAGAGCAGCCTGGCCGGGAGGTGCGGCAGCACAGCTGGCTGTGGATGTGCTCCGAGCCAGTGGGCTTTCCTCCATCCCAGCGTCCCTCAGCTGCTGGTCACAAATGCTTCAAGCAGTAGTTGCTGGCTGGTCTAGCTCTCTGAGGGCTCACTTGGAGATACAGCATGTGCTGTTGCCATTTTTGCTGACTTTTTTTGGCTCAGCCAAAATAGTCTTTATGAATGATAGCAATCAATAGGCCTTTCCTTCTGGGTTGCCTGTGGTGCCCAAAGAAGAGAATTTTGTCATTCAACAATTGCGAATACTTATTAGAAGTATTGACAGACTCAGCCTGCTTACTGGAGGAGAAGTCATAAATACAGCACTGTATGCCTACCTCTGTCTCTCTGCCCAATCGCTAGTCCCTTGCTCCTTTAGTGGTGCTAGTTCTGTTCCCTCTTGTCACCAAAGTACCTAAAACTGCTGCATAAACTTGTGTTGTGGAAAAACCTTCTCTAGGTCTCTTGGGAGTTTGTACCCTTGTGGGGACTGTATGAAAAAGCTGTCAACCTGCTCCTTAGAGGTGAAGGGTAGAAACAGAGTGATAAACACAGACAGGTGCCAAACAGCAAACTTGTTCTCTTATCATGTATTTTTCCCATGAAAATACTCATCCTTGAAGACACCCAAAGTTCACAGTCTGAGTTCTGTGTAGCACTTGGTTTAGAGGCTGCACAATGCCAGTATGTGCATCAAAAGGAAAAAATAGTTTAGACATTTTTGGTCAGGCTTTTCTTTCTTTCTTTCTGTAGTTGGAGGGAATAATGAGGCTGTGGAAGTAGACCACAAGGTTGGACTTGACATTGCTTCTTTCTGTGATACAGTGGGGTTACTGCAACTTTGACTGTAAAATGCATTTCTAATTAAAGAAAGAAAAAGTAAAACAGTTGTGACTTCTATTATCAGCATTAGATGCTGTAAACTGCACCATACAGTTACAGTGGAATGACTGCCATGTTTATCTGAGCCAGGGGTGTTTTCTATGAAATGTGTTCCTGTCAGGGATCTAAACTAATATTATTTCTTAGGGTTTTCTTTATGTTGGTGGCACATTCTGGAGAGTCATGATTTATGTGCAAGTTCTTGGCTTTTACCCTCACTGTTGCTTACTTAAACAAAAGTGAGTCAGTCTCTTCTTAGGGAAGTGTTTAGTTTGTCTGTTGAATTAACACTTACGTTGTGTAATCAAAAGCAGTATTTTTCCATTTGTGTAGAGCTGCCAGTCTGAATTACAAATTACTTGACAATGCTGCTCAAGTGAATTTCCTTGTCATGGAGAGTAAATATGGTTGCAGTAAAGGCATTTTTGTTTTCATTTATAAGGTTAGGGGTTTTTATAGTTTTTAGGGACCAGTTGCCAACAAGTTTGAAAGTGAAGAATGTTTTTGATCCATCTTAGTTTAAACACCAGCAAAGTTCTCTCAAGAACACAACACAATTTGACCAAACAGATAAGACACAATCCTGCTACTGATGTGTGGGAGTGTTGTAGCTCTAGAGAATAAACACCACTTAATTACCAAAGAATACATGCTTGCAAGCACAGCCTGACACCACAAGTGGCTTTAGGATTAATACAACTGCTTCTGGAGTATTTCCTTAAGGTGAATTCTGTTTTAAAAATATGGATGGTACTGATAATGAGGAGACAAAATATGTAAAATCACTGTTTCATCTCAGGTATCTATTTTCCAGGAGCTATAATTCATTTAAAATTTGTAGTTAAAGTAAAAACAAATAAATGAAAACCAAACAAATTACAAGTCCATTAAAAACCCGAAGCAACTCTTTTATTTGATCATCAGAGTAGTCTGGCTTTTTCGTATTTTTCAGGGTGTGTGCATGCCACTCTGCCTGCTACTGGGTTTTTTTATATAGTATTTTAACATTGATTCCAAATGAACACTAAGACTGCAGAAACTTAGTTACCTACTAATGTTTTAAATATTTAGATTATTGACAAAATATACAGTTGACATATTTGAATATTTCATTCTGTTTCTGCATGAACGAAAATTAGAGATACTCTGTATTACTGTGTAATTTCTTTTAAGATATTATTATTTTTGTCATGGAGTATGAAGTATTACAGGCAAATTTCCTTAATAGTTTAAAGCTAAACATTAGAACTCTTCTTTGGCTTAAAACATTACTTTAAATTCATAGGATAGTTCTGAAGAAACTGCCTTTATTTTAGTGTTTGGCTCATCAGCTCTTGTGGTCCGCCCTTTGAAAATACTTGAGGGTTCTCTCTTGGACATGTTGCCAATCTGTTGACCCATTGTGGATTTTATTAAAAAATAGACATGGAGGGAAAAAAAAGATGTGTGGGCAATCCTTTTTGATGGTAGTACTGATTCTTGTAATGAAAGAGCAAGTATGTTTTTAAAGCTTCAGTATTTGTAATTAATGCTAACAAACTGTTAAAAAAAAAAAAAAGCTAAACACAAATAGATTTGGCCTTAAAGTGCCACTCCTCTGAGAGGGAATTTTATACCTGTGTCTCTAAGTATTGGTGTTCTGAATGAGCCTATTGTTGAAATCAGCTGTGCAGGAACTAATCAGTATCTGATAGAATTGCTTTTGTTTTTGTTTTTTTTAAGTAAAAACAGATCATTTAGTTTTGTAGTTCACATGAAACGTTAATGCAGTAAAGGGTTTCCTTAGACTATCTTCATAAGCACTTTGCTAATTCTGTTTTACTTCACTGTAAAGCAGTTGTACATGTACTGGATCAGAACCAGGCCCACAACTTTACAAACTGAAGTTGCTGGTTCAAGTGTATGATGTTAAAAGCATCTTTAAATATGCATGACATGTCATGGTGTCTTGTGTCAGAGGTAGGACGGAAGTTTTTGGTGCTATTTCATGATTTGAAGGACTGAGTTGTCCTAAGCAGAGCACTGACCTATGTCACACAAGTGTGGAGTGTAAGTTGCTTGTTTGCACAGAAAGGAGAACTTTGAAAAGTATGGGATGTCTGTTGTTTCCAGGGTAGTGTGGCCTGTGTTTCTCTGTGGAGAATTTTAGATGTCCAGTATTTGGACACAGGGCCAGATGTGAAGCTGTAGGGCAGCTTTTCCAAATGAACTGACTAATCTGGGTGGTAGCATCTGCTTACAACATGAACCGCAGTGTGGGCACGAAGGACAGCTGTGTGTCTTCAGGATGGCTCCAATTCCAGCTTGAATTTCTCTTTTTAAGTAAAGACTAGTCTAAGGAGAAATCATTATTGCAAGTCTGAACTACTGAGTTTCATTGATGGATTGATTAGATGTCAAAAAATAGGCTTTAACAACACCTGGTGCCGTGTGTGACCACTTCTGTTTAAACAGCTGGATTTGCTAAACAACAGCTTAAGAAGAAGCATGCTCCTCTCTAGATACATATTTATGAGAGAGACAGAGAGGGCAAGGCTACAAAAAGGCAGAAGCTGAGTAAACTTTCTCACTTAGTCAGCTGATGCTAATTGAGTCCTGCTCTCAGCTGCACAGCCCCGTTGACAGTTTATAGCAGGGCCATCCAATTGTGCATTCAAGCAAGACACAGCTTGTGCCATGACTCCATCCATTCCCACTTGCAAGGAGATTTTTGTGGTTTGATTGCTATCTGGGCACCAATAAACAGCTGTAACCTGATCTGTTCCCCATTTGTCAGGAAGTTAGGCAGTTCCTTCATGCATGGCAATGATGTCATTTACAAACAGTTGATTTTAATTTTTTTCTCATCTGGGAACTAAGGAACTTGTCTTATCTTTGCTTTACTACAGAATAACTGACTCAGTAAATAGGGTCTCATCCAAGTCTTCTGAAACTGATGGAAAAACACTTCACTGCTGCATGTATTTGTCTTTGTTCAACTATCAAAACAAGGAAATCTTGCATTAGAGTGAGTGCAGGCCTGAGCACTGGCCAGCACTGCACCCGGGACTGATGTGCATGATTGATGAGTGCACATACACTTCTTAATGAGCTCTTGTTGACTGTATATTCAGTACTACTAAGCTTAAAAAATTTAAGTTAAGAGCTGAGACATAATCAGCTTTCAAATGTTTCCTGAAATCAGTTGTTGGGAGCAACTGCTGATCTTTGAAACTCTGTGTAGGTATGTCTGTGCATATATAGAAAAATAGATTTATCGCCTGTGGGTCCAGAGTTTTTATTTAATTGTTTTAGAACTAGCCATGTTCAACACTTGATCATTTTAATATAAGCATTTTAGATGCTTTATCAATGCAGCATCAGAAATGATGTGATAATAGACAGTGATAAGCAGCTGCCCAGCAGGCTTACTGTAGGAGTCAGTCTGCGTGGGAGAGGGAAATGCGTGTTCACACCCCTGCATGCTGTGAATTAAAGCACAAGGGAATTTCAGTTTGTAGAAAAGAAAAAAAAATAAAAATTCCTTTGTCTCTTGGCCAGGGGCTGTGTTACCAAGTGCTAATCTAACATAGATTCTGTACTAAGTGAAAATTCAGAGCAGCTCTTGCTTAAATAAGCACGTTTCTGGTAACCAAGCTTTGTTCCTTTAAACATATGAGGTGAGACAACACTGTATTAGGGAGCATGTACTGTGTCTGAAGAAGTTGCAACAGTACCAGCTATTTGAAAAGAACTGGAACTCAGAAATGATGCTTTCCGTATTTTTCCCTCCTTAGAGAGCTCCTGAAAGCTTCCTGCCTTTCCTGGTTCTGTTCCCTGGCTTGGAACAGTGTTGGCAGCTTTGATACCAGTAGCTGTGGCTCTGTAACTTTAGCAAAGTTTACAAATAACCTAGAGGAAGGAGCATCCATGGATGGCCCATGCATCGAGTGATCCTGATGACCATAAATGTCAGTTTTGGTCATAAACCATTTGCAGCTGTTTCAAGGTAGAAGTTTGTGGTTAGTTTTGTTTTGGTTTTTGTTTGTTTTCCCTGCAGCTTGAACCAGTTTAAGGATGAGGTGGTAGCAGAGGTGGTACATGTGTACCTATACTAGTTCTGTAGTAACTTTATACCATTAATATAAAGACTTCTACAAATCTGCTAATAGCTACCCTATTAAGAATCTTGTAAGTTTTTGGAAATTACACAAATGTTTGTGCTGCTCTCTGTATTTTGCAGTAAGACATGTATGTATTGAAGTGCAGTGATTAAAGGGAGGTTTGTGGTATAGAGGAAGACAGACCAAACTTTCAGAAGAGATCTGTACAGGAAGGTCTGCTTCTTCAAAATCTGGCCTTTCAGAAGTATTTGAAGCATTTGTTTTTGCCCATCTTTCATGAGTTCTTCAAGCATATTTTGTCTCCCATCCAGGGGTATTTTTTAGCATCAATCCAACCATGCTATTTAATTGCAGAGAATCCAGTCTTATAACATGATCATGGCTGTGTTAATGGGACTTTGAAACCAGTCTGCCATTCTGGGAAGCACTAAAATATGGGATGAATGGAGGAATGCAGCAGTGTCCTGTGCAGAGCGGAAGTTCGCTGAATTATATAAAGGTCAGATTAAAAAAACTTCAGGACTTCCAAATATGAAGTAGTATTGTTTATGCCCCAGTCATCTTTCCCCCTCCTGTGGTGTAATGCACATTTATTTCCTGAGAAAAGAAAATGACCGTGTTTGCTATTTCAGCACATTGTTGCATTTCCAAAGAATCCCAGGGAGAAAATAAACAGCTGTCGGATGGTTCTGTCTTTTCTCTTGTTATGCCAAAAGTTTTATTTGATCAGAAATTCTTCTGTTGGCTTACCACTTTCTTTGACTGTATGTACGTCATAAGCTCACACTGGATAGATGTATATGTTTAAAGCTTGTGTTTTTCTTGTTGTGTGCTTGAGATCTTTGTTTGCTGCTGGATTACATTAACCAAGTATATGTCTGTAGGTATAACTTATAATCATGGTTACAATGTATATGATGGGTTACTTCTGTCTCCAGCTGTTTGACATCTTTTTATGGTATGTGGATTTTCAAAGGTTTTATTTGACACAGAATCTAAAGTTTAGGCAATAATCCTATTTACAGGGGGAAAATCATATTTCTTTTTGAGGAGTCTAATATTGCCGTTGTGAGTGATAAGTGGAAGATCGTGTTGTACTAAAAGATCTGGATTTCAAATGTGCTCTTTGATATTTTAGTTGTCCTGATGGCCTGGATTTTGAACGTGCAGTCTGAGTCCATATAAATAGGGAAGTTGCTGTTGGCACCATTGATGACACTTTAGCCATCTGCAGAGCTTCAGCTTGTCTCAAAAGCATATGGAAAAATTGGTTTTTGTGATCTTGATGTGTGACAAGAGGAATCCAAACTGAAAACACTTCTTCAGTTGCGTTGAACTGTAGTGCATCTCTCCAATGATAGGGAAGTATGCTCCTATGGGGTGTGAAGGCAAGCTAAATCTGGTATGTGGGTTGCTTGGATTTTGGTTTTTTTCTTGGTTGGTTTGTTTGTTTGTTTTTATGGGAAACTATATTCTGTTGGTTTCCCACATCTCCAGAGATGCAAGAGACGTAGTAAGCACAATTATTATGCTTAATCAATGGGCTTGGATGCATCCATATACTTCTTCCAGGTGTCAGGCACCTTCCCACCCCATGCTTTAGTACTATTTGACCTTTCTTTGCCAGTGTATGTGCTTTTTTTTTTTTTTCCCCCTTTAAATCCACAGAGGTGTTCCTAATATTCCTCTGGCTTCCAAGCTTTTTCTATTATCTCCAGCAACTTGCTTGTTAGCTTGCTGGAAAATTTCAGTGATTTATTTTTCAATTTTACATAACTTTGCATATTTAATGGAAAGATTGATACACAATCAGCTATTGAGCAGCTCTGCATGGGCTGTAACGTGTAAATGGGAAGGTAGATTGTTTTATCTGGGCACTAGAACATGGATAAAAATGTATTACAAGTACAAAACATCATTTGTTTACCATTATAAGCCACTAGTTTTAAAGATACAGATAGTTTTTAATGTCATAATACGGTACCATGCACAGATGTCCTTTGATCTTCCAGCTTGCTTCTGTTCCAGAGAAGTCCATGGTACTTGAATCCAAGGCCTAAATGTCAGCTTCCGTGTGGCTGTGAGCAATATCCTTAGTTTTGGCTGCTTTGAAGCTACTATAGTAGTGTCCACAACCCCTGGTAGAAATTATATAGTAATCTCTGTCAGTGTTCATTCAAGATAAATAAGAACCATGTGGGTGTGTGAGGAATGACTGCAGTTCTTTGCATGCTTCTTTGCCAGGATACAAGGAGAAAGCTCACTGCTACATAAAGCAGTCCTGCCCTGGCAATTCCGGACTGAGACCTTGCCAGGCAATTCACTGAAGACAAAGGCTCTGTTTATTGTTCTTATTTCTGGAAATAAATATTTATAATGCATTCAGGTCCCTGAATATAGGACAAAAAAATGAGTAAAAGACTGAGATATTTTGATAAACCTTCATTTTCCTAATGTGATGCACATGTTCTCTATGCAGTATTGTCCTTCACAACTTGTGTGCTTAAAGGGTTTCTGAATTTGCATATAAAAATTAATTCTGTTTGTCACTGGATATACTTTCCTTGGCCAAACCCATGCTCTCTCAGGCTTGTTTTCAAAATAGAACAGCTGTTTTTGTGGGTGTAACTATTGGAAATCTGCCTGAAAAAAACTGCATTCTAGTAACTTAAGCACCCTCATACCTGGCATGGAGCTCCTGGGAGATTTTTTTTATGCCTTCCTGTTGAACTTCAGTATAGGGTTTGCATTTCCTTTTTACACAAACTGACTTTACTTGCGGAAATAAATGCCAAGCTTGGTAATCCCCTCTACTGACTGCCAAGATGCCTCAGGCAGCCTCTGAGCTGGGGGAACCCAGCCCTGCCAGGCAGCCTTTACCCTCTGTGGCATCCCAGTGGGAAGGAATGTGAGTGGGAAGGAATGTGACCACCTGCTGTGTTCTTGTTTTCATATATGTTTGCACTTTGAGGATGATGTTACTGTTGGAAGATATTACTGAGAGTGTGTATTCCTCCCCTTGTGTGTTGGGGATAGTCAGACTTAAACTGTAGAGCTCAAGCCTCTGTGTAAGACAGAGCTCCTTAGGGTACCCTCGATGGAGGGGAGGGGTTTGTGCAAAGGGGATGGTGAAGCAGGAACAGTGACTAGCTGCAGCTAGAATTCCTTGTGGGTTTTTTGTGCTCTCCCTTGGGAAGACTGGGCCATAATGGTAGCTTGGGGTCTGTGTAATTGCAGACAACTTTCTACCGCTACACCTGGCCTTCACTGCACAGCTGGAGCCCTGGAGCTGGTACAGCAGTTCTGCTGGGCATGCTGAGCTGGTCACTCAGCCTCTTAGTGCAGAAGGGCTCTGGTACAGCCCTGGACCTCTGCACTGACAGGGCTTGTTGTGGGGCCAAACCTGCTCTGCACAGCGGGGGCACTGTGCGTGGCTGCAGCTGAAGATGTAGCTGAGCACATCCTGAAATGGAAACAGCACTTGGAGAAGCTTATTCTCTTGGGAGTGTTGTACTTGCACATTGACACCCTTGTGAGATCTTGAAAGTCACTTTGGATTCGTGTTGCTTAAACACAAATGGGCCAAGTGTTCTAAGAGGTTGTTGGATCTAAATGTGGTGAGTAAGGAACAGATTTTTCAGAGTGAATGAAGTTAAAAGGTTAAAAAGAAATTAGCAGAAGTCTAGTGGTCAGAAGTATGCCAGTGAAACTGTGCGAGTTGTCACTTACCTCTAAATAAAGTCACAGCAGTCTATAGGAATTAGATTAATGTTTTTCATTAGCTAGAGGAGAATGGTTCTGCTTTTCTCATTTGGGTAATAATACCCTCTATAATGTGCCAAGGTAACTATAATTTAATGCATTTTGTGTTGTCTCTCCATACACGCTATATATAGAATAAAAGCATGTTTCTCTGCTCTTTGGTCAGACACAGCTTACTTAAAAAAAGCCCAAACAAACCACCACAAAATAAACAAACCCAAACAAAAGAAAAAAAACCAAACCCCACAAAACAACAAAGCCTAAGTACTCTATAAAGAATCTCTAATTCTAAAGAAACTTTAAATCCTGTAATTATACCTCTGCCGCACTTAAAAATTATTTAAGTACCACATGCATCTAAAAGTCAGTGATGCAACAAAGACATGAAAATAAAGTCTTTTAAACCTTTTCATCTGTAATTTAAAAAAATTGACCATAGGCACTTAGAAAGAAAAGATTTCCAACATGAATAATAACTTTAAAAATAGCTTTCTTTTGTTCTGTGGCTGTTTGCAAACCTGACTGAGGCAGCCTAGATTGCTTCACTGGCTGCCAGTGCAATACAGGTTCTTTTGCTGTTTCATATCAATATAAACTGCATTATTTGTCTGCTCAGCTGTCTGCATTTTATATAGCTCAGGTTGAAATCCCTTCTGATTTGGCACATTATTCTCTTTCCTCATGTTCCACAAAAGTCAAGTAACATACCAGACTTCATAGTGAATCTTGAAATACATGAATAATGCGTATTCCATTAAGAGACAGTAACAATATCCCATAAAGAACAGTAGATTATTTTTTGCTTGCCAAACTGTACTTGTATGTTACTTTAATACTTTTTTTGACTTTGTGACTAGAAGGGAATCTGATGCAGCCCACATTTTGTCATCTGCATCATGTTGTCAAGTACAGATTTTTAAAATCCTTGCTGCTAGCGTTCCTCAGGAAGGTGTAGGTGTGAAATATGCTTACTCCAAACCAAATTCCATAGTTATAGTCAGTGCAGTGCTTGACTAGTCACCTAGGAAATTTCCAGTACTGGATTCTCTTGGCTTGATGATGCAGTCTGATATGATCATATTTTTCCAGTTTCCTGTAATTTGAAAATGTAGTGCTTGAACAAAAAAAAAAAAAAAAAAATTAATCTGTTCCATAGAGGAAAACCCTATCCTCTGTCTTCAGTTCTGTTTTAGTCATAGTCCAAGATATCATGTTCTTTATTCATTCTGTGGTGACTTCTGTGGAATTACTTTAAATCGCATGACCTTTAGAATAAATGATTTTGAAGGTATTGAACCATAATTGCTGCGTTTGTGTCTCTCTCTGAGTCAGGGTGTCTGAAGGGCTTGTATTGGAATCCTCTGTGGAGATTCTCCTGTCCTTTTGAGAGGTACTTGTGGGATTTTCTTCAGATTCTTGCTTATGAAAGTCTTCTAGCACATAAATGGGAAAAAGATGGAGCAATTTATCTTCCAAATCTGTCTTACCAAAATTTTATATTTAAGTTGATTGAAGCATTTGAAGTATTTCCAGTTTCTTCTTTGCTGTGTGTTGTATTGAAGGAGAGTCACTCTGGTTCAGTAGAGTCAGCAGTTAAAATCATCACTAGGACTGTTGAGAAAAAGGACTGTGGATCATCGCCCTGTTCCCCCCACTCTCTCTTCAAAAAAGAGAAATCCACAGAACTGTGCATGGTGGGGATGGCAGTTGGAAGTGGAGTCTGTAGCTGATGAACTTGGGCAGTATCAGGTAAAACTGTAGGTACTGGGTACACAGTGTTGTCATTGCTTAAAGGTTGCATCAGTTCAAGGAGTGACTAGAGAAGAACAAGGTTTCAAAGCAGATCAAGTTTTTGGAATGTACACATAGAACAAAATGGCAAATGGTAAATGATTTGAATACACTCAGAATGTCTTGGGTGTCTGAGGGCTACTAAGCCTGTTGTGGTGGACAAGGCTGAAGAGTTAATAGGAATGTTTTCCACAGCAGCCACTTTTAGTACATGTTACTGGACTGGTGAAGATAAATCCAGAGGATGTTTTTTGGGAAAGTGAAGCAGCAACAGGCACGGTGTCTGGAGTGCTCATTATAGGTGATTAATTTTATTTGCTTGTAAGGATTGATCTCATGGGCTCTGCTTAGAGGGGAGCTGTTGCTTGAACTTGGACTGAACTGGGGAACTGCAATGTACTCTGGCATCCGGGCTGGTCTGATTAAATACTTGATTTTGGATTGGGGTGCTGTCCTTCTCATGGCTTTGAATTATGTAGTTTGATTATGCAGAATATTTCATAGGATTTTAAATGTTGTTCAGTACTTGAATTGGGAAACTGTTTAGTGGGATTTTGTGACCCTATTCAAACTGTGTTAAAAGCTCTGGAATGTGAAGAGGAAATTGGTTCCACGGTCATTTTCCTGCCTGTAGTAAGAGGGCAAAATAAGCACTGCTATAATATACTTGGCTCTGAATAAAAAACCAACCGAGCAAACCCCTTGCCCTTTTGTCTCTGCCCAAGGACTTAAAAGCACTAAATGCATTCTGTTGGGGGACTGATTTCCATGGCTGGGTTTTTTGTCATGTTTTTATGAAGAGTATGAACCACTGGCTTTTGGGGCAGCTACTGTGGCTGGGTGAATTTCTCTGGCACCATTCAGTCCTGTGATAAGAGGTCACAGGATTAGCTTAGACTGAAAACTAGTAAGTTATTTTTGTTTTGAAGGTTCCTTCCTGTCCAGTAGTGTCATACAAACTTTGTTTTTGTCCTGAGCTAGTTGTTTACAGAGTAGATAGGTTTACTTGCTTCCTCTCCCTGAGGATAATTTCAAATACAGCACCCTTGTCAGTAGCAGTTCTTGTTTGGTGATGTCTCAAGCCTATAATATTACAGTGTATTTGCCTCCTCTCTTTGAATGAGATACAGGCAAGTCATAAAGTCCCTCGATTTGGTACTGTTCAGTGCATTTTTTTTTGCTATAAACTGTGCCCTGAAAACATACTAATACATGTTCCTTCTTTTTCTCTCTCAGATAAACTACTAGTCTTTACTGTAGCAACTAAAGAAACTGATGGCTTTCACCGTTTCATGCGAACTGCAAAGCACTTCAACTACACAGTGGAGGTATTGCATGTCCCATACCAAATAGTCTGTACTGTATATGCTGTCAAACAGAACCAGTGAAGAGTAACTGACCTTGCCTCAGCTTCCCTGGGTGCTGGGACAAAGTAAAACAATTGCAGAGCTTGGGGGCAGGAAGGGCACTTGCTGCTCTCCCCGTTGCTTACCCACTGGTCCCCCTCTGAACCATGATGGGAGGGAGGGACTTCCACTGCTTTAACAGCTGCTTTACAGGCTTGTAGCTCTTGTGGTCAGCATCCTCAGTCACCCAAAGGTTCTGTCGTGGTTTATCATATTGTCTTGTTTTTCAGTGTGGCTGATTTTTGTTGGTATGAATACTTCTGGAAGCTGTACTCTACTGAGAGGGCTTTGAGTCTGTCTCCTTAAGCAAGGCTGGGTCACTGCTGTGAAGAAAGAGGGAGGGTCACAACTGAAAATTTCACTGTGTTTCCCAGGAACCTGTAATTCTGAGAGGACAATGTGTTTCCATGATTGTTGCCAGCCTTTTCTGCCTTTCTCCATGCCTCCATGTGTCACGTTCTTAGGCTGGCCTCTGTATGACCTTGGGAAAAGGGAGGGCACTATCTTCTAAACTTTCCCACAAATTGGTTCTGCCAAGAGAAAATCCAGGAATTCACATGGTGTTACGAAATTTTTCAGCTTACTTACCACTTTAAATAGGAAATTATTCAGGTCTCTGAAGTTTGACTTCTACCACTGAATTTGGAGGACTGAGAGAACCTTTCCAAATATGATGAAGCTGTACTAAAGTACCTGGGAAGCCTGAGCAATGGATACATCTCTTAGCTTTGCAGATTTGTCCAAAACACCATGCAATGTAGTTCTTCTGGGCTTTATATGTTCCAAAAACGTTATGTTCAAAATCCATAAAGAGTTTATATTTTTCTTTTTTTGACATGTAATCTGCTATAGTTCTTGGCTAGGGAGCAGTCTTTTGTTTAGCTGATTTTCAGAAGTGAGCTGTATTTTGGGGAACCTGTCTTTCCCTTTTTGTAGAAAGAGTGGAGCTTGCAATTTGAATTAGTTATATTCTGATCCATCAGAGTCTCTTGAGCTTCCTGTTCCTAAAGTGATCATATTGAATTTTAAATGTCTCATTCAAAATGTTTTTCTAACAGAAATTTTGGTACAGTTCTTGGCTTTTTTCTTTTTTTCTGAAGGAGACACATTGAAATAAATGGCAGTAACAGGCAATTGGTTGATTCTTATTTGGTTAAGAAATGTCTCCTCATGTTTTTGCAGTGATGTCATTGTGCTGAATGCTGCTTCAGACATGGAAAACTTATGATGCTGGAAATGCTGGCTTGCTGTGCTTTAGTGTGTTCGTTCTGCTTTAGCATCTGTTTTCAATAAGGGTCTGCTTTAAAAAAGCCTCATGATTTTGGGTACTAGCAAAAAGTGACCATTTCTTTTTTTTTTCCTTTCTTCTTCTTATTCCAGGTTCTTGGAAAAGGTGAAGAGTGGAAAGGTGGTGACTTGCCTAACTCTATTGGTGGAGGGCAGAAGGTTCGACTGCTGAAAGAAGGCATAGAAAGCTATGCTGACCAAGAGGACTTGGTTGTATTGTTTGTTGAATGGTGAGCAAACCTGGCTTCTCTTTTTATTTCAGTCTAGGTAGGCATTCAAAAATATGATATGTTGTGACATTCTGAAAGTTGCATGCTGCTTTGCCTCACTGTTTTATTTGAGAGTTTGCTTCTGTTTATCTTCATTCATAAAAATAGTAGATTGCTTTTGGAGCAATCATTACTTTTTTAACAGATTTGCAGATGTAAGAGTTATTCATAGTTTTGCTGCCTCAAGGGAGTAAAAAAATGTTATTGGGAGCTGACAGGCTTTTAGGCAAGCATTTGTCCTCTCCTTGTTCGGCTGTGGTGAGAGCAGGATGTGGCTGCAGGCTGGGAGTGTGGATGGGAGGGGGAGCAAAAGCAGCTCCAGAAATAAAGTGGCCAGTAGAGACCAGAGACATAATCTTGTTCCATGAAGTTATAGTGATGTGGAGGAAGCTGGAAAATGGATCCCTGAGGAAAGCTTTTAACAGGAGAACTTCTTTTACGTGTTAAAGAGCTGAGACAAGAGACTTGGTGCCAGATGTACCCCTGGTGTCTGTGCTGTCTGTGTGATGGAAGGATGGAGAGACAGTACTGCTGTCTGCAGATGCCAGATTATAGCTCATAGCCCAGCTATGCTTGAGCATCCTCCCTGGAGGCCAAATAGGTTTCTCCCTGTCACAGAAGACATAGAGCTCAGGAAAGTTAGAGTAGCCTATTAAACTGGTAGTAAGTTCAAAGATGTTAATCAGTTTTCTGTTCTAATTTTACCTCTTGTGATGAGTTAAAGGTAGACCAAGAAAGCTAAAAATATAAATCATCTTCTGCAACTTATAAGTAAGCATTATAAGGGAAGATTATTCTAAATATTTTCTTTGTATACTTAGTTGACTGTAAAAGTAACATAGTTTGGAGGTAGATATTCAGTTTTTTGAATTTTTTTTTTTCTTCTTGACTTGATCAATTTTGCATTTGCTAAGTGGAAAAAGGATCTTTCTAAAAGTAAATATATTACATGTTTGTTCATAGTGTTGTCCTACTAATCATATAGTAACTGAAACATTTAAAGATTAATTTGGGAGACTTCATTCTTTACTAAAACTCAGATGAATCAAGCATTTCTCAAATGTTTTCAACCTATACTGAATTTCTTTGGTTTTGAGTTTATTATCCTGATTTACTATTTTCTTCCTATATGGTAAAATATGCAAGTTTGTTATCAGATTGCTCAAATTCTTCTGCATCATAATTTATTCTCTTGAGGGGCAGACTGTCTGCTGGCATGGATGAGAGAGTACAGAGGATCATGTGTGTTGAAGTGCAGAGGCCGTAATCTTTCTTGCCATGAAAAATTACAGGATTTAAGGTCTCCCAAGTTCTTGAGGTCCATAATCCTAAGTATGTATGTACTTAAAGCTGATGGAACTGATTCCAGATAGGAGAAAAACATAGGTTGCTGATTCTAGCATTATATTTTATTTCTAATGAGCTCTTTCATTTCCACAAATCCTGGCTTGCAATTTCAAAGTTGATCAATGTAGCAGTAAGTTTGAAAGGACAAATGTCATGAACTTCCTTTCTTCTTCAAGTGTTTGCTATTATTTTCATTGTGAAACATTTGGAATATTAATCTTGGGGGTGCGGAAAGGAAATGACTGGTTTGCTTACTGTAACCGGGAAAATAATTTCTAGGGAACTGTTTACTTAACAAACTTAGTTTCTTGGATTTTGTTTTTTGTTTTGGGAGGGGTTTTTTGGTGTTGGTTGGGGTTTTTTTTGTTTTGTTTGTTTGGTTTTTTTGGGGGGGATTTCTTTTTTTTTGAGCAGTTTGTTAAATGGCTCAGAAATCTGGAAATAGTTTGAGTTTCTTCTGTGGACAGCTTGTGTCTAGGTGTAGATAGCAAAATGCCTACAAATGGAACACTATTTAAATGAGGCTGCTTTTTGCTCAAGCTAACTACTGGTTTATTTTGGACCATTTCAGATTGAACTGGCTAATGGCCAGTATAGACTGGATAAATTGGATGATGCTGTGACTGTTCAACCAGAACTCCCACAGCCATCTCTTTGTTTCATGAAAGAGTTTTGAAGCCTCTGAGTTTGTTGTTTGTTTTGTTGTTGGGTTTTTTTTCCTTTTTACCATTTGTTGGAAACTTAGGGATAATTATATTTCCTACATGTCACAAAATGTTTGAGCAGTTTGTTAAATGGCTTAAAAAAATGATCCTGTTGGATATACAGTGTAAATGACAAAATAGCTGTGTGTCTGCACAGTGCAGTTAAGTAAGATGAGATAGAGGATCTGAATTGCTAGTCTCTAGCCCTCTTTCATTTGTATTTTGAGCTCTTAACCTGCAGCTAAAATAGTAACAAGTTCTCATTGTTCTAAAAGTTGTGGATGCAAAAATTGCATGGTCACTTTTAGGGGACCTGAGTCACTGTTGCTGTTTCCTGTGTTGCTGCGTGCGTAGCTAGGATGCTTTGCTGCTGCAAAAGAGGGGGAGGGATGGGTGGATTCCAGTCCCAAACAACTGCCATCTGGGAGCTTCAGGAAATGGGATTGGGTTGTGGAAATTTTCTGAGGTTTTTTTCTTTTCCTTTTTTTTTTCCCCCTCCTTCTTCCTTTCTACTTAATCAGATGGATTTATGAAGAGTAAATAAAAGAGTATGTGAGCTTTTTCTGCTTTCCAAGGAAGCTTGCTTTTTCCTCGATATATCCATACTCTGTGTTCCCTGTCAAATTGTGAAGTCCTATTTAAAGCAAGCCATGTGCATCACCCTTAATGACAGTATAAGCTGTCAAGGATAGTCCTGGGACCTGTTTTGTGATGGTCTTAGTGGTGTAGGCCTGAGAGAAATCCTCCCTTACAGCAGTTGAGTGCTGGATAGGCTGAATGTAATCTGACATAGCAGGTAAATAAGGCAAACAATGCATTTATAGGTTTTCATTTGACTCCAGAAGTTTCCCTGTTGCCTGGAGAGAAAAGTGGGAGCCTCATAAAACAGTGGATGGGAACACTGGCAGCAAGGGGCAGAAGACTGGTGGAGGTCCTGCCCAGGAACATGTGTGGTGGCATTAAGTCACCTCTTGATAAAACACAGGGCCTTGAACATTAATGGAAAATGTAGGTTCATGCTGGATTAATATTCCTGCATAATATCCATTGCAGTTTAGCAGCTCAGTACTGTGCTTTGGATTATAAACTGTGCTGTATTAAGCAGCATATTCCTTTCACAAACAGAGCCTGTGGCTGGCCCAGCATGTTGCTCAACTTTGGCTTTCTTTTACAGAATGACAGTCCTTGGAAGCAATGTTCCAGGGCTGTTTGGTTCCTTCCTGCAGCTGTAAGTCATAGCAGCAGCAGCACTAACCTGATCAAAGAGGAGAAGCACAGCCTGCCACAAGCTATTAAGTTGAAGCCTCAGACAAATCTTTTTGTCTGCCCTCAACTTGTCTCCTGTTTCTTGCATGTTCTACAGGCTCATTCTGGCATTTAATCAGGCTACAGAAATTGAATGGAAAAGCGAGTGAAGTGTATTCCTGTTTATTTGGGCAGAAACGCATTTTTTGCAAAACTGAGGAAGCTCCAAAACGTACAATATTTCTTTCCTGCATTCTTCTGCCAAAGTTACAGAAAAACATAAGTGAGAGTTTTCAGAAACCCACTTACTTATATAGACTACATAACACACTTCCTCTCCAGGGTTCATGTTTTGCTTTGTGGTGAAAAGCCAGCTGTTGTTACTTCTCTTGTGCCAATTTCATGAAATCCTCTTTGAAGAAAAGGCATCTTGAATAATTTCAGAACTCTAATAAAGTAGTACCGTAAATCAGTAATGGCTGAACTGTTTGCATTATTGCTGGGTAATACATTGCAATGCAGAAAGTTCTGTACACTGCAAGCTAAAAGCTACTGCAGCTAAAAGACTTTGCAAAAAAAAAAAAAGTCTTGGTAAAGGTTAGACCTTGATTTTTGGCAGCTCTACCATTCCTTTGCCCATTATCAGGGCTGATGATTTTCAATTACCAAGGTACATGTGTGGAATAAGAATATACCTGTATTCAGATGAGAAAACTGTAAGGCTGAGGTGCTGCCATTAAATTAAAATATCGTGCTGCTTCAGTCAGAGATTAATCTGTGTCATGATTCCAATTTTACTGTGTCATTCTTCATGCTGTGTAAAGTGAACCTTGAAGTGAGAGGCACTGGCACAGGTTACCCAGTGAAACTGTGGATGCCCCATCCCTGGCAGTGTTCCAGGCCAGACTGGATGGGCCTTTGAGCAAACTGGTCCCCATGGTGAGAGGATTGGAAATAAATGATCTTTAAGGTCCCTTCGAACCCCAACCATTCTATGAATAATACGGTGTTTTGAGGTTTTGGGTTGGTTTCTGTGTGTGGTTTTGTCTGTTTAGTTTGGTTGGCTGTGCTCTGTCCCTCCCCTCCGAGGCATTGATT
Organism: Sclerurus mexicanus; assembly: GCA_013396755.1. Lineage (NCBI taxonomy): Eukaryota > Metazoa > Chordata > Aves > Passeriformes > Furnariidae > Sclerurus > Sclerurus mexicanus. The sequence continues at coordinate 1,910,308 of VWZF01000181.1, read as the reverse complement.
TAGATATGGTTCAACAACAAGAAACCACTAAGCCTCAGATACCACATTCTTACATGACCTTTGCCAAACCCATGCAGGTTTCTTTCTGGTTGGAGGTAGCGTTGACCGTTGGCTGGGGGTAACTGCTGAAGATGAGCCCTCCACCTTTAGGTCTTTGTGCTGAATAGGAATTGAGATTCGAATCTGATCAACACACAAAGGCAGGTGAAGGTTTTCGTGGATAGGTGTTGTGACATTCAGAGCCTTTTAAGGTCTTCAGCACATCAAAGAGGTTGAGGGTAAAATCTGTGTATTATCAGGATGCAACACAGTTTCTGTGCAACTAGACTTTATTAAGATTTAAGTACATTCTTGGTAATACTTTTTGGAAGAGTCAGTGCTATTGTGTTTTGGAATGAGATCACCTAGAGCTTTCCAGTGACAGTACCTAAATAATCCTTCAGTCCTACTCTTTCACCTGTTCTGATTTTTTTTAATTGCTGTTCTTAAAAAACATAAGCAGCTTTCTAAAGGGAATTTTTCTGTTTTTTAAACTCAAAATACATGAAATAGGAAAATTGTTTTCAGGTAGATGAAACATGAAGAAAAAAGAATGTTCCAAGTGTGGAAGCTTAAAAACCAAAGGGGAAACTCTATTGGATAAATAATATTGATTGAAGGTTTTTCTCCTAGAATGGTATAGAATTTTTACATGGTGGTAAAACATGATTTAATTGAGTAATTTCTCAGAATAAAAGTGCTATTTGATTTTTAAAATTTGAATAGTCCAATGATTTTGTTGTTTTGAACAGAGAAGCATTAAAATTAAACTAATCTAGTGGCTGTATTTTCTTTACTTTTCAGCTATGATGTTATTTTTGCGGGGGGCCCTGAAGAACTGCTGAAGAAATTTCATGAAACTAATCATAAGGTGGTGTTTGCAGCAGATGGGCTCATTTGGCCAGATAAAAGGCTCGCTGACAAGTATCCTGTTGTCCGGAGTGGAAAACGATTCCTGAACTCTGGAGGCAAGTGTGATCCTCTTGTGAACACATTATACTCTTGAACTTAAACATGACTCATTTCTGTTATCTGGTTCATGCATTTATATGTGGAACTGTTCCTGAACTCCCCAGGTATAAAGTTGAGGACTGGATTTGCTGTCCTCTTCTTCCCCTCTCCTCCCAACTTGAATAGCTGCTCTTCTGTGCTTGAGCATAGTTTTCATTTGAATTTGCATAGAGTTTGTTTGACAGTAACTTCTAAAAAGCAGGTAAATGAAGTAACAGCCTAGCAAGCAACTTTGCATTGCAATGAAATGCTGTGCAGGGATGACCCAATTGCTTCAGAAACAATGTAGTGTACAAGCCCAGTCAAAGCAGCACGTGTTATTTATAGGTGCAATTTAGCTGGGTCACAGAATTTCCTAATTTGGCTGCCTTGTTCTTGTGGATTTCTGCATCCAGGGTAGATGTGCTGGTAGCTCTGCCCAGCCTGTCAGTATGGCTCATGTAGGTCGTTCCAAAAGAAGTGGGAGTTACTCCTGTTACTCTCAATGATGAGTTAAATCTGGAATCCTCCTGTAAATGCCAGCTTTGATAATAATTTTGCAGTTGATTAATGTGTGCACTGTGACTGATCCTCTATGGCTGCTACAGAGCACAGATTGTCACTTCTAAGTACGTGATGTTGGGTAGTGTGCGAGTCTGGGATTGTCCCTGTTTCTTTCCCTCCTCTTTTCCCTCCTCTATCTGCCCTTTTTTATTTTGGCTTAAAAATAATGTATATTGGTTTTGAGTTGAATTCTTTTTGTATTTCTGGCAGTATTATATTCAGGCATCTGCCAGTAAGAAGTGATTGATGAAAATGAAACTTTTTCCACAGATAGGGAAAAGTAGTAGTCTAATCTCATGCTTTGGTGTTCTCAGGGCCATCCTAAAAATATGTTTTATTTTTCCCCTTAAAATACCGTTAGTATAAAAATAACTGTAAATTATGAACTCTTTAAAAGAGAATTGTTACATAACACAGAAAGAAAACTGAATTCTGAGCCAAGCTGTATGAATTTCATACTTTTCCTTTGCTGGCACCAGTCAGAATGAAGTCCCTGACTGGTGGACAGCATTGGCAGGGTAGTGCTTTTTATGGAAATAACCTCTGTGTGTGTGATGTTGCAGGATTTATTGGTTATGCTCCTTATATAAACCATATTGTGCAGCAATGGAATCTGCAGGATAATGATGATGACCAGCTGTTTTACACCAAAATCTATGTTGACCCATTGGCAAGGGTAGGTAGTGACTGGCTTTCTCATTTCTTTCTGCTTGAAGTAACATGCTGCTCCTCATAAAACAACAGGAGAGAAAAAGAAAAGGGATGCTGTGTCTTTATTCTGGACTGCCATATTGACAGTTATGTTTGTTCTCCTGAGGTTCCTACTGCAGAAATGATGAACAGGCTTCCAAAGGGTCATGACTTGATATATTATTTCAGACTTTCTTCAGATTCAGGCAGGTTCTGCTTCATTGTTAGAAATAATAGCTCTGAGGTATATGATCAGACACATTCATCTCAATGAGGGTCTCGTGTACTTGGCAGTTTGACGGCCAGAGAATGTGGCATTTTTCCAGGGTGTCACTGAACTACTTGCTGATCCAGTGTTTTATATTTTGGCTTGCTGCCATTTCAGATCCTGCCTTCAGCTTTTTGTGCAAATATGTTCAATAAAGCTGCATCGTAAATTTTTGGTGAAGACCTCCTTGTGCCCTAGCTTAACAAAGTTCTCTGCTGAGTAGCAGCAGCATCAAAGCATGATAGATGTCAGAGGCATGTTCCTGATGCTGGAAAAAGAGGGCTAAAGAGAGTTAAAAATGTATTGATACAAAAAGACTTTTAGAAGCTGATAAAGCAGAATTTTGATAATTATTTTGATTATTTATGTGCTTAAGGCAGATGCAAAGTTTTTGAAATATATACATGTTATTCCTGGCATAACTTAATGGAAAATCATATCTATTTGGATACAGGTTCAGAAATAGAATAGAATATTTCTGTTGGAAGGAACTTACAATGATCATCTAGCCCAACTGGCTGACCAGGATGGGACTGACCAAAAGCTAAAGCATGTTGTTAAGGTCATTGTCCAAATGCCTCTCAAGTACTTGACAGACTGGGGGCATTGACAACCTCTCTAGGGAGCCTGGTCCAGGGTTTGACAACCCTCTTCATAAAGAAAAGGCTTTCTAATGTCCAGTCTGAACCTCCTCTGGTGCAGCTTTGAACCATTCCCAAGGCTCAGCACCTTCTTCTCCTCCTCAGGAAGCTGTAGAGAGCAATGAGGTGGCCCCTCAGTCACCTCCTCCAAACTAGACAAACCCAAAGTCCTCAGCTGCTCCACATAAGATGTTCCTTCCAGCCTTTAAAGTTTGAATTGATTTCACAAAAGTGAAGTCAGATGGCGGCTGCACAATTGAAAAGACAGCATGTAGAGACATTAAAGCTGACTCTGCACCAGAGACAGAAGTTGTCTAAACAGATTGTCTTCTCCACAAAAAATGTGTATCTCTGTGCAGGACACTACTGCACGGTGATTCAAAATGCCTCCATGGTGCTTGCCATACATCACCACTGCTGCTTTGTATCATAATGCCCAATGCCCATACAAAGTATGCTATTTGTATAAGGGTTTTTAAGTGTGCTTTAAAGGTCATCTACTTTGATCAACACTTTTTAAAAGGCAAAACGTGGTACTCAAAGTAAGAATCTGGGTTTAATAATACATTAGGAACTTGTTTTAAAACCGCTAGTGTTTTCTTTTCTGACACGTTACTTAAATTTGACTTTTGTATCTTTGAGATTGTGAAACACAGTATGTTTTGTTGCTTAGCCAAGACTTGCTGATTTTCTTAAGACACAATTCTTTGGCTTATACTGCTAAATTGCAGTTTCTTTGGAGAGTTATAGCCTTTATCCTTCATGTTTTAAAGTTTCTGCATCTATAAAGCTGATTTTTATACAACTGAACAACTCTGGAATACAGAAAAATGCAACAATATAAAATAAAGAATTATATTTAAGAGCTGAACACGTAGTGTAGTTTTCCCTGATTACTTGCTGCCATTGTGGTATAACTGCAACATTACTGTAAAAATAATGGCTTTTGGAATGCCTCAACATCTTTGGTACTTTTGTTTCAGGAACGCATTAACATTACTTTGGACCACAAATGTACAATTTTCCAGACCCTCAATGGAGCTGTTGGTAAGTGTATGATTTGCACATTGTATGTTTTATTAGTTGTTATTAACACTTTCTTTGCTTAACCATGAATGTAGTTTCCTAAATACGTGCTTGTTTTCAAGAAATGCTTGAATGGGTAGACCCAATTACCAGATTAGTTACAGCTCTTTTGGGTTGAATATTAATTTATTTCTCCCATTGATAAAATATTTGATTTAAAATAGAAAATATAGTTTTTAATAAATTCAGTTAGCAGTAAATAGAGAGTTAAGAATAATTTTTCCATCTATTTGTCACAAACTTACTTACAGGAGTAAGATCGGTAAATAAAATTGCATTTCTCGTGTCCTCAAGCAAATGGCTATACATAATGAAATGCAAGGTGGAATAATGTAGAATTTCCTTTATTCAACTGTCATGTATTTAAATGGAAAAATGCACCTCTGCAAACTTGCTTTCTTACATTTAACCTCCAATTATGGAACAACTTTTTATAGTCAGATCATATCTGAAATAACTATGATTTCTCCATAAATAGCATTTGCTCTAAATTAGAATTATTTTTAACGCAGATTTTATTTCTGTACTGAAGGCTACTGATAAACTCTGAAGTTTTATGTCACTTTATGTAGCATGAAGACCTTAGAATTCAAGACCTACTTAAAAAAAAAATGAACTAAAGCTTCCAAATAAGTAACAGTGACAATGATAGCAACTGCAAGGTAAATTGTATCATCAAGGACTTAAAGAACTCTGAAATTTTAGGTTTTATTTATGAACTTATTGCTGTACAACTTTGATTTGCAGATGAAGTCCTTTTGAAATTTGAAGAAAGAAAAGTAAGAGCAAGGAATTCAGTGTATGACACACTACCAGTCACCATTCACGGGAATGGTCCAACTAAAGTGAGTGGCAGTTTGTTTTTATTTTCTTGCAAAACTAGAATTTTAATAGAAGCAAAAAAAACAGTGGTAGAAGAGTCTGACACAGTCATAGCACTCCACCACTGCTCATTTCCATTTAATGTTATTACGAATTGCAGGGATAAAACCCCCATTCTAGTAGCTCTCTCAATCAAGTTATTCTGCTGTCACTGTAACTTGATATCATTGCTGAAACAACTTGTTCTGCTCCTGAATTCATTGTAGCATGGAATATGAGGAGCAAGTAAGCTTATGTTAATTTGTTCACTAACACAAAACATTCCTTGAAGCTAGTGGTGAATGTCTATTTGGTTATTAAATTGTAGTCAGAAGAGTAGGTTTTCAGGAGGAGGATAATCTAACCAAGAGTGACAGGCTGGGATACAAAACAGTAATACATCTGTTTCTAGCATAGATCTGGGTGTGTGTATACACATATATAAAAAATATATTGTATGTAGGCAAAAGAAAAAAGTCTGTGTGTGTGTAAATGTGTGTGTATATGTACATATGCGCACATGCAGCTGGCTTTTGTTTTTGTATTCAGTGTCATTGGTCCCTCCTTGCAATGTGCCCATGGCTCATGAGCTTTGGGTTCATGGTAAAGCCCTGTCTGCCCTGTGAAACAGCTGTTGTGGCAGATTCCGTTCATGTGTAAGGATTCAGTGGCCAGAGAACCTTGCACAGTTCCTCTGAGAGAAATGGCTGTCTTTGTAATACAGCGCTTGCCTTTCTTTGTTCTGTATCCAAGAAGTGTAAAGGTGGATCATTTAGAGGAGAGTCTAGTGGCTGAAGGATTGCCCATGGCTACTTTCTAAGTCCTACTGAATAAATGTTCCTTACTATAGTTCCACATTTTCAGAAAAATGCCTTTCAGGAGAATTAAGTAAAGTTTGAAACTCATCAATATCCCCCAGACTTCTGCTTCTTAGTTTTTGCACTGTATTTCATTTTTGGAACTAGTGAACATAACGATGCCTGTATCTGTTTGGCTTATAATTACTCATTAGTGGTGAAATCTATGACCAATTTCTTCCATATTGCTAGATATTTTTGCCTCAATTAAATCCCCAAGTTGTCTGTCATCACTGGCTTTGCTGACATGTTGCCAATGAAAAGTTCTTTATTTTACATTTGGGCACACAGTTTAGGATGGAACCTCTCATACTAATCCATGAGTTATGCTACATTAAACAAAAATCTCTGCTTGTAGTGATGTAGTTTTAGAAACAAAGAGGAAACTCTTGCAATGTATCACTTTGCCTGTATGGTTAGGTTCTTCTGTTTTAAACTTAGAATAGAACTGAGAGGACAATGGTATATTAGGACTGGAAAATTTTTCATTAGTTAGTAAATAAACTAGCATGAAAGTAATTCCCAGAATTAACTCTAAACAGTTAAAAGTTTTTTGTTTACAAGATAATTCTATTTTGTATTTAATCTCTCCACTTTGCAGGTTAGTAAATAGTAGCATTGGTTAGAGACACTTCTTGAAATGGGTACTGAATTATCATCATTTTCTGACTTGTAATACTTGGAGTTTTTTTACCTTGAATGAAATGTCATTTTTATCAAATACTCTTTTTCATAGCCTTTATGGTACATATATAATCTCTATTTTGTAAATAAAAAGAGTAAGAAAAAGGGTTTACCAGCTACTTTTGTATGTTTGTTTCTTGCCAGTTGCCTTTAGTTACAAGAGATTAAAGGAATAAGCTTGAATTGTTTAAAAAGAACAGATCACCATATGTATGCATGTTTCATTAATCTGAATTGTTCATTTATTTACCAGATTCACTTGAATTATTTGGGAAACTATATTCCTAATGCTTGGACACGGGAAACTGGTTGCAGTGTCTGTGATTTAGACTTAGTAGACCTGTCAACAGTAATGGTAAGAATACTCCTCACTGTAACAAACCCCTTTTGAATATGGTTGATAGGTGTATAGTGATTTCTGGTGCAAAGGGGCTTTGTTATGCATTATTATGTTTTCTAGACATATCAGGACATTTTTTCTGGTACGTGAAACTGTAAAGATGGAGTTTTAATTTATTTGAATTATCAGTACTTCTAGAAGTACTTGTATGCATGTGTCTTAATATAGGTTTCTCCAGTGTTACTGAAGATGATCCCATCCCCAAAAGCCTTACAAATCTTTACCTCTGTTCAACTGAGGGTGAATGAATAATTTTTGAACCATGCAAGGTTCAAGTGAATAATTAGAATTTTGGAGGTGGAAGAAAAGCTCTTTAGATATTTTGGATTTTTAGTGACAGACCTCAGTATACATCAGTTGAACAATTTCTATTACAAATGGAGCTTAATAGTTAACTAACATGGTTATAATTCCTATTTTCTGTGATAAACAGTCAAGACTGCCTTACTGTGTAAAGGACAATTCAGACATCTGTATTGTATATGTAAATGTGTTTCTGTAGAAGAAATCTGATGTAATTGAGACTGGATTTCAGTGCAGTCTTCAGAATTCTTGTAGGACAAACATACACTCGGCATGTGTGTATATCCAGTATTTGGCAACTCTGGCGCTTTGGCTCCAAGCATGATGTCTCTAGTGTCCTTAAGAATATTTCAACTCGTACTCAGTAAATTTTAGGCAGAGTGAAAACTAAGCTGTACCATGTGGAATTGTAAGGCTTGGACTTAAAAGGAAATTCTGTTTATTCTTAACAGGCTGTTTCCAGCAGCTGTTTCATTTGTTCTGTGTTGAAGTTTTGAATGAGAACAGGTCCTAGAAGGTTGTGTTGAGGATAGCATTAAAGAAGTGATGGCTCGTTATCTTTGTAAGGAAAGGAAAAAGTGAAAGAATTTCTGATCAATAAGCAGCTAATGGACTTGGATGTAAATTAAAAAGTTATTGCTGGAATTGTATCTTTCAGATTTTTAAAATATTTTTTAATTTTATTTTTGCTTTTAAGATACAGCATTTGAAAGATGTTCTAATGAAAGTGTTTACATTCCCACATAAAGTTTATCTGTGGAAAAAAAGTTGTCTAAGTTTTTTCTAATGGTGTTGGTAATTAAGACGTGGTTGGGGAGCAGTTAAATCTTAAAGCCAGTAATGGGGAGTAGCTTGCAATGACTTGCTGGGTTTATGTACATCTACTTGGAATGTGTCTTCTTTACTGTAATGCATTCTTTGGACTTCATACCTCACTCTGCCAGCAGAAATAACAAGACTTTTCTTGGCCTCAGTGGAAGTGTTTACTTCAGGCATTTCGAAGTACAAGCAGTATTTCATTTTCTGAGCATGCTGTCTGTTCAGGCCTGCCTGGTTGCTGCTTAACAAGAAATCCTCAGTGAAACGAGAAATACCCCCTTTTTTTTTTTTTTTTTGGCTTGATTTTGGGGTTATGTGCAAAGGAGCTGAGAGCTACATATGCAGAGTCTTTTGCTCTGTCCTTGTCCTCTTCACAGAAGCAGGATCTCCTGGGCTGTGATCATGGCTGACGTGTGGAAACACTCAGTAACTGCTTTATTCTGGTAATGTCATCAGCCTGTGCCATCCCCAAATTAGCTATCTGTTCAGGTAAAAGTAGGGCAGTGGAAAATATGTTGAAGAATTCATCTTGACAAAAATTCAAATTTTTGCCACTTTTTTTAGGCTGTTTTTTGGTTTTGGTTTTTGTTTGTTTTGTTGTAGGAGGTTTGTTTGTTTGGTGTTTTGTTTGTTTGGGGTTTTTTGCTAAAATCTAAATTAAATTGGGCAAGAAACTTTATCTCCTTCGAACTGCTTCTTAAATCCTAAAGCTTGCTACTGCTGTGAAGACTTCCCTGTGCATCTGGAAAGGGTGACCTCACTCATCCTCTCACTTCACTGGCAACTCCTGTGGCAAGAGATCCAACACTTTGCTCTGTGTAGTTGCACTGAGACATTGTCCTGTACTTCTTCCAAAAATTGTCATATGCTCAACTACTGCTTGTGAAAAGTCAACTTTAAAAGTCAAATATATGACCTCAGTGAAAGTGAGAGAATCTGTCAGAAAATGTAACTTCCTGGTACAGGCTGGATGTTTTTGCTGAGGCACAGCTGTGAAGAACCAAAACCTCCGACTTCATATACTCAAAATACTCATTGTGACCTAGATTCAGATTATGCAGTGACAACTCTATGGTAAACCAGGGTCTAGACTGATGAGCTCTTTGTTTTGAGGAGATGCAGTTTGCTCTTAATTTTTTAAACTATTTTTCTTCGGTTGCTCTCCTGAGATTTCAGTGCAGAGCCAAGTGGTTCACACTTCAATGTACTGAAGCAGTGTCAGTAATTTCTCATTGTCCCTATAACCTTTGCAGGTCCAGCCTGAACCTATTTCTCTTTGTCCTGCAGAATAAGGGGAGAATGACTTAGAATAAAAAAAAAAAAAAGTGCAAAATATAGTTACTGCAGCAGTTCTGTCATTAGCAGCACGTGTGTGTGCTCAGGTTGGTCTGATGGCACGTGCTTTCCTGGCCACCAGCGGTACCAGTTCCTGTGATACCAGTCTCAGTGGAGTGGTTACCAGAGAACATCACAGGTGCCTTTTTCAAGACACACCAACATATGTCTTCATGAGTTACTTTGAAGTTAGTAGGATCTCTGTGTGGTGCTTATGAGGTTTGCAGATGAGGCAGTGAGTAGGAGATAGTCAGGATAAACACTGGTGCCTAATGTTTCCGATCTGGTGCCTTTGCCAGGATGTTTCTGGATTTCCAATGTAGACAGTGACACTAAAATCTCAGCATGCGTTGATGATTTATCCAGACATTCTTCAAGTGAGTGTTGGAAAGCTAAGGAGATCTCACTGGCAGCCTTTTATACTCATCTAAGGTTTCTCTCTGAGCCTGTAGAGGGTTAGGCATTTATAGTAATTCTCTGGGTTTGATGTGGAAATAATTTTTGTTAAATCAATATATTACTTTGTAGGAGTTGAAGCTTTTGAAGATTAAATTTCTTTGTCTTGCAGAATGTAATATACATTAAGAATACACAAAGGTGCTGTTAATGTTTGTTCTAGTGGTCATGATCTCTATCAAGCACGTACAACCTATGAATTAATACCACTATTCCAAAGATGTGAATTCACATTAAAATAAGGTGGATAAAAGTTCAGTATCTTTGTGTGAGGAGAGAAGCTCTAATTAGTTATCAAAGGTCTTTCTAAAATCAGCGAGCAGGGAAGTAATGCAAAACTCTCTTTAAAAAGATCATAGAGAAATAGCGCATGTACAATTATAGAAGGGTATTGCAGTTTTCATCTTAAAGTACAGATGAGTAAAATATTTTGTGGCACTTATTCTTTGACTGCTTTTAAAAAACTGATCTTTCCTATATTTTCTTATATTTATAGCTTATGTACGTTATTTTCAAAAAATTAGTTTGCCATGTCATTCTATAGGTGTATTTCTTTAAATGCTTCTTTTGGTGTGTTAGTATTTTATTAAAATAAGAATTTTAAAAACAGTGATCCAGTTTCTGTTACTGAATTCAAAGAGTTTCTAGCAATATTAAATTCACTATCTTTGCTTTTTTGTGAAGCCAGTGAAAATAAACAGGGTGCATGGGACTTTGGGTTGCTTTGGATTGTTTGAAAGCTGTGTGGACTAAGTTTACTACAACATGACATTAGTTGCTCTTTAATATAACTGATCTTAGAAAGGAGGCAAATCTTATTGGTTGTGTCAAAATATCATTTTTTTTAGGAATATCCAAGAGTAAAAATTGGTGTTTTCATTGAACAACCAACTCCTTTCCTAACTAAATTTTTAGACAGACTGTTGACTCTGGACTACCCACGGGAGGCACTCAGTATCTTCGTTCATAATAATGTAAGTATGATGTCACTGTTGTGCAAACCTTCAATTTTGGAAATTATGCAATGAGTCAAAGTGTGTGAGGGGAATATATGGATTCTATACAGAAACATAGTTATAATGCATAAGAGAATTCTTCAGAGTTTAGTATGCAAGACTATGAAAAATACACAAATTAAATGAAATTGTGGCAGGGCTTACTAAAGTCTATTCAAAGAAACTGCTAATGAAAAGGAGTGTATTTTGAAGTGTGTGCTTCTGGGGGAGGTATTGCTTTACATAAAACAGTAGAGTAGAACAAGAATAGAGTAGTTCCAGTTGGAAGGGATGTACAACTATTATCTAGGCCAACTACCGACTGCCTGACCACTTCAGGACTGATCAAAAGTTTTAGCATGTCATCTAGTAGTTGATATGGGATTTGCTTTTCATCCTGATACCCCAGTGCATTTGTGTTTTTCTTGGTATTCCTGCTGGGTCCCATGGGAAAGACTGGTGTGTTCAGATATATTCTGATTGGTACTACAGATAAGTTGCTTTTGAATACTTTTTGCTAATTACCTAATGACCTGGTGTTTCTGATGCTTCACCAGCGGCTCCAGTCAGTTTTGCTATTTTGAGCAGCCTGGTCTAATGAAAGGTGGTGTTGGAAGGAGATGGTCCAACCCTAACCATTCCGTGATTTTATAATTTTAATGAGTGAGATGTCAAATGTGTATAATTCTTTCAGAAGAAACTGAGCTGAAGGAGAAATGGAAGTAAAACTTAATTGTACTCTTTTTTCTTCTTTTCACTGTGTGTGCATTACTGTTGATACAGTAGAATGAAAGGAATAAGTAACAGAAATAGAGCTTATCTTTAAAGCCTTCAGTGTGATTTCCTTAAGGGGATGTTAAAAGCATAAATGTGATATGCACATAGGAATTGTAGGCTATTTTGTTGCTTCAGCCAGAAGTCATATGAATATGACTTCATATTTGAAATGAATATAAGGCTGAGTGGCTTTTTATTATAGTGGGGAAAAACCCTACCGAGTATTTTAATTATTCTAAAGTCAGCCAAAAGCTACAAGGAGGGCACTGGTTTGGAAGTATTGTCGCTAAGATCTTGTAAATAGAGGTAGGGTAAATAGAAATTAAAGAAACAATCAGTGTGACTACATTTTAAAGAAACAATGATTGTTCTTGCACGCTTAGGTACAGGTGACAGCTGTCACTCTAAAGTGATTTGGTAGTGGCATGAAAAACTCCTGTGTGTGGTTGTAAGATGGGTTTTAAAGACTGTAACATAGATATCCTAAAAAATATTGTGTAAACAGTCTGTATATCTTGCATCGTTGCACAACTTTGATTAATATTGCTGATGTGTTGGATTATTTTGCTAACATTTTGGACAGAAGAGCTTCATTTTAATGACAAGTATACTGGAATATTTTCAAATAATGTGTGACAACTGTTTCTTTAGGACAAAATACAATGTGTTCTTGGACACTGTGTTTACGATTTCATAGCAGTGTGCTTTACATTTGCGCTAACAATTGCAACATGATTACAGGAGGTTTACCATGAAAAGCATATCAAGAAATTCTGGGAAAAAGCCAAGAACATTATCAAAAATATAAAAATTGTTGGACCTGAAGAAAATTTGAGTCAAGCAGAAGCCCGAAACATGGGAATGTAAGTTCTAATTCATAAAGCTGTTGTATTGATGCATACACAAATGCTTTTTCATCTTGCATGTATATTATTTTGCATCTTAAACATTAACAACTTCTTCAGATATGAAAGTGGGAGCTTTTGTGGTAGGAAAGATCTAGATATAAGATTTGAATGGTTGAGTATTTTATGTTTTTTGTCTAATATAAAAAGCTGTTGGTCATTGTGAAAACATCTCTCTGGTTTGGAGTACCTCAATAGTCTCATATTGTCTTCTGATGGAGGCACAGACAATGCATAAACCATAATAATGGTTTCATTTTTGGTTTTTTAATTCAAAATATTTTCCAGTTAACTTACTGCAGAGTTTTTTCATGGAACAGAAGTACCTGTTGCATTGGATATGCTTTTAACAATTGCATTGTGGTTGTTCTACTCCCCACTAATTTTTAAGTGACATTGTATTTAAGTAAACTTACAGTTAAAGCATTTGCCAGGCCTGAATCTGAATCTTGGAATTTATGTGCCACATCAGACCTCCCTGTTGAAAGGTCTCTTTAGTGGCTGCAGCACTGGCCACTACCACAGAGTTGCTCGTGGCTCTCCCAGTACATCAGTCATATTATGGAGTTTTACAGACCGGGATCCCACCAAAATCAGGGCCACCTTTCTGGGGCCGTTGAGAAAACTTTATTGTATGATAATTCTTTTACTCTCTCTTCCACCAAATCTTCCAGGAGTGTTAGAGCAGAGAAGTTTGTTTCAAAAGGTCATTTTCGGTTCAGAGATTAAGAGCATAGCATAGGCTGTTCATAGCATCAACTGAAAGGATGCAAGTCTGGTCTGGAGTTGCTCTGGTGTTCTTGGAAATCTGTTTGAATGGGGTTTTGTTGTGCTGAAGCCACTGGGAAACTGATCTCTGGCTGAGGTCCAAGCCGCTCCCCTCGCCTTTCTAGGAAATGCTGCAGATGTCCAGTGTTAGCCTAAGCAACTATTCACTTGTTTATAAATCATTTTTTCTTTATTTCTGATTGTCTCTAAAGCAAATGTACCGTGTTTGTAAACTCTTTTTAGTGTATGTTATGTGCAACTGAGATGGCTACTCTTGAGTTGCCTTTTCCTCTGTGTTGTCATGTAGACAACATACAACATACAGCAGAATCTTTAGTGTAATCGCTATCTATACTGTTACTAAATCTCACCCAAAGATCTTTAAACTGTCATCTTTTGATAGAACCTACTGACTTAAAATGTGACAGAGCTTTTGATACGTGGTCTTTGCTTGATCTGTGGATAAGAAAGTCATTTATATGCATATTTAGCATGCTAAATAAATAAAAAAATAAATATGGTTTTGCCTGGGTTGCAGATGAGATTTCAGCCAGCTGTTACAGAATTTGTTATGACTGAAAACATAAAATAGCAGTTAAATACGTGCAAGCAATAACAAAGTCAGGAAATATGGAAATCTATCTCACGCACTTCTAGGCTTTATTTGTACAAAGTGTATTTTTCATAATATTTTTTCCCCCAGTACTTAGAGACTTCAGTGTTTTTCTTTTAGAAGGATTGATTCTTTTGCTTCCTCCCTCAAAAACATTAACAGAACTGAGTAGGGATTTTCCTAGACTTTTTCAAAAGTGTCTTTTGCCTCAACTTTTAGTGGTAATGCGCACATTTTAATGGAAGTTTACATTGAAAGCTTTGAGAAGTTTCAGGAAGAATTGTAGATCAGAATCAGAGTTCATTGACAACACTGAATTTTGAGCTATATTTGGGGTTTCCTATGTGTTTCTTGAAGGCGGATATTCAATCATTGTCTCTGAGCTCCCATTTGGTATTGATAAATGATGGTATGGACACAGGAGGACTCCGTTTCAGCCCTTTGAGTAGGGCAAGTATCTTGGATGTGGTTGAAGGAAGAGCAGGGATTAAATCTTTGTCTCCTGGATGTCAGTGTTTCCCATTAGAGACTTGGATTTTCTGGAGCTGCTTCTCTGGAACTCTTCAGCAGTGTTAGGTTCCAGCCTGAGATGGAGGAGGAACAGTTTGAGCTTTGAGTGTTGTAGAAAGACAATTTTCCCACCTGTACCTGATTTCAGTAGCTTCCAAAGGCAGTGACTGTGGTAATAATACTTAAGCATGAGAGGCAAAAGTAAACATTAGTGCTTTATCTGTTTTCTGGCTACATTTGATTGTTTTCAGTGATGGTTGATAAGAGTTTCTTTATACTACTGTGGCTGCCTGGAGAGATGCAAAATGTAACCCTAAATGGCAGGCAGCGTCACCCAGTTTTTCAGTGGGTGTTGCAGACTTGTATCTGGACATCTTTTCTTTCAGAGGTCTGTCAAGTGGTTTAAGTGCTCTTATGTTGGGCTTGTAGTCCACGTTTGGAATTGTATTTCCAAACTGAGGGGTGTAAAAATTATAGCTTGATTTAATTGCAAGTTCAAACTGTGTTAACAAAAAAGGTCAATAGCAAAGAAATTGGGTAGACCATATGTCTCACTGTTATAAACAACTAATTCTTTGGAATATCTCAGTGGAAAGTATGAGGAAGGGAAGAGCAGTGACACTTTCCCATTTTCAGATGAGGTCACTGTTCCAGATGGGCTTGTGGTTTGTAAATGAAATCAAACATCACTCTGATTGCAAAATACTTTAAACTGATCTGCTGAGCTTCACTTCACACTTCCAACAAAAAAATCTTGGCTATCTTTGAAATTTTTGTTAATCACTATACTGAAATTACTCTGTGTACAAGAACACTGGCTTTCTTTTCAACATTTGGTCTTAGTTTAGAGCAGATGGAGTGTAAAGCAAGTAGATTGAAGGTTTTAGCCACTGAATTTAGATAAGGAACTGTATTACTGTACATATGACCGTGGATAGAAAGCTCTTTCCACTTGTTCCTTGCATTGACCTGGATATGCATAACAAATAGTTTCAGTATAATCTGGGATTTCTCCATCTGGAGAGGTTTGCTTATACTGTAAGAATGCTATACTCGAAGGCAGAACAATATTCAGGATTACGTTTATTTCCTTGGAAAAGCTACTTGGCCACAATGAAAGCCTAAAGAGAAGATGCATTAATTTCTTGAGTGTATGCTTTCTTTATTAATTTTGACTGAAACTTTTATCACTCTTTCTCTCTGTCTGAAACCTGTAGTGTTGGAGAGATTTTTGCTAATGACCTTAAAGCGCAAAGGATCACCAAAAGGCAAAACTTCATGTTTTAAAGCACGATTCTCCTAGCATTTTCAGGTACAAGTCATCATGTCAAATGTGAAGTACAAGTTTTGCCATTTGGTGATCCAGTCTTCAATGTTGGAGAAAAAGAAATAAGTGGAAAAAAGGGAGTCAGAATAGTAACTTTGAAATTTCTGGACTATTTAAGACAGTAATGCTTTCAAAGAGCTCTCAAATGATTACTGGATGAATGAATGAATGAATGTGACTTAGACCAAAGCTTTTAATTCAGTATTCTGTGGTTTGCATTACTATGTGAATGAAGAACAGGAGGATTTCTAACACTAAGCACATGGGACCAATTGTAATAGAATTCTCTGGTTCTGGATTTAAAGGGAGTGGGAAGGAAAAAGTTGAACGACAATACATTTTGCTATTACGTAATTAATTTTCCCATCATGTTTACCTACAACTAAATCTAAACCTGTTCCACTTTATTTATCATATTTTCCCAATTAAAAGAATTAATTCGTATTTTTCTTAGCAGCAAAAGGTTTACCTGCTTTTGGCCCAATTCTGGCCAGTGTTGTAGCTGGAACCCTGGACTGACAGTAAGTCTGTTGGTCTCTCAGGTTTATTTTCTCCATTAGAATAATGATAAAGGGGCTGAATGTTTTTGGAAGAGAATTAACATGCAATGCCAAGTGCAATATAAAAGTCAGGTTACTATTGATAATTGTAATTTAGCTAATAATAAAGCTTCATGTGAATTGTATTCAGTAGTTGTAAAGCTTTGAACAGAATAGGTTAGTAATGGAAAATGCCATAAAGACTGAATTGCAGGACCATGTTATAGCCAAAACAAAATCTGCTGGTTTCAATTGGGGCAATTATGTGAGAAAGTGCTGATTAAGGAATTTCTGTCATAAAATTGCATATATAAGAGAGAAGGTCAGTTAAGGCAAAATCAGAGAGTGACCGAAGATTTAAACTGTGGGTGTCCAAGTACAATGATTTCAGCAGTAGTGAGAAGACAACTTTTGACATTTGGGTATTTTAAAAATTCTTCTCAAATCATTACTAATGATCAGACTTAAAACAGGAAGAATTGCTTAAATTTTTGGAATATAAAAAGCTCTGCCTTTTACTGTGATTCCAACCAAGTCATGCCTCTTTAGACCTTTGTGCAGAAGAAAGTTTAAACAAAAAGACCCAAAAGGTGTTGATAAGTAGTAATCCCTATGGAACATCTAGTGCTAGGCACTGGAAGGGAATGGAGGTAAAGCAGGCAGGAAGCCTTGCCAGTTGTTGCCTTGACTACTATGTAATCTGTCATACCCACCACTTCTCAGATCCTCTGAAGTGACAGAGATCTTTTCCTTTGCAGAAAATAGTCACAGTTGATCAAATTAAATGGAACTTCAACTAAAGCAGTGTTTATAGATATTGTAAAACAAGAAAGTAAAATAATCTTAGTGTTTCAAGCTGTTACGATGGAATTAAATTAGGGAAAACACACAAAATCAATAATACCACCTACATGATATGAAGCTACTGCTGTAGTATTGACTTGAGGAAATTGGTCTGCTTTCTCTAAAAGGATATCCGATTTGATGTAATCTCCTACTACTCTGATGGCGTGGAAAAGCTGAATTCACTATACCAGGTCTTGGCCTAGCAAGTGCACCCTGACAGAAACAGAAAAATGTGGTCTGTGTATCATTTACCTTTACAGTAGAATGTCTTTTCTGCTGCGTTTCTCTTGAAGGCCTGTGAGTCTGCACAGATAATTTATTTTCTGAGACCAAAATCTTAGCATAGAAATACTGCATCAAAAATTCAGTTACTTTTTCTAATTTCCACTGCCTGCCTATGCAGTTTATTTCCCTTTACCAACCGTCTTGGTCTCGTAAGTTACAGGAAAGACAAAAAAAAGGTCTTATAAGGAAGTATACATTTAATTTTTGTCTTACACCCTCCATAAGGTTTCAATTACTATTCAGATCAGCAGATCACATCTGTAGAATCTTTTTCCAAAGACAATATTACAGCCACATGCAGTTACTTGCTAAAGGAGCTTACTTAATAAGGTCATACTTCACTATTAAGTGACTGTACCAATATCCAGCTGTATCGTAGGTATTACTGAACTTGGCAAAGGTCACTTAGTTTATTAAAAGAAAAATATAAGGCCATGTATCCATGTATTTAAATTTTCTTTTAGTTAATCACACTACTGTAATCTAAAGACACCTTTCTTTACAATATAGTATGCTGCAGAAGACTTTTAATGCAATGAATTAGTAGAATGCTTAGTTATGGTTTGAGTTTTTATCTGTTTGTTTTGTTGTTTGTGATTTTTCCCCATCCCCACCCCAGACACATGGGAGTTAATTATTTTCTGTCTTTTTAGGGACCTTTGTCGCCAGGATAAAGCATGTGACTATTACTTAAGCATAGATGCAGATGTCGTGCTGACAAACCCGAAAACTTTAAGGATACTGATAGAACAGAACAGGTGTAGTATATCTCTTACTTTGCAAAATTTTCTTTAGCTTGAAAGTATTCTCTGAGGCCCGTCCAGAGAAAATAACATCCCCTCTGTTCTCGCAGAGTTAGATCCTCTTTGCTTACCTGTGATATTTCATTGCCTTAGTTCATAACAGGCTTGGAGACCAACAATTCACAGAGTGTTTTGTTCCTATCACACAGCAATTCCTGATGTGAATTTCAAATGCTTCAGAGTTTCATATTTTCTTATTCAATATGTCACTTCACAGAAAGATAATTGCTCCACTCGTAACTCGCCATGGGAAGCTTTGGTCCAATTTCTGGGGTGCTTTGAGCCCAGATGGTTATTATGCCCGATCAGAAGATTATGTTGATATTGTCCAAGGAAACAGAGTGTAAGTAATTGTAAGCTAATTGTTGGAGTCAAGGCATCCAGTATGGTTATTAGCAATATATTGCATGAAAATATAAGAATACGGTATTATCCCTGTAGATATTAGGTTAGTTATATTGTTTTGTGTTTTCTATTTTATGGAAATATATTTATTTCCCATTCACAGCTTGGATAAAAAAAGCAAACTGTTCAACTTGATCAGCTGGTGTTAGTACTGGACACAGTCATTACTAATGTGTGATTACTCTAGCAGTGCATTATACAGAAAAAGGCAGGACAAACAAATAACAAATCCAAAACTCTATCCCTGAAACTTCAGCCACAATGAATGATTTTAGCATCCATCAAATGACTTTGTCATCTCTTTGGTGCTAATGCTTAACCAATGAACCACTATAATTTCTTCATGTGTTTCATCCTGTATATTGTGTCAGATATATTTCAAGGAGCTCTTCAGCAATAGTTTTGTCAAGGGTAAACTTTTGGGTTTATCCTTCCCTAAATGATGTAAGTTGTTCCACCACTTTCCCATGTGGTGATGCCTTTTCATTGCCCTGGGAGAACAAAATGGTTTGAAACAGATTGAGTGCTCAAATAGGACTGGCTTGTTTTCAGTTGTACTGAAAGATGTGCTCGTGGCACTGAGGGGGAGGAAATCTGCAGAGTGAGCGTTCTGAAAGCAATGTTTTTTTGTTGATTTTGGCCCAACTCACATAAATACACAGCCTGCTGTGGTCCATGGGTATTTGTGTAAGGAGGTCAGACCAGCTGTGTGAAGTCTCAGTGAAGTCTTTAAACTCATTTAAAAATCTGTTTTGGAATTACTTTCTCCATCTGGTAGTGTAGAATAGTATAAGTGAGTTTGACTGATTGCCTCACTATGGAAACATGAAGTACATTTGTGGTCAAAATTCTGTAGTGAATTTGACCTTTCTACATTTTTATAGCAATACTTCATAAAACTTCAATTACTGCCTACACGTATGTTTGAGATGTCCAGATGTAGTTTTTCAAATGTCTTGGGAACCTTTCAGCTCCTTCTCCTTGCAACTTGCTTAGTCTTGTCAGCAAATATAGAGATGCTGATTTAATAGAATAGGCAATAAAGTAGTTTTCATAGCTTTAAACTATTGATATGTGTTAGTTTTTTGTTTTTTTTTCTTTTTCAACAGAGGATTATGGAATATACCCTATATGGCTAATATATACTTAATTAAGGGACAAACTCTCAGATCAGAGATGAAAGAAAAGAACTACTTCATGCGTGATAAGTTGGATCCTGATATGGCACTCTGCAGGAATGCCAGGGAAATGGTAAGGTGTATCTGTAACAGCCTGCTTTCAAATACACGTCTTCGTGTCCTGCTGTACTTCACTGCTTTACTTGATTGGTCTTGGATGTTATATTTTACTTCTAATTAAAAGTACTGGCCAATTTTTGTGAGCTAGAACACTTCAGGTTTATTTCTTTAAATTGTTGACAGCAGAAATTTTTGCAAAGCAAGTGCACTGGTGCACTGACTGCATGATGATTTCTAGTTAAATTCCCAGAAAATTTTTGTTGAGGTTAAAACACCTTTCTCCCTGGTGAAACCTCAACAGATGAAAGAGGACTCAACTTCTTTACTGTGTTTGACTTAACAATGCATTTGAATCATCTCTATTATGGCCATTTTTATAGAGTGTGGAACTTGTAGCACACCAAGTTGGAATATTTTGTAATTTTTTATTTAAGTAGATATATATTTAAGCTAATGATGAACAGTGTTACATAAAAAGCCTGAGTGATTTATCAAATGGTAGGAATCTTCTTAAGGAGCATGAATTACTCATTAATTTTTCTAGATAGGTAGAAAAATTGTGTCAGAAATGTATTACTTGCATTAAGCTGTAAGTACTGAGAGAAAACTCATTTGTACTGCAAAGTTATGAATATGTAAATCCACATTTCTACTGATGTTTACACTAGTTTCAGCAACAAACAAATGAGACTTAAACCAGACCTATGTCCAGACACTATAGCATTGAAAAATAATTTTGCTGAATTGAACAAGAAAAGTTGGCAAGTATTAATTTTTTTATTCCCTCATAACAAGGCATGATCTCCTTTGTTTGTACTGATTCTTCAGAACGTCCCCATCCACTCCTGTTGTATTCAAACCTTCTCAGCATCAGTTATTGCCAACCTGTGCTTTCCATGCGCTCATTAAACTAATCTGACTGGCTCCTCAGACAAGTGCTTTCTCTTTTCCCCATTCTCAGTCTATGCTGTAGGATGGTTTGGTACGTGCTTGTTTTTGTATTGGCAGCAGATAAGAAGGGGCTGGTGGAAACAGCTTTGACATGTGTATTAAGAGCTTTGCTTGGAGATGCATGTTGTCTGTAAAGGCATATCAGCTACAGAGCAAAGGCTGCTATTTACCTGACATAACTGTGGAAACCTAATAGTAGTCGGAAAAAGAGAAAGATTATGTATCAGAAAACTGATGTGATGATTCTCCTTCATTTTAGACTTTACAAAGGGAAAAAGACTCCCCTTCTTCGGAAACATTCCATATGCTCAGACCCCCAAAGGTTTTGCTTTATTTTTTTATTAATTAGTTATTATTACATGCAGTATTATTCTACCACAGGAAGATACTTCTCCTCTGTCCACTTACTCTAATGAAATACTGCTCTAGCTTTCTCTTCAGTCTTCTAAGGTTCAAGTTTTTGCCAGGGACAGGTTCTTCATGAGCAGCACAAAGCATCTTAGAGAGGCTCGTTGTTTCCTCGGGGAGGTTTCTCAGCTCTTCCGAGGTCAAGGTGTGCTGACGCTGTGCCTCTGTAATTAGAACCGCTTCAGCAGTCCTAGGAAGGAGTAAAGCTCAAATCACTAGAAGGTCTGCCAGGCCCCCTCAGTGACCACACTGTCACTTTAAGCTGTTTTTCTTGACCCAGGCCCTCCTTATTCTCCCTGCTGCGTCTATTTTATTATTTGATAAGTGCCCAAAATTGGGCATGTTTAACATAATCATGATCTTTTTAACAGTTTAACTGTTTTTCAGACAAAAACGGACAGAAATACCAAAGTACCCAAATGGTAATGTCCTCATCCGCTGCAAATCCAAAAGTCACAAACATTTCAGAAATGAAGTTTTAGTCTGAAAAACTCTAAACTAAAAAATTACCACAGAACCTAAATTTCTTTTTTAAAATTACTTTTTTCTGCTACTATTTCTAATCAAGAGAGATCTGTTAATATCTTCTGTTAATAGCTTGATAATAAAGCTGTATCTTACAACTACTTGATGTCTTGCACATAATTATGTGACCAGACTTCAGAGTGCTCAGCTGTTTTGTATGCTGATCTGAATATTCTTGTATACTGTATTTGCAAATATCTTTTTATTTCAGGCCAATTCACCAGGTGGATCATGTAGTGAATACTCTGAAATAAGTTTCTTGTTCTGACTTCCACGAGCTTTTGATTGTTAGCTTATTCTTTCAGTTTTTAGTCAGAAACTAAACCTTAGCTGTTGGTTTTCTTGTATGAGCATTTTCAGTTTGAGAACAGATGCTTCCAAGGTGTCTGCTTAGGTTTTCTGGAAAGCAAATCAACCAATCACTTCTCTGTTTTTTTCCTTTCTCTAACTGTACATGATTTTATGTTCTCAACAATATACATTTCAGTTTAATGTGTTCAGAAAATCCATACAACCAAATGCTTGTAAACAAAAAATTCTGAACAGTAGCTGGTGATTAAAGTCAACCATTTGAAAATTAGGATGCTAAATGATTGGCATGTGTATAATGTGTGTACAAGGGTGTGATATATTTTATGAAAGTGCAGTCATAAACAGATTTTTAGAACTTGGTATTTGCCAAGATGGACAGTTTTGATAATGACACTTTCTCTACTTGCAATAGGGTGTTTTCATGTACATTACCAACAGACATGAATTTGGAAGACTTCTTTCTACAGCCAATTACAATACCTCCCACTACAACAATGACCTCTGGCAGATATTTGAAAATCCTGTGGTATGCATCTAATTATTGATGAAATTTATTTTAAAAAAAAAGTTTATATATAATAAAAGGCTTAGGTTTTAAAGACTTTACATGGAGAACGTTTGTTTATTATGTACTAAGTATTGATTGTGTGCTAAAAGGTGTTCTCTATGACCCATCTAAGGAAATGACAATGTATCAGTAAGGTAACTGATGACCAGAGTAACAAGCTAGAGATATGGCACTGATGTAACAGGTTTTATTATTTTTGATATGATGAGAACCAGTTTGTTTATGGGTATAAGAAATTGTTTAACTGTTTTCGTGCTTTCAGTAGAGTAAATGAATAGAGTATAAATTATTTTTTGTGACTTAAATTTATTTGTTCTGTTGTAATGTTTTAAAATCATCTTTTCTTAGGACTGGAAGGAAACTTATATAAATCCAAACTACTCAAAGATCTTCACCGATAATATAGTAGAACAGGTGGGTATCAGCAGTTGTCTAAAAATGTGTGGGACTGACTGATGCTAAATTTGCATACATTAACTATTTCCATGCAAATGCTGTTTTGGTCTGTGACTGAACAGTTTTTTGATGTTTTGGATCAGAATTGAATGTTTGCCATTTTGGTCTGTTTGATCCAGACTTCTTGCTTTCGTGCAGCAGTCAGAGCACTTGTGTTAGTTCTGTGACAATTAGGGACAGTGACTTAATGAACTTTGCCTCCTTAAGAAGCAGGGATAAATTGCTTTTGTGTTTAAAACAATGTGAAGTTTTAAACTGTTCCTCATAATAGCTTGTAATGTAGAGGATCAGTTTTTTATTTAGAGCCATAAGGCACAGAGTGCGTGGGTACACTGACACAGCTGTTGATGCTGGGTCATGGCTTACAAGGGAGCTTGTAATTTTTGCTTTTGTGAGAATGTACTTGTGGATCAAGTTTTTAAATTTTATTTTTTTTGTAGCCATGTCCAGATGTGTTTTGGTTTCCCATATTTTCCGACACTGCCTGTGATGAATTGGTAGAAGAAATGGAACATTTTGGACAATGGTCTGGTGGAAAACACCAAGTAAGTCACAGTGTACTGCAACAGAAAACATCCCAACAATTGCCAATGACCTGAAACCTCTGCTTTGTGGTATAAAATGCTCAGTTTTAATCTACCATGTAGCTGCTTGTTCAGTAGATTAAGAGATATTCTTCAATTAAGCTTGTGGTGGACTGATCTTGGCAGGACACCAGGCACCCACCAAAACTGCTCCCTTACTGCCCTCCTCAACTGAACAGGACAGAGAAAATATAGTGAAAGGTTCATGAGTTGAGGACAAGGAGAGATAACTCATTGACTACCATCACAGGCAGAACAGATTCAACTTGAGGAAATTAGTTTGCTTCCTATTCTGATTTGATTGATAGTATAATGAGTAATGAAACCACATCTTAAACCCTTTTCCCCACTCCTCCCTCCCAGGCTTAAATTTAGTCCTCATTTTTAATACCTCCTCCTGCCCAGCAGCTCACGTAGATGGAAAAATGGGAGATTGTGGTCATCACACATTGTTTCTTCCACTCCTCCCTCCTCAGGAGGACTCCTCACACATTTCCCTTGCTCCATTGTGGGTCCCTTCCATGGGGTGCAGTCCTTCAGGAACAGACTGCTCCAGTGTGGAATGCCTGTGGGGTTGCAAGTCCTGCCAGAAAACCTTGCTCCAGTGCAGGCTTCCCATGGGGTCACAGAGTTCCTTGGCACCCCCCTGCTCTGACATGGGGTCCTCCAGGGGCTGCAGCTGGATCTCTGCTCCACCATGGACCAGTATGGCCTGCAGGGGCACACCTGCCTCACCGTGGTCTGCTGCAGGGGCTGCAGGGGAATCTCTGCCCCGGCGCCTGGAGCATCTCGTCCTTCTCCTGCACTGACTCTGGTGTCTGCAACTTCAGTTGCATCTGCAACTCAATGAATAAAACCATTGCCCTAATCATCTGTACAGGCAACATCATCTTTACAGGCAGCACATCCAAATAGTGACTTATCCTTTAAAAAATGTCCAATTTTTGCTCATTAATATCTCAGCATTTTCCCATGACAGCTGTGGAATTGCTGTACAGCAAGCTCGCGTATGCTCCCTGAAGTATTGCTTTGTTGCAGTTCTGTGATCCTGCAGATTTCAAATAAATATTTGTAGAAATGCCAGAAATGTTCCACGTTCATATTTCAAGGCTATTTTTGATGTTTTCATTAGGACAGCCGTATTTCTGGAGGTTACGAAAATGTCCCAACTGATGATATTCATATGAAGCAAATCGGACTGGATAATGAATGGCTGCATTTCATAAGAGAGTTCATTGCACCAGTAACGCTTAAAGTGTTTGCTGGCTATTATACTAAGGTATGGGTTTAAAACTTTTGCAGATAATTACTCCATGGCATGACTAAATTTGAGTATTTTACTGAATACACCCTATTTGCTGTTGTTGGGGAGTTTATACATACCATAGTAGTAGTTACAGATGAATGTTGCTGATTTTTTTAACTAATCTTGAAAAAATCCCAAGAATCCTGTATGTGACTTGGCAGCTCACAACTTGAAGTCTGACTGTATATTTTGTTTCAGGGGTATGCTTTACTGAATTTTGTTGTAAAATACAGCCCTGACAGACAACGGTCGCTCAGACCTCACCATGATTCCTCCACATTCACAATCAACATCGCTCTCAACAAAGTAGGAGAAGACTTTCAAGTAAGTTGCCAACTTACCAACTTAAAAAATGTCTAATATTATTTTCAAACTAGAGCCCAAATGCATATTCTTAGAGACCAAGTTGAAAAGGAAAAGATGTGCATCACAATTTGGGATTTCTGATTCTTTGCTGTTTTTTAACAAGTACTGACTTTGCTCAGTTGTAGAAATCAGAACTGTTGATGTGGTCAGGCTGAATTATTCAAACTGGTTTCAGGTGGTGGGAGAGAAGGAGGTTAAAGAAAAACTTTGGAGATGTTAGCCATTTCATTTTTAACATTACTGAATTGCTACGTTCCTGTACAGGTTTAAACAGGGCCAAGTTGACTCAAATGGCTTATTTTGTGTAGAACTTTTTCAATGATTCATTTTGTGGCTGATCTACAAAAGAAAATTTTCAACTCTTTTACCTGTTTAGTTTTTGTCTGACCTAAATTATTTTCTACTCTGATATTGATTCAAACAAAACAGTCCCCAGAGTATGGAGCTAGGCAGGACGGTGGCAGTAATATCCAACTTTTCTAGTAGAGTAAGCCTGTTGTGTTTACAAACCTGTGTCATTCACAGTTCTTAACACCAATAAATGTGCTTGCCACAATTAGTACTCTAGAAAGCACACCTTCAGTTTGAAAACAGCAGCCAGATTAATTTAAGATTTATTTAAATGCTACCCTGGATAGAGGTGCGGTCCTGCACCAAGGCCTGTGAACGTGATTTGCTTCTCTCTGGTATAACCTACAGTAAAGT
Organism: Sclerurus mexicanus; assembly: GCA_013396755.1. NCBI lineage: Eukaryota > Metazoa > Chordata > Aves > Passeriformes > Furnariidae > Sclerurus > Sclerurus mexicanus. The sequence goes on along the minus strand of VWZF01000181.1, from coordinate 1,884,123 downwards.
TATTGAAGGTGTTTGTCCGAGTTGCTGCTTGGTGGGTTGTTATCCAGCAAATGCTAAAGCAAAGCAAGGGGAAATCTTGAATTGCAAATGCCTGTCTGTTATGTAATGTTCTAACGATGGTATCATTTAAACAACATTCTTAAGGGATAGTAAAAGAAAAAATTACCAGCCTACTAATAATAGAAAAATATTTGAAGTATGAATATATAAAAAAGAACTTTATTAAGATATAAGATAAATGTTTGGGGGTTTATGTTGTTTGTATTTTTGCTACAGGGAGGTGGATGTAAATTTCTTAGGTACAACTGCTCCATTGAGTCGCCCAGGAAAGGATGGAGTTTCATGCACCCAGGAAGACTTACACATTTACATGAAGGACTTCCTATCTTGAATGGCACAAGATACATTGCAGTATCATTTATTGATCCTTAATTTTATTTTATATTTTGCCCTTTTCAACAGCAGTGTTCTTTACACAAAGATTTATTTATAGATTTCTTCTGGAAGATGGTGATAAAAGAAACTTTAAGTTACTGTTCCTACACAACAAAGGTACTTTGGGCTAAAAGAATGAAAAATGGAAAATATTCTATTATTGTTGAAGATTTCTCGATATCTGCTCTGAGCCTTCAGTCAAAAAGTAAACCTGTCCTGCTTGTTTTTGCATTCTGCTGTCCTAAAGAGCAGGCAAGGAGGGAAAATGGAAAAGCATAGTGAATTTATTTCTTTGTTGAAAAAAAGAAAAAACCCAAACATCATCAGAAAAAATTATTGTGGTCTTCATTCAGTAAAGTGACACAGCTAAAGTTTGTGTGGTCTGTGTATTTGGTACCAACCAGTGAAAAATCACAACATAAAAGCAGAATGAAGTGCATCTTGTTTACAGTTGTTTTGAATAAGCAATAATGGCATATGCTGGTATATACTGAAGGGAAAACATCTCTGTAGCCTATTTTCTTAATCTGTTTTCAATACTGAAATGTACACCTTTAGAAGAAAAAAATAAATTAATTGCAGAGATGGAACAAGGATTAAATCATTTATCTAAGGAAAAAGTGGTTTACCATTTGTTTTGAGAACTCATCCTGTTGAAAACTTACTTTTCTTCAGCAAGTGACCTTCATTTAAAGTGAGTTATTTTTCTAAGTGTGTAATTGCACCCAATTGATACTGGAAATTTGATGTTTATTTTCAGAACGCTGGTAAATTGTAATAGAATGTTTTATAGAGACAATTTTTTACACTTAAAATTACTTGAATTTTGTATCAGGAAAATGAAATGGCGGAAGTCTCTCTTTTAAAGCTAAGGGTCTTAACTTGACATTTATTTTAAAGTAATTGGTTTAAAATATTCCTACTGTATCTACTGTTTGTAATTTAAAGAAACTTGAAGTTAACTGTCTCAAAGTCTACCGTGCCAAAATGCACAACATGTTGGAAAAACTTGTGAAAAATAAAGGGTAATTTTAAATTAATGTAACAGGTGTTACTTGACTGTATTAGGTGGTTTCTTTGCATTTGCTGTTGTTTTTACAGAAACTAGATTTACTGACAAGTATTTTCTAATGATCTGTCGATATATTTAGATGAGAGGCTTCTCTAAGTGTCAGATTTTGGTTTATTTACTACTGAAATTATTTTTCATGTGTGTTGGTGCCTGTGTACCAAGCCCTGCACTACACTTTCAGAGTGATCCCAGCAGGAGTGATGGTTCTTGGGTTTGTTTTTCTGGAGAGGCCATTTGATGATCTAAACAGTACTTCACTTTTTACCTGTGAATCTCTGCAGAAGCTTTATATCACATTGCCTAAACAGAAACTTTATTTGCAGCTGACAGGACTGGGAGAAGGTTTCAAAGATTTTTTCTTTTACTGATAATAAGCATGCCTGCTTTTTTCCCTTCTTTGCACTTTTCTCAAAGTTATGCTGAAGCAAACACATCAAAGTGAGGTAATCTCAATGTATTAAAATAGGCTGGCTTGAAAGGGAATGGCTTTTGACAGGAAATTCTTTGCTTTCTTTTAATTTCTCTTTACACTGTCAACTCTTCCCCTTTTCAGGCTAATATTTGGAAATTGATATCCCTCAACTTTGTTTCCAGGCACGGAACAGCTGTCTTAGTGTCTCTATCAATACTGCCTGTGCTTAGGCAAGCCTTACAGATAAGAAAATCTTCAGGCATTCAGAATGAAAACAGCCTTTGTTAATCATCTTTTCCTCAGAATTTGCCTGTGGTCTCTTAGGCTGACTTAAAACAGAATAATATTTTTACCACTGGATCAGTTACAGACAGTTTATTGTTATGAGGAACTTCCTTGGAAAAAGCTCACAAAAATACAATCCTGTAGCACAGGGGGAGTTCTTCTGCTGCCTTTTTTCTTTTTTTCTTTTTTTTTTTTTAAATCCTCCCCCATGACTTCTGTTTTAATGATGTATTTTGTATTCTGTCACATTTTATTTTTTTAATCTATATTTTTTCCTCAAAACACATATGAAAGCTTTACTGACAGTTAATTTTTTTTTTTGAACTATCAGTTCACCCTGTCACGTAGTGACACCTAATGCTGTATTTACTGTGCTGCACACTTGTTGGTAGAGAAAATGTGTTTGCCATGCTCAAGTTACTAAGATTCTCATTTGTTTTTTCTTTTAATGAAGTATTTGCAAAAGCTGACAGCTGCCTTTCAGGAGGGCAGCAACAGGTATGGAAGTGTTCTCATTAACTTCTCAGGAATAGAGACATGCCAGGAAAAAAAGTCTGGTCTGAACAGTTCACCTGAATTGGTTTGGAAAGCTTGGCCATACTGCTGAGTACGTGAGCTCACACGGGGAAACAGAATTGTCACTGTTAGAATACTCTTTTTAAGTTTCATTACTTTTAAAAGCACTTAGACTCTAGTGTCTCCTTAAGAAAGTTTGTTTTGGGGCATAGAAGATGTACGCATTAGAAGGAAAGCAGCAGCCCTAATTCCAGCAGTGTGTGAGAAACCTTGGGAGTACAGGGATATAAGCATGCTCTGCAACGGATGAGGCATTTGTAAAATATTTTGTTTGTTCTGCTTTCATCCAGCTTTGCTTTTCAATGTTAAGTACTTGAAGAGACTGTGGAAGAGGGCAATATATAGGCTCCTTTTGGTTAAAAATACTGAGTATAGCTTGGTTTTATTTCACATTTGTGAACTATTCCAACTCTTCTCCTAAAAAACATTCGAGGCATTTTGTAGTATTTTACACGCTTAATCTTCTTTAACATTGCTGTTGAACAAGTGTTTTTCACATCATTGTTTTATTCCTAGAGGATTACTGTTTCACTTACTGTAAGTGGGTAGGAGTAAGACTATTACAAGCCCCAGAAGATAGATTTTTTTCACAGAGTGTATGAAGTAAGGAGATCAGGATATTAAAGAGACAGAAAAGTCTAGAAAGGACCTCTGTAATTCTTTTGTCCCATATGCATGGAGCTAGTTTTGGTTTTGTTTTTCCACTTCAAAGGACTTGTTCAGGTTTTTCTTTTCAGCTACTGCAATGAGCTGCTTGAAGAACTTAAGTTTTGATTGATTTATTTCTGACATGGCCTCAGTGGATTCAGTTCTGGAAGGAGTAAGTATTTTTTTGAATCTTTGCTTCCCTGGATCCTTGCTTTCTTGCATGGCAGAGTAGGCTGCTCTGCTATTTTTGGGAGTGAAAGGGAGCACAGTGCCCATCTCAGCAGCCCTCTGTGGCTGAGGTGTCAGATAAATGACTTGACTATTACTGTTTTTAGCTATGGGATATTTTTGATTCCATAGCAGAGTATTAATTGGAGGACACAGCTTTCATAAAATACATTCGTAGAATTGATATTGGTAGTTCTTAGAGATGAGGTTTGCACTAAAAGAGTTAATTGTAGAGTTGCAAGACTAAGTCATTAATTTATGACTGCCAGGATTTTGTACCTAGATGGTGGAACTGTCGCTTCAAATGGCTTTCCAACATGGTTTCTCAAATACTTACTTCATCTCAATGTAAAAAATTATTTGGAATCTAATGAAAAGAGAAGTAATTGGAAAGAGAAGTTTTTTTATCTACAGCAAAATATTGGGCCCTTTTCCTTTTTTTTTTTTCCTTTTTCTCTCTTTTCTTTCTATAATTATCTTCCCATTTGACATATGGGTGAGATCTGTATAAATGCATCCCGCTTACAGGATGATGGCTGTCTTTTTCGTGTATTTTAGGGCTGGAGGAAGGTAAAATGAAGAAGGGATGGGTTGAAAGTTCAGAATTCACCACAAGCAATTGCTTCCCTCTGCGGCTGTTAGCACAGAGCTGTGCACTGTGTTCCTCTGGCACCTCAATCCTAAACTAACAGGAGGAGATCTGAGAAGCAGTTGATATCCTGGCATAATACTAAGGCTGTTAAATGCAAGATCACCTTTTTCTCTTGGTAACTTACTGCTTCTGGAAAGTTAGTTTTCTGGATTGAGCTTCACTTCAGAAAAGCTGTTTTGTCTTTGTTAAAGCAATGTCCCTCAGGATTATTTTGCACAAGGATCAAATGTAAGATCAGCTCTCTGATAAAAACATATTGGTCTTAAGTTATTTAATAGAGTATGGCAACAGTTCAAAAGTAGGATTTCAGTCAGCATGATTACAACCTTTATTGGCATTAGTGCAGCTGCAGAAGAAGCAAAGCTGAGAGCCTGGCCAGCGAGAAGGGTATGGGCTGTATCACAGGCGGTGTTTGGAGTGATGCCATGTGCTTAGGTAGTGGGAAAACTGTTCTCTTGAAAAAAAACTCACTTGTGTTTTGGGGCCTGAATATTGATCCCTTTGTGCTTGCCTGCTCCACCTACTACTGATTTATGGTTGTTGAATGTCTCAGAGTGCCTGAGGCTGACAAGGGAGATGTATAGTCATATAGGAACAAACTGAGTCAGGAATTAGTCCTCTTGCATAAGAATTTTGCTTAGTTGTGGAAGGAGTTACTCAACTACTAATGACTCTGCACCATTTTGTTTCTGTACTCTGTTGAGGGTGAGGAGCAGAGAGGAGGAAGGGAGCAGAATGAATTTAGTATAAGCTACTTCCTTACTACAATGTCTGTAGTTTAGATAGGGCATGAGAGCGTTGTGTTTTCACAGCTTCAGCTGGAGTGGCAGTTCATGTGAGCAGGACTGGAGGCCTGGGAGATGGTTACCATACTTAAGACATGGAGACCTACCCTTCAGAGTGGGCTTGACTAGCACTTCAGCCTTCAAGCTTTCTCAGATGTGGGTTACTAATCTCTCACAGTGTACAGTCATCCACTGGCAGTGTGTGAAGAGAAGGCTTGCAATCGTGCTGTTTTCCACCTTTTTTTTTTTTTTTTAAGTAGTGGTGTTCAGTTTTACCTTAAGGCTTAAAAAGTAAATTATATTCGCCATGTCACATAGCAGCAGAACTAGCAGAATAACTGCTCAGGTCTTGGTTCCTTAAAGCAAATTACTAACTGATAACAGTTGTTATTCTTCTGTAAGGGGAAGGTGTATCCTACTGGTGGTGTTAATACTTGAATGATGGGTCTTTCTCCATCCTCTTGTGGTAGCAGTTAGGAATTGGTGAGGGTACCTGAGAGAGCGAGCTGCATCCTGCTCCTGTCCCACAGTAAACATATTGATTACAGACAAATGTAGGGTTTGCTGCTGTTGTTTGATCGAACTTAGTTGCCCCAGGACGTGTATAAAGAGCTTAGAGAAAATGGACTGTGCTTTGTAAGGATGAACTCCTCTGTTTTAGCTCCTAAATTGTAGCAAGTGTCTGATCTTAGGAAGGATGAGGATTTAAGGGGGTTAACTTGCTTTTTCCTCGGACTTCTAATGTAGGCATGGTGGTATTTAAGGTATTTCTGTAAGAAGTACCTTCTAAAGAAAGGTACCCCAGCATGAAGTGAACACAATGCATGAGAACTTGAGGCAGAAATTAAGTATAAGCTACGAAAAGCTAGTTTTTATCTTTGGCACTACGGGTAAGACATGGGTGAGTACACAGTGCAACAATGAACTTCTGGCCCAGCCAAATTTAGACTTGTCATCTCTGAATCATTTTGCACACTGTGACTCACTAGGGAGCTATTTCTAGCATTTGGTCATTCTTTAAAGCACCTACCGTGTACAGTAGGACATGTCCTGGGTTATAAAACAGTGTTTTGCCTTAAAATTTCTAGATCCAGCTGCCTCAGACTTTTCTTTGCTGTGCCATCATGAATTGTAGAGTTGACATTTTGATAGCATTACTTGAAAAAAGAGGAAATTATGAGTTTTTGTACTTCAGTCACATTAATTCGCTTGAGAGCATTTTGGCCACATGAGCTATGAGCTTTTGCTTCTCTTAGACTCTTTGCCTGTGCCCCCATCACTCAGGCATACATGTGCACGTCTCTTTCCATCCAAACCGTGCCCCCTTCATGACTCATGTGTTTGCCAGATGTCAGCTTTCCTGCAGGGACAAAAAAAAGCACGGATGGCCGATGGCTCTTGCATAAACGCAGGCAGGAGCAAGGGAGGCAGAGACAAGGGAGCCTTATTTTGAAGTGTTCTTGAAATGCAAATTTTTGAACTGGTAATGAAAGATGCCTTAGAATCAGAACTAGAGAGCTATTATATATCAGGGGTATAACTGTAAAACAGCACAGATGACATTTCCTGATTTTTTTCTTGCAGTTCATACAGCCAATGGGATGAGATGGATACAGAGGGCTCCAGGCAAGAGCAGTTTCTTGGATCCTGCAGGCAAGTCCTTCATCCCGACCTGTGACAACAGTGGTGGCTGTTGGAGCAGGTGACCACTGCCACGTTTCACTGTTATTGTGTGTATTTGGTGTTTGTTTGTTTTTTTCCCCATAGCCTGGCTGTATCTTGGCCTTGTTGTGCAGATAAGATTTTTCAGTTTGTGCAGCTCAGACCTGAAAAAAACAAATTTCCTTATTCTGAAAATTAGGGCACACAGAAGAGTACACAGGGGTTTGATTTTTCTCTAAATATCACTGACACAAAGGGAATATGAATATGAACTTTGCATGAATTAATTGATCCATATTAGTTGTTTAAATAGCAAAAGTAGGAAGAATGAGATATATTTAAGCTTGAACACAGATGTACAGGAAATGCTATGCATTTTTCAACATTAGGTAGACATAATCTACCTGAAATTATACAGACAGGAAAGGCTGAATGGACATCCCAGTATGTTTCTAAAATAGCTGTGCAGGTGTTCTTGAAATGTTGTTTGAGCAAATAAATGGATTTGTTCTTGGCAAGTTGTTCCCATTTTTATTTGCTTTTAGTCTGAAGGGGACAAAAGCACATTATAAAGCTATAGCAGCATTCAAATGTTGAGAATCAGGAGCATGGAAAAAAATAAAAATAAATTGAGATTATATTGCAGAGAAGAGGAAAACTTTGCAGCCATTAAGACAACACAAGTATTCCTTACATGGAATATTTTATGACCAAAACCTTGAGATGGCACTTGAGGAATGTCATCAAAATACCACAGACTGAAGACCTATATTATTTTTTTTGTACAATTTTAACTCTCTTAAAAAAAAGAGCTCCTAGTTGCAGACTTTATTCCTGAAGGGTCTTTTTTTCATGTACAGCCAAAAATGAGTGTTATTGTTGAGACATGTATTCAAAAGTAAAGCCAAACTTTGAACCTAGTTACTGTTCCTTAGCTGAGAAGCCCCCACGTGCGGTACTGCTCTAATAGTAGCGGTAGCTCTAATACCTACCCACTCTCATTGTTGGCATTAAAATCCTATGGCAAGTAATTTCTGCAAAGTTAACAGGCAGAAAAGTAGACAAGTATAGGGGCAGGTGTGTTTCTGACAGATTTCATGCAGAAACTGACACTGACTTTATTTGTGAGTGTAGGTTGCAGATGTAAGTATTAATTTCAGCTAGAACAAGAGTGCATACAGCTTCAAAGTGTCCTTTGCTTGCGGGTACTTAAGAGCTGATAACAAGTTTGCAAAATGCTTGTACCTAAAGTGCTAATTCATCTATTTTCTGCAAAGTCATCAATGCAATTGGATAGTGAGACCACTGAGGCCAAGGGTTGAGAGGTCATATGTCCACCATTCTGTTCCCTTGGTTTTCCTGGATAAGCTTTTCATTTAGGATAAATAAGACAATTTTTGAATGAAAGGATGCTCATCTCAAAGGGTGCTGAAATGCCACCTGACTCTTACAGTTTGAAATTAAAGACACTCTTGCCTTGCGTAACTGAAGCTTTTCATGTCTCGGTAATTAAGAAAACCAGCCAGAGCTCCTTTTGATGTTTTTCTTGAGAACCTGTAGGAGCAGGCTGGCAATTGTACTGTGGCATCAGGGCTTCATGGACATCCAGGCAGAGGCACTGAGATGGAGCAAAGCCTCTGGATGAGGGAAGGCTGATAGCATGTTCTGTGTTTTTTCCATGGCATGGATCAGGGATGCCCTTTTTGTTTGTTTGTTTTTTGTTGGTTGGTTTTTGTTTTGTTTTTTTTCCAGTTGGGCAATGAAGGAAGCTAATACAGTTCTTGAGCAATGTAAATCACTAGGACTACAGAAATGTGTTAACCTATGAGAAGTGAACACTTCTTTCTTTCAGAGAAATAGATAAAATACATAATCTGAGTGTTCAAATATAAAGAAATTCCCCTTGACAAAGTGTAACAGATCTGCAGTAAGCAAATCTTACTCTCTTTGCTGGAAATACCCTTACAGAGTTATTTGATTTCTTCAGATAATGGAGTAAAATATTCACAAAGTAAAACTTCAGCTCTTTGCTAATGCGAAAGAAATGGGTCTCATAAGGCTGAAAAATACTTCCTTGCTGCACAAGGAAACTTTAGAGAAGAATACATTTACTGTAAGTAACTCACACATAAATTCTCCTTCTGTATAGTTATTTTATAAATATTCCCATCTGCTTCTCTTTTATTTTTGATGTGTTTATCTTCAAGCTGAAGATTTTATGTGCAGCGTGCTGTATTGTAGTGCTGCTCCTTTACTTCAAAGATAAGCCAAGGAAGCTCTCTTGGACTGAACATCGTCCACAGAATATTTGCTCGTGATAAGGACTTACAGCAAGCTTTACTAGATTTTTATCTTTTCTCTTTTAAATGTCTAAGAAGTGATGAGTGTTTGTTGCTAATGATAAAAATGTTTTCACTACTGAAGCTTGCAGATCTAAAAAAAACCCCACAAGACTACTGAAGAAAACTGGATTGGGATTCGGTTTTGTTTTTTACCAGGAAAGAAATAAAAGTTTGTGGTCTTGTTTTTTTGGTTTTGTTTTTCTTTAATAATGGAGCCACATAATTGTATATGAAATAATATTATAAATCTAAATGCATAGGAAATTAGTTTAGAAAAACTGAGTAAGCTAGTGACAACATTGCATATCATGGTGTACCATTCATGCAAAAAATAGCATTAATTGTAGTGCCTCAATCCACCTGCCAAGCTGTGTTGGACAGTGAAATATATTGATCATGTCAGAAGTTAGCAGATCCTTTGTCTTCTAGTTTTTGCTCTAAGAGGCTGAATTCCCAGTGAGATCTCTGCTGTCGTTTGTCACATTTGGCCAGCTGAAGCAATGAGAATTATTTATAAGCCAACTAATTGGTTCTCCTACCCCAGCTTAAGTTTACTATTTTACTTGACTGTGCTGCCTTCTGTGCATGTTGCTTGGTGGAATGTCTCATGGTACAAGCAGAAGTACTAAGATATGACATTTCTCCATCCTTTGTGCCAGCTTCTTTTTTAAATCCAGTATTTTCCTAAATGCCTGTGGTCCACTGGTAAAGCAATTACAGAGGTGCCTGCAGTCCTTCCTTACCACTTTATGAAACATTTTGCTACTTCTCTTGGATTCCTGGAAATTGGTTGTAGATACAGAGCTTCTTTCTGCATTCCCACCTGGCTTTAGTTCAGCATGTTGGGAGCCCTCTGTATAAAGTGAACCTCGATAAAGAGAATGTTCTTCTTTTCAGCTAGCTTTCCAACTGCCTAAGTTTCAAATTATGAATGTTTTTCTTTGTAGAAGAGTGGTGCGGGAAGGGAGAAAACACTTCAACAATACAGCCAATACCATTGGCAATAAAAATGCTACTTAAATGTGAAGCATGTTTTCTTCATGGTATGCTTCTCTGGGCTCTAGTTTCTCTGTTTCCCTCCCTCCTTCAGTTCAGAAATAAATATATTCAAATGAAATGCCAAAGAAAAACTTTTCTTTCCTTTTTAGACCAGCAGTAGGTTAAGAACTGTGTAAAAACTTTCACAGATTGTGGACTAACACCTTTGCAGTGTCAATTTTGTATTTATTTATCATTCAGGATATTATTTGAAGGTGTGTTGTAACTCTTTGAACTGAACTGCTGCCCTCTGCAAGTTAGAGTGCATTATGCTTTGGTTAAATGAGAATACATGAAGCTCAGAGAAGACCCTCTGAATATTTAGTGGTGTTTTCTGTGCTCATTTTCTTGAGAAGCTGGGGCAGAAGGCTATTAAAATTCTCAAATTCACTGAACTTAAACCAAGAATAATAACAGCATGAAAAAATGCCTATAATTTAGGAGTGAGTTTTGGATAGTCCTACAATAGCCTTCTGTCTGCTAAGCTTCTGGTGATATATCCTGCTATCTTGGAAATACATTGCTTGAATATACCACAGGAATGTGATTTAATTAATTTGCTTGTTACTTAAAGCAGCTCACAATAATAATGTTTAAAATTCTGATAAATAAAGACTGAATAACAGTAATTTTAACACAACTGAAATAGCACTATGTATGAAAAATAGTGAGATCTGTTTTGGGGTCATGCCTGCAAATTGCTGAATTTCTGCACATCTGACTTAAGACTCCTCTTGGAAATGACCTTTCTCAATGTCATTTCATGACCTGTGCATTCTATAAACTCTGTTCCATAATTTACTGGGGAGGTTGAAGTATTTAACCTAGTTAATAAAAGTATGAGCAAACAAAAAATGCTTTGCCTTATGTATTTTTCCCTGGTGAGCAGAAGTTCAAGATAAAAGAGTGCCTTTATACTCTGTCTGCCATCCTGCAGACAAAATTGAATTTTACAGATGCTTGTTAAAAACAGGATGGGGTCTGGATAATGGAAATTAGGACAAAAATCATAGCTGCAAGAACACTTCAATAGAATAGTTAAGGTACAGCTATAGCATTAAAATCTAGCAATATCATCATGTTTGGACAGTGTGCATTTAGACATGTATACCTAAAGAAAAAAAAAGAAACAATACTTGCATACCCACGTTTTTAGGTTGTGGTTGTAATTTATAACCTGAGAGAGGATGAAATAGTGTCTGGTAAGACAGCAGTACTTGTATAGCCTTTCATCTAAATGCGTCAAAGTATTTTGTAAGTAGGTGGGAAAACTGTGGCTCAGAAGGACTGATTTGTTCATACCATTTGGCAGCAAATCTGGGAAGAGACTGCAGAGTCTCAGTTTTCAGTCTTGGCTTTGACCTCCAGCTGAGTGACTCAGTTGCCAGGCGAGCGTCCACGATTCATCCGACCGCCTTCCCGGCAGCCCTGCTCGAGTCTGGGGGCGGTGGGGCTGTGAGGATGAGCATTCTTCACATACCAGACAGAGCTCTCTGCCAGCTTGATGTGCACAGCAAGAAAGGAAGACAAAACTCTCCCAATAAGCTGATGTCTAGTTCGGGATCTCTTCCCTTGTCTTATTCTGTTGCTTTCTAAAAATGTCTTCTGGTATGAAACCAAAATCTCCCAGACTGCAGAAGCCAAGAGCAACACCAGCCAACAGTGATGTGGGAGCATCTCTTCCCTCTTGTCTATGGAGAGGCCTCCACCTTCCTACACTACGCACAGTCTCTCCTGTACCTGGCACTTAACCACTGGTTTTCCATTCTAATGAAGTAGTACCTCTGACTGTTGTGCTGTTGTTTGAACATCAATATATAGGGGTTGTGTTAATACATGATGGCCCTAGTAACTTATTTATTGTTTTCCTAGATGTTGGTTGAATGTGCCATTTTGGTATGGTGCATGTGGTAAGTATGAAGTTACCTGGAGAGGTGTGACCCCTTTTCCAAGCCTTTCTGCTAATTACTTGGATGTGAGAAAGTAACAGTTACCTCCCAGAAGTAAAATTTCATCATGTTTCTTGGAAATTATTTACTGTTCTAAATATTGAAACGCTAATTTTATTTTTTTTGTGGTGGTCTTTGTTTGGTTTTGGTATCTTCAGTTCTTACAAAGCACTGTCAAATATTTCAAGTGACCACTGACATATAAATTTGATTGTACCTTTTCAAAGTTAGGTCAGAAAAATAATATAGAACTTAAAATTATATTTAAAAAGAAATATTCGCACAGAACCATTTCTTGAAGTTTCTTAAGAAGAGGTAGCTGGATAGAGCCATTTTTATCTGCTGTAATGTAATGGACTTCCTTACTCATTTTAATCAAGTTGGAAAAATTTAAATGGAGAGTCTGGATACTTCAGTGAGTGTATTAACCGTGTGGTTTGTAGGCTGCAGAGCAAAAGACAAAAAGGAAAAGTTATGTACATTTTCTACCTTAAAACTGTAAAACGCTCATGCTATTCTTTTTATACATATTCATTGTTAACAATAATTTTATCTCCTTTACCTGCTCTGGACTAGATCTTGAGCTGCTGACTAACAGAATGTGAAATCTTTGTGCTATCTCGTATGTTCTCTGTTGGCAAATTTCAGTTGTTTCAATGTAATTTTATTGTCAGAGGAAGTCATTATTAGGAGAAGAGGCAATTTTTCAGTGAGTAAAGCCAGTTTGAGTGCTTTGGATTGGCTTTTGAATTTATGGGTGTGGCAGAACAGCAGAATTGTTTCCTCAGTAGAAGTTATTAACTCCCTCTTCTATGTGAGCTAAAAAGTTACAGTTTTGAATCACATAGAGCCTTTTCATGCTGTAGGATTTCCTTTCCACATGTGGTAAATGGGAATAGCATTTTGAATATAATAACTGGAAAATGAAGAAATTTGAAAACTAGCCTTAAAAACCAATCCAGAAAAGAATCCTTATTTTGTTTGGTGGTCACTTAAGGTTTTGCTCCTTCTAAATGCACTAAAGAATAAAGGAGCGTAAAGGAACCATCTTTCCTATAAGAATGGAAAATGTAGCGTCTAATTACAATGGGACTTCTGTGATTGCTTGCACTGAGTCAGGTTAAAGCAGACTTGCAGGGCAAGGGGGGGAAGAACAACTTTCTTTACAAAGAAATCAGGTTGTTGGAAATACAGAAGTATGTCAAGTCGCTCTTGTGCCACGTGTCAGCACTGCTTCACAAACACCACAGTGCTGGTCTCCAGTGTCCCACTGGATGTCCTGTAGCACTCTTCAACTACAGCTGGGCTGTCAGCTGGGTAAATCATACTGTGTTTATATTGAGAGGTCACTTTTGGCCAGGAACAAATGCAGATCTGGCCATTCAGACAGTTTTTGCTAGTATAGAGCAGTGTGGGAGAGATTAGTGCTTCATCACATTGGTGGAATGGTTGGAGATGCAGAGTGGGTTCAGTGTGTGCTGGGCTGCTGTTGCTGGGAGACCTGTTTGTTTTCATTGCTCTGCTTTCCCTCAACAGCCGTCCTTGCTGCGGGAACACAGGAGGAGTGTGGATGCAAGAGATGGGACTGCTGCGCTGCTGCCAGGGGATCTGCTTCCTCTATCACCCGTTCAGCTTCGCTGGGCTCAGGTGACATGGCTGGGAAGAAACAACAGAAATGTCCTGTTGCCATTATTAGTCCCTACTGACATTTATAGCATCAAGCACAGAAGATGTTCCTCAGCACTGACTGAATGAAGCCTCTAAATCAAGAGCTGTATGGCTGCTAATAAAGCAGCTGCTTACTCATCGGATCTTGCCTCCTTGCGAATTCTTCACATCTCTGGTCAGGTTTCATTTCCTAGATGTATGGAAAGTATATATCCATCAAGGAAGGTGCTATTAAGGACAAATAAATGTGTGTAGTATATTTTATTTGAATTGCCATTTGGATGAAAGCACTGTCAGAAATTACTTTTTAACTGGAAGGCTCTTTCAGAGCTGAAGTGATTCAGAGGAAGAATAAAGCCTGTGAAACTCACTTCAAGCAGGGCTGGAAAGAGGCAGTAATTTGCTTCTTGCTCTATTACATAATTTGACAGTAGGTTAAAAGTGCTTTCAGCTGCAGAACCAGGTCTTCTAAAAGCAGACAACAGATTTTTCTGTGTCCTGAGTCAGTGAGGGGTGTTGGCTCCTGTATTTGCAGCCCATGAGGAGGAAGCTGAGCTCGAAGGTATGTGCCAAAGCTCATTCTCAGGGACGGAGACCCGACCCTGGCAGCAGCCTCAGCCTCGTGCAGAGAGGCGCTGGGAGCTGGGAAATGGAAACCAGGACATGGGTGCGCTTTGGCAACATGCATCTCTCTCTCTTCTTCTAAGACAGTAAAACCTGGGTTTTACTGCCTCTCACTTTCACCTTCCCAGAACAGAGTAAATATTTACTGTGAATCTCAGTGTTTGGAAGTCTGCCCTGAAGGTGTGTATGTGTAAGGACTGGATAGGGAATAAGGAGGAATGTTTCTGTTAAAGCGGCTGCAGAAGAGAGAAAATAGTAGCTGCCTTTTTTTTTTTTTCCCCTTATCCTCCCACAGAAGCAAGATCCAACAAAATTACCTTTTCAGAAAATGCACAGATTTGCTTAAAAAATTTCTTTCTGCTTCAACATATTTTCTTTGCCAGCTGGTCTCTGGAATTAATTTAAATTCATTGAGTCAACAGCCACTGTAGTCTAAGCATTACTATAAAAATTTCCAGGGACTTTAATTGGACTCCTTGTGTTATCCTGATGCTTAATCAATGAATCAATTGTGGCAAGAAAGATTTCAGAAATTTGACATTGTTTGCCAGCACATGGCAATTTCTGATTTAAACTTGATACTTGTTAAGGGAAAATGGTGGCTTTTACAGGCTTTATTGGACAGATGTATATGAATGCTGATTATGCTATTTATTGTGTAGATCTCAACTGACTGCTAAAAAGCTAGTCTAGAGTTGCTTTACTGGCAGTTTCTATTTTCCCCATTCCCTTGTCACATATGTACTTTCTCTCCTAGTCTTTTATTCTACACAGGTGCTCTGTTGATGATCTTAGAACACAGGCAGGGAAAAGCCCCTTGTCATAAATATTTCCTTTTTTTACCACCCCTCTTTGGCACTGAAGCATTTGGCCACGTCTCCGTGTTCTCTTCCTACCAGTATTGTTTCCAGATGTTTTCTTGGTGCTTTTTTCTTGTTTGCATTTGGATTGTCATGTATCATTAGCACTCTGTTTTCAAGAGGGAAGGCTTTGACTTGGTAGCAAGCAGACATGAACTGGAACCACAATTGTCTGACCTCAGCTTCCTCAGTTTGAGGTTATGTTTGGATTGAAGATGTTGGTTTGGCCCATAGCAACAGTCAAACCCAACCACAAAGTGCATTTCTGAATTAAGAGATGGATTTTACCAATGAGTCAAGACTACCAGCTTATTTCTTCATGTTGACTACATGCAGAGTCAACTTCTATTGCTAAGGATTTAACCCCTTTTTTTGTTTGGAACAATGCTACAGACAACTTGCATCCTCAGAAGAATTAAGTAACCTGAAAGTATGTGCTTGATTTGCTTTTGCTCTTGAGGGCCATAAATATCATGACAGGACAGAGGATGGTCTCACTTCATAGGCTGGAAGCGAGACCATCTTTCCCCGAGGTCTTCACTGACCCTGGCACAGATCTGAGTTGTGCTGCTCTGACAAGAGGAATTGGAGCTCAGTTTCTGCTTGCAGCTTCCTCAAACACTTTTCCTTCCCTTAGCTCTGTGCAGTTCCTGGAGGAGTCTTGGGGGAGTCAACCTTGCTGGAGTTACAGATGTGACAGTGCTGGGGGCTTTGCAGAAAGCATTATTCATTACCAATGTAAATACCAAATCAAGCCCTTTCCCCCCCGCCTCGTGTTCCTCACAGCTCTCACTACTTGGGAATCAAGCACAATAAAAGGAGTACGGTCTTTTCTCACATAGCCTAAATAATCCTATCCTGTCTCCTGGCTGTTGCTTCTGCCATGAAGAAATCAAATCTTAGTTTCCCAGTTTTTAAGTCATGTCTGTGTTTTGTTAGTCACTGGGTTTGGAGCATTTTCTGCTTCCCACTGATGGGGAATTTACCTCTTTATCCCATCCTTAGGAAGTTGAAAAGTAGCTGGAGAGCAAGCCAACTACATGCTATCCTAAAACAATTCAGCCACACTTCAGTGTATAGATGGGTCCCAAATTCAGTCTGGTACAGAAATAGGGACCTGCAGTACCCAACTGTCAAAAACAGTGGGTAGCGTCACACAAGGGACAAACATTTAACTGTGTTATAACAAGGTTGTTGAAGATGTATTCACCCCAACCTAGGCAAGGGAGGGGCCTTCCTCAAATTTCAAGCAAAAATAGTTTATGAAGACTGAAGCCGCCAGTGTCAGGCAAACAATTAAAAAAAAAATCATTCTGCCATTAAAACCTGCTAAAAAAGTTGAAGAGCACTTTTTCTGCTGTTCATTCCAGCAAACTTCATGTATCACCACCCCTTCCTCAGCTGGAAGAAAGCAATAAATAACATCTTGTAAGCTGTGGTTGATTTGGCAAGATGCAGATGTTTGTTCCTATGGAATAATTTCCTATGCAGCAGACGTGTTCCAAAAGTAGGCCAGAAGTGATTTTATCTGGAGAACAATGTTGCATTTAAATGATTCACACGGATTTAGCTCATCTGTTCTTACTCCATCTCAGCTGGAGAGAGCAAACCATGCCCAGATTTCTCTTGATAGGGTGGAGGTGTGAAGGAGCACAAGAGTTCTCCCTTTTTTCAGCCCACAGGAGGGCAACATCGAGCTGCAGCTGAAACAGGAGCTGCCAGAGCAGGTGAACAATTTACTACGTTAAAAATCAGTGAATTGAAACGAATTAGCTAATTTGGAGGTAGTATAGACTGTGGCTATTTAGTGCTATGTCACTCCGCATCTACTCTGGGTTTGGTTGTGTTTGTGGTTAATCTGTAATTGTTCTAAATTGCTTTTGTCATCTGTGGCCAACAAGAATGCATTGTCAACAATAAGACAAAGTTGTTTATTAGATGGTAGCTCTGTGTTTTTTCTTCATTCTTCTCTTTCCAAACTGTGTTGCATAATAAAGTGTGTATTGAGGAAAAGGCACTATAAGGGTTATGATTTTGAATTTTGGCATTATCTAAGAGTACCTGTATGTTACATGGATCACAGGTTGGGAATTGCATGGCATGAAATTCAGTTATTTTGGCAACATATGAGCTATATAGTGCAGGTGCTTTCAGTAGTCATAGCAGTGTAGAAAAGGGAGGGGTACAAAGTGTCCTGCTTTACAGTAACCTGTAGTCTCCATAAATTCTGATCACAGTCTAGAGTGAGGTGCTTTGGGAGACTGAGAAGCCTGGCTCTGGAGGAGCTGAGAAATGAGGCAGATATGCCAGATCCTGAGAGGCTGGGAAGCCTGATGGAAGGGAACTTGGCACTCACCCTTTCTGAGTCTCTGGACACACAATGTTTTCAGGTTGCAGTCGGTTACTATAATAAAGCATTTCTTCCTCTATACAGATAGTGGAATAAGCCAGAAATAGTAAGTGGGAGCAAAAGCACATCAGGGCAGGAGTGGGAGCAGATGTTTGGTACCTTTGCCTGTGTTAATGCACAGGGCAGAGCCAGAGCATGGCAGAGCAGTCTAAGAAGTAGCTGCAGTGCTGTACCTACCTCAAAACTTTGAGCTAACCAAGCGGAATGAGAGCACCAAGCTGATACATGAAAGGGTGTGGAGAACTTTGGAGAAGGCAAGATGATCAGGCAGTTCCATGCACAGACCCTGAATTGTGGCCTCAATCTGGATGAAGAAGGCAGGATTGCTTGTTTTATTATGGGCATATAGAAATCTCTATATTGTTATTGCCCTAAGCCTTTTGTATAGATGAAAGGGGAAAAAGTAGTAAATAATAAATGGCTAAAGTCTTAGTAAGGAAGTGTAATGTGTAGGGGCTCACTCTACACTCTGGTGCCTGTTGAAACTGGAGGATGTTGAGCTACGGCTGAACTGGTGGTAAGAGTTGAGCGTGGGGAGAGAGGGACAGTGACCAAGTGGTGGGCCTTTATTAGACCAACTGATCCACACTCAGGTTGAGGGAAGGTGCACGTTTTTCATTGATGTTTATGGTATGGCTAAGAGATCTTCATTCAGGCACTTTGGGGACTCATAGAGGCAACATATTGCCAATTAAAATTTATAGTTCAGAAACTCCCCTCCTCCCCCAGCTATATAAACTAAAAGCATTTTCAAAACTGAAAACCAGTTACAGGAGTCTGTAACAATGCATGGATTTTTGTGCCAAGTTCCGTGATCCTGCAAGTGGGTAATACTTGTAATCCCTTTGTAACGCTCAAAGCAAGAAAGAACAAACTAGGCCTCCCCTGGCCCTTTTTTCTCCTCTTTTTCTCCCCCCCTAGGAACTCCTGAAGTATATTGACATGCACTAAAACAGCTTTGACAGGACACTGTAGATGATGGATTGGTGTGTAAAAGGTACATTCTACTATTTTATTTAAGAAGCAATTGTTTGGATGTGTATCACTTCTAGTTTAGCCAGAGACAGATATATAATTTCATATAGCCAGCAAGATTAACTCTCTGTGAATTGACATTTTGGGATACTATTAATCTTGCAAAGACTCAAAATAATCTCAAGTGGAAGAACAGGCTTGTGTTCATTTTGCTTTTATCAACACATGACCTTTTTGGGTCCTTGGGAGCCAGGCTTGCATTTGAAAACTATTCCAAATCAATATGTTTTAATGAAATAAAAAAAAATAAATCTGGAAATTACCTGGCCTTCAAACCTACTCTGCTGGCCTTGCAATTATGGTGGTATGTTGTTTGTTTTCTGCTACCAAATACTTGTGAGTGCTTTCTGGCTTGGTTTGATCTTTTCAGTTGTAAAATATTAATGCATTTCAAAGCGAAACATATGTTTTTGTATGCATGTAGTTGTTTTTGTGTATAAACTCGCTGGTTTCAATTAGTTTCTTGGCCTCTAGACCCTTGGTACATTTGCCAGGACTAGACTGTGATTCACTGCTCTTTAGACCTTCTGCAGTAACTACGGATGTGGCAGAAATCCATGCAGCTGTAGTGATTGCCTTATTCAGGGTAGGCAGAGCCCAGGTCAGTGAAGTAGATGAAAGGATTAAAAAGATTAACTGATGTTTCCAAATTCTGTCACTGAAAAATTTGTTCAGCACACCTCTGCTCACAGGCACACACACAAATAGTTCTCCTAAGAAGGAAGTGCTCAGCATGCACTGAGCCCTCCATCTGTAATCTCTTGGACACCCAGCTACTGAGCCCTTGAACACTCACAAATGATTTGACATTCATTCCCTAGCAGTGACTTCCTACTGTGGAAGAGGAGTCAGGAACTCCACAAAGGGTTCAGGGACTAGTATTGTGTGACTGTAGGCAGAACCCTGAGATGCACCTGTGAAGGGCTGGGGAAATTGAGAACTTTGTAAAGCAGGGCTGTGGGAGGCTCAGGAGGGCAGATGGGTTTGTAGGAAGCTGCATGTCATGGCCACACAGAACCTTGGCTCAGCCAGGGAGGGTAACAAGCAGAGTTTGTACGGCTAAAAGGTATAATTCCTACTACAGAAAGAGGCAGTTTATTTTTGACTAGCAGAGACTGACATTGTTCCACTGTGCCTTGTAACTCTTCCTGTGATGCAGCTGTGCGTCACAAACCAGCAAGCCTGCTCCCTGAATGGGGATAGGGACACGGACAGAAGCAAGCCCACCCTGATGGTGCCGAATCTGCTGAGAGCTCTGTCACTGTATTAGCATGACACTGCTGAGACAAAGTCCTGCAGAGAAGCAAGTATGTTAGCGTGGGCTCTGGGCTGCCCTCGTGGAGTCAGATGGGATTTGGATCAGGTTACGTGGCTTGTGCCCTCCAGGGCACAGTGAACCCAAGCTGGCTCTGAGCGCCACAGGTAAGTAAAAGAATTTGCTTACCTAATTGTAAAAAGGATCAGAACTTCTCAGGTGTGTATAAACACCCTAATTCTCCTGAAGTGCCTGATGATGTATCTCCTATAAACCTATTGCTGTAGACTTTGGCACTTGGCAGGTCATGATGAATTGAATTCCAAACTTCTTAACAACCCTAAGGAATTAAAGTCTAAAGCTTGGATCATCAATGTAAGAGAAAGACTGTACATCTTAACTTCACAGAGCTCAGAATTCATTCCCTTCCGCAACAGTGGAAATTTCTTTAAGCAGGGGTGTCACTTTTAGGTTATTTAAATAATATGTCAGAAGAGCAGGGGCATGATTGATGAGTGAGTGGAGAATAACTATTACTTTATTTAATATTACAGGCTAGTAGAAACCAGAGACAGATGTTTTCATTACATTTTCTGTCTTGAAAAGATGGTAAATTAAGGGTGGTCCTAGATAGCAAGGTGCTTTTCAAAAAAAAAGCAAGGGAACACTGAAATTTGTGTATTAGTCATTCTTCTCTTTGTCCTCTGAAAAATGAAAATGCTGCCTGCTGGATTATGGAACTCTGCTTATGTTGTCATTTGTCATGAAAAACTGTGCTTGCTTTCCCCTCCACCTTTGTTAATAATTGATACCTATTCTAAGATCTAAACACACAGTATTTGTGTAGTGGCAGAAAAACCTCCAATAGAGAGCCACAGATAATAAAATAACCTTTTGTTAAGCTTTTTCTACTGAGATTTTGAACAGAAATGTCACTTCTGGAGAAAATACATATGAAAACATTTAATAATGAATAGGCAAGGAACTCATATATCTGGAAACAGTAACTACAAGGAGCATGGCGTGCTCCCATTTTGGGTGTTTAGATGTCCCTATAGATTTGCTTTATCTTATTATTCCAAAATATCTGCATTGCTAAGGCAGAAAACAATTGTTTTCAAAAGCAAATACCATAAAGGAAGGAAAGAAAGCAACTGCTATTTAATGTGTCACATTATCTAAGTTTTTTGAGGATTGGTCAGTCTAATTGCCAAGAGCAATTCTCAGCCCAGCAAATATAGGTAAGTCTGTCCTCCCAGTTGTCAAATTGGAGCCATTAGATACAGCAATATGCCAGTGCAGTTTGAGCAGAGCCTCAGAGCTGGTGTTTGGTCTCCCTGGGATTTCCTCTAAACAAAGGGAGGGGTGACCAGAAATCAGTTCTTGACTGCAGGATCAATTATTTGGTGCCAGTAATCCTTTATCAAATAAGGGATCCATAAGACTATGAGCTGTAGTGTCCTTTCTTTGTTAGACACAATTAATACCACTGTCTCACAAACTCAGTGTCCTCGAAATGCTGGTAAGGATCAAATACTTTTGATTTGAACTGACTGGACGCTTTTCCCTTAGGAATTTTATAAACAGAAGTACCTGACTTTAGAAAGCCATTCTAGATTTTTTTGTTGTTTGAAAGGCTGTTCTTTCAGATAGTCTATTGAAATAAGGATTTCTCTTTCATTTCTTCCTAAAAAGAACTTATGCTAAATGTCAGCAGAAGTGGAAACTATGAGTTCAGTGTGTGCACAAACAGCAACACCAGCACTGGCACTGAGCACTGGTAGAGATGCTCAGCTTTGTTTTGAAAGGACCACCTCCAGGAGCAAAAGGCAAGTTCAACAACACAGCTCTCATATTTTCCACAGTTTGATGTGAGTGCTGGCCATTTTCATACTTTTAAGACTTATTTCATAAAGCTAGAGAAGGAAATGCCACGAGCAAATGTCAAAATAAAATATTTGCACCCAGCTGTCCTTGGGTATGGCTGGCTTGCGTTTTTTACATCACAGCTATGCTGGTTAAAGCGAGGTATTCTATCATAACAGTGGAATTGTTTCCAGCAAACACTTTAAAAAACTCTAGAAAAGGACAAAGTAGGTGGATTACAGCAGTTCTAAATGCATATTGGAGGAATTTATATTAAAATTCTATCAACACATATCTGGATGAAGGCTAAAATCCTAATTCAAGGTAGTACTAAAGAGCAAAAATTACTGCCTGTTAGTTTTAGTTTATTGGCAGGAATCTAGTAATCTGCCTCAAAGTACATGTTATTTCAGTGTGCATATAAGAAGGAACTGCTAATCCTGGTTCTTTATTAAAGGAATAAACATCCATTTCATAAATTTTAAGAATGAATGAATATTTGTCCTGTGCATTTCATTGGTACTCGTACATTTACTGAGGTTTTTCTCTGCTTTCTGTCTTTTACATAGATTTATATGGCACACATTTACCAATGAATAGATTTTAGATATTCTCACTATAGTAAAATCCTGTGAGCACTACCATCTTTCATGAGTGAGTTATGCACCTAGCTTTGTCAGCCTCTAAAAATTAACTGCATAAACCTCACCCATTAAAAATAATTGCTAATCTCAATCTATTATTTTCCAGGGATACTGGGCTTTTTCCTGTATATGTATATTAAAATACCGAAGGTATTTTTGTGGGGAACATACATTATGTAAAAGTATTTCTGCAATGGACACCTTAAAATCAATCCCCTCTTGCTCATTAAAATAAATGCATATGTTGGCTGGTCTGTACTGCCTGCTGCTCAATAACTTTGTCTTTCTCTGTACAGACCTTGTGTCTTGAAAGAGAGGTTTGACTTGTGATCATTGACCATCACCGAATTTCCATACAACTGATTAGGCTCTTTTCTTCTAATATGAAAAACTGTTACAGGGAGCTTTACGAATCACAGATGAGTGATGTTACTAATAGCTGTGATTTCATAGTTATTCCTTTTTTGGGTTTAGACGGTGTGTGCATACACATATAATAACCATGAAAAGAAAGAAAGCGAAGCCCAGCAGTGCAGAAGCCCTCACACTGGGATATTCTTGGAGAATGGCCAGCTTAGCAGAGATAAGTCAAAATCTTGTTTATTGTAGCTGTAGATTTAATTAACTACAAAACCTAATAAACTGTTAGGTCATGTTTGCAGTTAAATGCAGTAGTATTGATTAGAAAACAAAATAAATTAAGGATTAAAAAAAAAAAATGTTTGGCAAAACCAAAAAAGCAGCATGTTTTTCCTGCCACTTCTTTTTGTTCCTGGGAAGTACTTAATCATTTTCACATCTAGCAATTTTGCCATAACATAGAAGGGTGGTGTTTCCTACCTTTAAACACTTCTCTGTGTGTGTTACTATTGCCTGTTGTACTCTTTGCTGAGAAGATAAATAGCTTCTGATGCTAAAAAGAACATTCAGATACCTTTCTGAGAGCACGCTTGCCAAATTGCATTCAGCATTCCCCAGTCTGTTTGAAAAAAAAAAAAGTTTAGTGGAGACAATTTCAGTAACTGGGATAATATCTATGTTTAAGATAGGAAATTTAAAATATTTGGCTGAATCATGAATTTCTTCTGCATGCTCTGGAGGTCTTCTGCCATTTTTCAAATCTTGCTTACTTAAATGTCCAAGTATAAAAGCACATTAGTATTCAGAAAGAATGTTTGAATCTTCATGCCTTATTTGCTCAGGCTAAGTATGCATCCGCCTTTGATTAAGACTTTGCTGATCCTGGAGTAAAATCATTAAAGATTCATAAGCGACCATTGCTTTTTCTCCTCCTCGAGAATGTACTGAGATATTTTATGCAATTATTTGTCTCGAGTATCTTCCTGAACTTTTAACCCCCTTTACATTCTCTTATGACTACTTACATTAAGTCCAAAAATATTCATTTCAAAGCATTTTCAAAAGCTAATATATGATTCATTTGAGTTCAGTGAAAGTAAAATTATGAAAAAGCACCCTGTCATGGAAGGGCTCATTGCTAATTAACTACATGGGTGGTTTCCTTTGAGGAATAATTTCTCTCAATTTTTTAATTTCCAGGTAACAATGCCTTTGAGTCAAGGCTCAGCTTTCAGAAAGATGTGTCTAAAAGTGATAGCTGGATAATGTTGTCCTCCAAGGTAAAGTCTTCTATCACATCTGCTCACACATCTCAGCTCAATGACATGAGGATAGACAGGGAGTTTAATCCACCAGAGATCTTTTTTTTTCCTCATTTATCTTGACTTTTAAACTGAGTGAGAACATGAGAGTGTGTCCTTGAGTGGTCAGGGAGCTGCCTGAGCACATGTACAAGTCTATCCCACCCTTTAGGGGTTTCCTGGCACTGTATGAGGAGCGGGAATAAGGGCAACTGCCCACATGGCCAGTGGCTTTTCTTTCCCCCTGGGCTTTGTGCTCTCATGCTCTCACTCAGCTGGAGGTGTAAAAGCCCAGAAGAAACAGATGAAAGCCATTATGTCCAGAGTCTGAAATACTTTAATGCTGAAATACTTAGCCAGCAATTTGAACTGGTAGGTATGCAAAGCTGGGAGAGTAACCAGCCTTTTTTCCATCCTTTATTCTAAGGATGGAAATATTGTAAGAAGTCATTTTAGAAATGTATATAAAATGCTTTAGAGTATCCATTCCATTTATTAAAATATCTTTCTTTAATGTGTTTATAAATTTCAGATGTGTACTTACTACAATTAAAACTGATGATTAAACCATCACTGGTTCAAGAGTGGGGATTAATCAAAATACTTAATTATTCATTACTGGAAAAACACCTGCACAGGATTTTAAATTATGAAACTTGTTTGCTTTTGATGCCTTGGTTTAAACTAAATGTATATTGAAGTCTAAGTAGGATTTTAGTGAAAAATAGGAATGATATGCCTATAGTAGAGAAGGAAGGCAGTTTATATTCTCAGTAAAAGCTAGACAGGACTTGGCATTGTAGTGGTCATCCTTAATGCTGAAAATTGATATTTTTCTTTAGAAGTCTATAGAGACAAAAAGCCTTAAAGCCTCCTCCCCACCATAATCTTTTATTTCAGTCCTCATTTACAGCCATTAAGTCTGTAAAACAATGGGGTTTTTTTAAGTGGCTAGCTTTCTTTGACATATTTAAGACTTTTAGTTTAGGCAAAGGAATAAGAAAATTTCCTTCTACTCCTCCAATTTTCTTGCTTTCAGTCACCTGTAATCTGAATGTAGTCACTCCTAGCAGAGTATGTAAGTAAAAGGGTCCTAATTTCTGTTTCAGGAAGAAAAGTGAAGCACATCCTTTGGCAAGCTACCACAGAGATTTGTTTTCAAACATTTTACAAAGGTTTTTGTCATCCATTGCTTTGCTGCCTAGATGACATGGTTTGTATCCCATCTTTGTTTAAGTTTATGTTTTTGCTAAGCTGTTAGATAGTCATTCTTTCAAACAAACTTTCTAGGAGTTATTTTTATTATTTGATTTATATATATGTTTCATGGGCAACTTGTGGAAATTTTACCAATGGATTTTTCTCCTGGATGAAGGCATTAGTACTACAAAGAAAGGAAATTTAAAGTCTTAAGAGATTACTGTTCTTGATACATCTTTGAAAAAAATAGCTGTTGTCAGAAAAACCCCATCAGGTATTTCTGCCTTCCTTCACTGTCCTCCAGGTTTTCTAAGAACAAACACAGTAAAAAAAACCCATAAAAGTCAGGACAACCTTAGTTTTCCAAAAAGAAAGTGTTGTATAGGATTTCAACATCCCTTTTATATAAGAAAATTAAGCTTCAGTGCTGACTTTCCAGATTTTCCTCATTTGAATCACAGGATTTTCTGACATTGTTACTTGGAACTATAATATTGTCAGCTGCATATTTATCTATGTATGTAATTATCCATGTTCTTTTTAGAGTAACCATCTGCAAATATAATTTTAAAGAAGGTACTAAAACATCATTAACCTGCTAATATTTTTAAAGCAGTATCACATATGCCTTTTTTTTTTTTTACCCAGAAGTTTTCTGTAATTTATTCTTTGATGGAAACAAATTTCCTGTAAGTAAAATTTCTACTTTATTAACCTTCAGGGTCTATAGAGAAACAGTAGACTAGAGAACTGCAAGGGATGATGACTGTAAAACCCTCTTAATATACACAAATATATTATCAGCTGTAAAATTGAATTTCACATGCTGACTACCAGTGAAGCTGGTGAGACTGCAAGAAAAGACAGACTTTGAGTAGTTTCATCCCTAAGAATTCTTTTGTGATCTTTGACAATGATACATTATTGCTTTGCTGAGACTTGCTTCTGACTTGCATGGTTGATTTGGTGCTTAGCACCTTGTCAGAGGGAGCTTCTGTTACAAAACAGAGTTCTAGGTTTGGAACAGTTCAAGTGTCAAGAAGACTGTGTATCTAATGTTGCTCCATTTCTCTTTAAAGGTTGTTTTGTTTCACTGTGATTTAAGAGCAGTAAGTCCAATTAGTGCAAAATTCTGCTTTAGTGACATGGCTGAAATTTTGGCACTGGCTGGTGCAAAAAATTTGTCATCAGCCTTACAGTGGGCAGCATTCCCTGCCCTCATAGCATAACCTGTCTGCCATTCCATGATAATCTGGTTTTCTCAATTTCCTACCTTCTTATTACTGCAGTATCAGAACTGCCTTCCTAAATGTAGAAGAAAACTCTCGCTACTTGAAAAATCTCTCTATTGTCATTGAATAGAAAATATCTTTCTGTGCCATAACCTGTTGTGTGCTGAAATTGTTATCTTCTCTCTCTCATAAAGCTTTCTAGGAAGCTTTGGGCTGGATGGAAACTTGTGAGAGTATTAAAATATGTTTATTACCACCAGACCCTGCCCAATCCATTCATTCCATTGTTCTTGTCAACATACAAGTTCAGGGATGCTGTGGCTATGCAAATTGTCTCACCACTGTTTCCATGACAGTAAAAGGATCAGGAAAATGTGTGTTTGTGGATGTGTTCTGTTTTTCATTTAGCAGCTTGTACAGCCATAGAGCCCATAATGTTTAGGTGGTCTCTGTGGCAGAATTATTGATCATTTAATAACTATGAGAAAGTAGAGTCAAGGCATAGATTCTTTAATGTGGTAGAAAAATTAGCACTTCGGTAACAAATAAACATCACAGTGCCCTCAAGCTGCCTAATTTGGCAAATTCAGTACTTTATTATTAGGTGTATAAAAAGCTCGTTGAAATGTTTTGAAAGGGTTACAGTAAGAAGGCTTTTGAACATGAGCCTTTTGTTCTGGCATCAATATTCTAAATGAACTCATTGAAAGCAATGTTTGTGTCACTGCAGCAGTGTGATATATTCTGCGTTGGGTGGCATTACAGGCTCAGACTGATTATAGAGATTTCAGGAAAATGTACTATAGTAACCCACAGTTCCTTTTTCGATGCTGCCACTTGGGCACTGTACAGCATTCACAGTGGTGAGGAGGAATCTGGTGCTTACTTTGAAAATTCTCAGACAGCAGACGCTCCGGTTTGTGTATGTCCAGCAAACCACATCGTTCTCTGAAAGTGCTTTCTGTCTCAAATAGAAACATTACTCCTCTCTTCCTGAGGAGTAGCCTGGTTTTCAGCATGGAAAAAAAGCCAAACAAAAACCAAACAGGTTGGAAAAGACTCTGAGACTAAAAAAAAAAAGACAAATGCAAAACCTTTTGATCAGCATTTCCCTGTTTTGGGTGATGGTCCTTCCTCCCAGAAGGCAGGAGTGTTACATTCTGCTGTGGGTGCCAAATCATCCCCTCTCTCCCTGTGCCTTGAAAAGAAGTCAGGTGCACATCTGAAATATTTCACTCTCTGTACCTGTGTGTAATGTTAATTTGGAACAGTCGGTCCAGTATGTGAGTGTGGCAGTTTGAATTCAGGGATGACCGTTGTAGATTATTCCATCCATGCTTCTTGGGAGATGAGGGACTGCAAGCATGGGGCAAAGAGGTCATTGCTGATGACTCCATCAGCTTCATTCTTTTTATTTTGCCATGGTTTTGTAGACACTCTATGCCACCTGCATGATAATGTGATTCTTACTTGCAAATGTAGTGGGAACTTGAAAGGAGATTTTAGCCAGGTAGGAAACTCTCTCTTGTCCCAGGTAACAAATGTTAGGACAAGAGGAAGCACCCTAAGTTGCACCAAAAGAGATTTAGATTGGATGTTAGGAAACATTTCTTTGCTGAAAAGGTAGTCAAGTGTTGGAACGCACTGCCCAGGGGGATGGTGGAAATCTTCCCTAGATGTCTTCAAAAACCATGTAGCTGTGGTGCTCAGGGACGTGGTTTAGTGGTGACCTGGCAGTGTTAGGTTAGAGGTGGGACTCAGTGATCTTAGTGGTCTTTCCCAACCTGAAAAAAAAAAATTTCATGAAGTACTTGTTTTCTTTTTTTCTTTTTCTTCTTTTTTTTTTTGTTTTTTTTTTTGTTTTTTAACCTTTAGAAATATGCAAGAAAACCTGAGGTTTGGGCCTAAATATCTTACAGATGTTGTCATTATACTTACTAAACCACATCGTTATTGTTGGAGCTCATGCTAGTGTTGCAGAAGCTGCTAGACCACTGCAGTAAATCAGGTGGAGGGAAACTGGAACTAAACCCTCCCTTTCTGCCTGCTGGCCTGCAGGCATAACTACATACCTCCAGTGCACTTAAGGGACTAAAAATAAGAGCTTGCCAAATACACTTTTAGTTCCTTGTGATTTAGCAGATAACTTAGAGGCCTTGCACTTACATTTTCATGACATTCCACTTTATATTTTAAGTGATCTGTTTTTCTGTGCAAGCCTTGTGTTGTTTGTATTAGTGTTTTTTAAAGCCCTTGTTACAGGCCAGTGGTGATAAGCAACTCAGTTCTCAAACTGTACACAGCTGGAATTTTTTATTGTGATAAGGATAAGAACAGGGAGAGAACAGAAGACAGATGGGAGTCTGAGGAGTTCCCTGCTTATGAACTGACTTGCAAAGATCAGATCTGGAATCAAAATTAAATTCAAATAGTCTCTTTTACTTTCTTGAACATCAATAAGTCTGTTATTAAAACTCAGTCTGTGTGGCTCAAAATTAGTTTAATTAGCCTAATCTTAATAAGGTTGCTTTAAATATTCATCTACATTGTCCAGGGACCACCTAAATTAAGTTGATTGAAAACTGCTTATAAATTGTGAATATACATTGATCCTTTCTGCCCACCCTTGCTTTTGAGTGGAGTTCATGTGCAGGAAAACTTCTTTCCAATAAAGCCAATCCATATGTTGGAACAGCTGCAGTCAATACATTGACAACATATGGCATGTGCAAACAGATGAGGATAACAAACAAGTCAAAGTTGTTCTTAGGAAAAATACAAACTGTCCTGGTTGATACATCACCATTACCATGCTCCTCACTTGTCAAGGCCCAGCTCATTTTCTCACAGGTTCAGCTGCATCCCTGTTATCAGTAGAACTGACCAGAATTTTAACATTGAGATAAGCAGAATATGTAAATGCATTCCTGCTTCCAAATCCATCAATTACAGTGTTTAGTCTTCTCTGGGCAGGTGTGTAAATAAGCCCTATCCCATAAAAATGGATCTTTAAGTTTCCTGAATCAGTTCATTATCTACTCTGAATATCCTCATTAGAAACATTGACCACTTAGATTGATCACCCCTGAGTTGGGCTTGTTGTTGTCATGATGGGTCTTGCTAAGATGTGACAGCAAAGGAGTAGACATTATTAGGCAGAAGTCTCCTCTGGTCCTGCTTCTTACGATAGAGAGAGGGAGGACATAAGCTCATCAGGCCACCAGATTATTGGGACTTGAGTCCTGCTGGGCTCTCTGTGTTGCCAGACTTCAGCAGATGGCATGGTAATGTTCTGGAGTCCTAAGGCTGGAGGACTGAGCTCTGGGTGAGCTGCCAGAAGAAAAGAAAATTCCAGCTCATTGGGGAATTGGTGGCATGAGCACAGGGGTGCAGGAAGGGAAGCTGTGAGTTCCTTCCCTGGCACATAGTTCCTTTCTTCTCTTATACTGTAGTAGGGCTCCAAGCACTTTGAGTGCTATTAACTCCTACGTGCTGCCAGAAACAATACAAGGAGTAGTTCAGCAAGAGTGTGAAAGGGGAAAATCATGCATATAGTAATAATGGAGGACCAAGACATATAAACAGTATTTTCAATAATGAGCTAATTCAAATATTTCCATTTCTTCCTCATTTATTTATTCTCGGTAAGCATTCCTGCTTTGCAATTCTTGGTGCATACGGAAGATCAGATGTTTTCTGTTCTTGAACTCTCATGCTTGATTTAATAACTTGGAGACATAATGGCTTAATGAAATTTCGTGAAAATCCCATAAACCGTCAAAATTACACGTCTAGAGGCACATGGAGTTCAGAGTCGGTACTTCCACTGGAACAAAGACGCAGAGCACATTACTGTTTTCATTTGGTCATACTGACTTTCCAAGTTGCTGACACACAGTTGATATGAACAACATTTCTGCTGCTCTTTGCGTGAAATCAAAAAGTCTGTTTTCTATCAATTTATTTCTCAGTTTTTTTTCCAGATTCATACGTCTGAGAAGTAACGAAATCAGTTTTGTATATCAAAAGTTGGTTTTAATCCTTTATTGTGAGCAAACAAACTGTTCCACTTCCAATTGTAGAATTTTCGGATCTAGGGTTATTACAGTTATCAGGCAGTTTGAACTTTTTTGTTCTTGTGCTCCAGAGATCTTAGAGAAGCAGAGGCAATTTTTAGCTCAGCATTTATGATACTAGAAAATGAACACATGGCAAATGTCAAAGCAGTTTTCAGATTTAAAAATAAAAGATATACACATCTTTCCTGTCTTTTATTTTCCATCTAGCTCAAAACACTACTTATAAAATTACTGCTTCACAGTAAAGGTGGTACCAAAGAGCTCAGAGCCTCCAACATGTGGTGCCATCCACGCCCTTTCCTGCCACAAGCCAACAAATCCTGTTTGTACCAATAGTAAGGTGGGGTCTGGACCCACTTGGTCCATGTTCACTTGACTAGTGGTCGGACCTGTCTGGGCCTTTAGTGCCACCTGAGACTTCTTGTTACTGCCTACTCGCTCCTGGTGTGGGGGAACTGCAGCTGATCCACAGTGGGGATTTTCCCTTGTTCCTTCTACAGTTCGTCTGGCTTTTCCTCTGTAATTCCTCTGTA
The DNA here is from genome assembly GCA_013396755.1 of Sclerurus mexicanus. Classification (NCBI taxonomy): domain Eukaryota; kingdom Metazoa; phylum Chordata; class Aves; order Passeriformes; family Furnariidae; genus Sclerurus; species Sclerurus mexicanus. The sequence goes on along the minus strand of VWZF01000181.1, from coordinate 1,852,972 downwards.
ACTGGGGAATGACAAACAGGAACAGAGTCAGGAGGTCACGTTTTTCATTAGTTTCTATAAATTTCTCAAAGTTGTTTGAAATCTGTAACCAATTTGTGCCCTGAAAGCAAGCATGGTGCACACAACCATCCTTCCAAGGAAGACTTTATAGAGGTAAATGAGTAGGGAAATGAGATTCACCGAACCATTAAAGATGTTTTGGTACAATATCCAGGATCTTTGTATTGACCTGTGTTACATTGCTGCAAAAAACCCTACTTCATCTCCACCCATCCTCAGAAATACCAGGTAGCGCTCCCCCCCACCCCAATGCTTTAAGATACATTCATTTAGATGTTTTGTGTCAGATATTTTACCACTGGAAGAGGCAGTAAATAGATTTCTGAAAACTGTAACACTTTTTGATATATATTTTCTCAATTCTTGGCAAAAATAAATTGATCAAAAATGCACTCAGTAAACACTCCCGATTTCCATAGTCAGAATTTAACAAAAAATTAAAAAAAAGTAAAAAATATACTCAGACAATAATTATGCAGGCTAATAAAAATGAAAACTAGGTAGGGAGTTCAATCAATGGACACTGCTATTTTTTTTTTTGCCTTTTTTTTCATAATGAATCAAAACTGTCCATGTGAAAAGGTTTTATATTAGCCTTTTATGATGGTATGGATGTTATCCATTGCTGAGATAGACCTGACTGCTATTCACTGGGGTAGTAATAGAGTGCAGGAATACCCATGCACCATACTGGGTATGTATTTACGTACTCACGTGTCTTCCTGTTTGGAGACTGATAAAAAATTTTAAAAGTTGTCTACCAAAGCACAAATCCCTATCAGAAAGGAGGTTTTTTGAGAGGTGCAGTGAATGTATTAAAACTAAAAAATCTACTAGTTTTAAAAACAGATGTGATAGGCCCCTATGAAATCATTTCCTACTGCTATCATGCTGATTAGCTGCACAGATTGTGTTACGGGTCTCTTGAACAGATGGTCTATACTTCTCTTGCAAACTCCAGAGTTACTGGACGACAGAGGCATTTAATTTTGAAGTATTTAAAAAAAAACAGTCCTCTTTTGGATTTATTTCTTGATGAAGATTCACATATTTTTACTACAGATTAATATTTCTCCAAAGCTTAAATCCCTACCACTTTATTTCTGGAATGATTTACAGGTTTTACTTCCAACTTTTTCTGTGTTATATTGGTCTGGCTCCCAGCTCCAAGTGTTTTATTTTCTGTCCAGCGCCTGCTATACTCCACCCATCTGCCTGTGTGATTGAAAGGAAGGCAACATTAAGCAAATTTTGCTTACAATAGCATCTTCCAGAAGACCTCAGATACTTTCAAACCCTCTTCATTTGTTTTCTTGGGTAAGAAAACAGCTACTGTTTCAGTGACTGTCTTGAGAACTTCTAGGTAAACATATAGTTGCAGGAACCAACTTTATGACTATGACCAGTCTTAGTGTGACACAATATAGCAATCTAGTACAGAAAAAACAGCTTTTTCCCATCTGTCTTTATGCAGCACATAGTTTTGTCTGCCAGGGTGGATTGCACATATAAATGTAAGCATGTTTCAATACTTCCTGTCTGTATAAGACAGAACTGTAACTACTATCAGTGCTGCAAATTGCACTGAACATTTTATGAACTTGGACTTTATGTTACTGTTTAGTTTTGTTTTTCTTTTCTGCTGTGTGTTTTCATAGCAAGACCTCAAGCTGACAGTATATCAACTGAGTTCTAGGTTAACAACTTTACTGCTTTATTTGATATTTCTAAAAATTATGTTGGAGAATTTAGTACCTGTGAAACTCTAATAGCTTTAGGGCTAAATTCAATACAAGGATCTATAGCAGCACAGCTAGCACACACCATGACAAATGGATAAAGAAGCAGCAACTCCATTTGCTCAGAAGGAGTTGCATAAGTCAAACCTGAGTGCAAAAACTCTGAGTTTCTGGTAAACACAGAGACATAACAGGCACAGCCCCATGTGGACTTCAGGGCTTATCCAAGCATTCTTCCAGCTGCTCCCACACACTTAGTTCCTTCTCACAGGTAAAATTCAGAGAAGGAGCTTTCTAGATGCAGGGACCTCAGCTGTCACAAGAGTACAACGAATATCTCTCTCCAAATGACTGTATTATTTGACTATAGTCTAACTCCAGACCACAGAGCTACCTCACCTATCACCTCTATGTCAGATGGAAGCATCACTGCCACTGTGGTCATGTCTGTCTTACTATGCAACAAATATGATTGGCATAGATGCAATTGGGCATGCATATTATTTTCATGTCTGAGATGATCCAGCCTTCATAGATCTGACATAATGAAATGTTAATTCATACTCTATCAATTTTTTCTTTAGTTGATATTCTGCTTGCTGTCTATGTGAAAGTCTAGCCCATAGGTTACTGGAAAACAGAGGCTTCATCATGTAGATTGATCCTGTCTATCTATTCACACCTGTTTGAAGGAGTTGTATCTTTACGCTTTTTGCTGAGCACATAATGGGATGTAAATTCCCTGTAAATTCACCATGTAGGAAAATGGCTTACACAAAGGATTTTCTCTTTGTCTCTCATATAATTCAACAAAGCCAGGTCTCTGCTTGCTCTTTTAGCTGATTTAGCACCCTCTCACTCAGGAGAAGAGACCAGGGAATATACCTCTCTTATATAGTTTTTATTACATTCTGAACCAGCCTCTTAGCATCCTCTCTGGGTTTAATTTTTGACTGAGACAAGGCATTTGAGGAGACAGATCTGAAGACAAATTCCTACTGACCCCAGAGCCTAGGGAGTTCTTAAAGAATCTCCGGATCTTCATGACCTTCATTCTTCTGTTCTGCAAGCTCTTCTCTCAGAGAGGGTGCTTAGGCAGGGATTGCAAGGGTTGTACATTGTCTTGCATATTTTTTCACAGAAAGAAATAATATGGCTCTTTTGCATTCCTTTTCCACTTTTTCCTCAATTTACAAGCTTTTCCTACAAATCTGTCAACCTTTATTAGTAAATTGACATGCCTGTTCTGCATCAGAGGATCTGTCTGTGCTTGTAATCTGTGAGAATTTACATGAACTATTTGGATCCTAGAATATTTTTTTCCTAGGCAGAGATTCTCAGGGAATGGACATGCCTGTTTGTTTTATCACTGTTCTCCAGTGTATCAGTGTATCTCCAGGCATCACTGTTCTCCACAGAGAAGGAGTTTAAATTGTAGAGAGGCGACCTTATGAATTGTTATTAATTAACGCTTCTACACTTAAGTTAGCACCTCTATCACAGGCATGCAGAAACCCTGCTACTCCACATGAAATGCAGGCAAACAAGTTACCAGCAGCTCTGTCCAAATGTTGGCAGTTCCTTCCTACACCTTCTGCCAGGCCAAGCAGAAGGACATGCATACATTATCTCTGAGATAAAGGAATATTCCTGAGGATCTTAATGGAAAAGTAAGTTGTACTGCCAGAACATGTGATCTTCAACACAAATCACATTTACTGGTTTTCTCAGAGTACCAAGGGCTTCCTGACTGCATGAAGCTTATGAACTGAAAACTCTTCTGGGATGTCTAAATACAAGAAAGTCCAATTTTTTGTGTGACTTGGGGGCCCAGAAGTTTTAATTTTCTCTCAAATTTTTTTTTTTTATTTTGCCCTGTCTATGGTTATCTTTAACATTAGAAAATTTAGAAACCTGCGGGGTTGCTTTACAGTGTTGTTTGAGTTTATGTGCTGTTCTGGCACATAAGTCAGATTCTAGAGGGACCAGCTGTCTTAGAAATTATCACAAGGCTGTAGGAACAGAACTAGTTATTTTTCAATATAGTTGTTCCTTGAACCTTCAGCTTGATCACATTGTGTGGATTTATAATCTCCTTGATGTTAAACATTTAAACATAAGCATTTTCAGTAGTGTCTGAAGAAGGGCCATGGATCTGCCTGCTATGGGACTGATCAAATTAGTTTTCTGATAAATAGCAGGCAGTTAGACTGCCAATAGTCTAAAATACTCAGGGAATAAAATAAAGTGGCTGTAGAAGAAACGTTATCCTTTATTCATAATAACACATGAGAAAATACTTACATGGAATATCAACACTTCTGGCAGTAAAGCCTTATACATAAAGAGAAAAAGTTCCCTGGCACATAAAGTGGACTTTCCCTCATATTCAGTGTCACTGTTGCACAGAAAGGGGACTGGGTGAGCTGCTGAAGATGGTGTAACCATCTGGCTCCCAGCATTAGGTTCCTTCTCTCTCTCTGTTAAGGAGCCATTATAATGCCTTTCAGGTGTTTTCTTCTGGACAATTAATTTTCCTCTAACCTTTACTCACTCAGAGGCTTTGCTTGTAGAGCTTTGCTGCTGCAGGGGGCTTCAAAACAAGGTAAAACCCAGAGTTTGGGTTCCTAAACCTAAGGACCAAGAAGGAAACAATGCTGGTGCAGCCTTTTCTCCAGTGAGTCTGTTGGACCTGAGTGGTCTCTACATTCCCTGGGTAGTTGTGGGAGCAGTCTTTAGTAGGCTGTTCCTTGAGGCAGAGGTCCTGTGCTGCAAAGCATCCTTCATCCTGTGAGGGAGAGACGTGCTCCTCAAGCAGAGGCTACAACTGTTCTCTTGTGGTGCCTCCCAGAACTCAGCATGTTCCAGTCTCGGGGCTGAACATTAGCTCAATTGCTCAGTTAAAGCTTGTGCAATTTTAAACTTTGTGTGCAAGAAGTCTTTTTACTTAATGTATATATAGACCAAAGAATAGTGCCTCTTTCCTTATGGAAACAATCTTGCTGCATGAGAGTAAATGGTACCTATAAATTTAGTGTTTCTAAAATGTAAGTTGTGTCACAAATGAGCAGAAAAATAGTTTCCATCAAGCTGCTTTTCAATTCCCTCAAAGGAGAAACGATTTTGTGGTTAACACATGTATGATCCTGGACCCTGTGAGTCTGGCATTTACTAGTGTTGTGCCAATGACAGAACCACAAATGTACATGTAGCAACTCCTCTTACGGAAATATCATCTCCTTTGCCCTCTGAGAGCTAGAAATGTTTCCATTTAGGAAAAACAGACCATTGAGTGGTGTGGTGGAACTTACCACCACAAATGGAGATATTTGATGAACTCACATGGATAGGTCTGTTCAAACTGTGCAGTATATAGCTTTCCTGCTCCACAAATGGAAACAAAAGAGATCAGTGTCAGATGGTCCTTGTGGGCCAGTGTGTGTCACATTGTTTATTTAAACAGATCAGTGATTCTGGGGATCTATTGAACATCTTAATTCAGAAAACGAAAGATAAATAATTTGGCAGTTGAATAGTAAAAACACAGGGTTTTTTTTTTTCCACCCCTGCTTGAGGGATGTAGCTATGCATAAACATTTTCACTGGGACCTAGTGACTGTAGCTGGATGTTAACAGTTTACATTGGCAGTGCTGGGTCCCATCTAGAACTAATCTGTTTAACAGTTCAGCCTGAAGCCACTATCAGTAGAACTCACCTAAAATGATATTTCTCATGCAGACTGACTTTAAAGCAATTATTTAAATTACTGTCCTCTTTTCCACAGAGTCTGTCAGGAGGCCCACCTGGCCTCCACTTACCGCCAGACTGGAAAGTTTCCTGGGGGCTCAGGATTTCATGGAGAGAGAAAATATGGAAAATCTCACACAGTTCCCTGCCTTCAGTGCTGTGAGTACTTCTGTGTAGTTTAATCCTACAGGTTCATTTTTGCAACTCATTACTAATACAAATTCAGCCACCAAGGTGTAGCTGACCTGTAGAAACACACCACTCAAGATGGGTAAGTCTTGCACTAATTTTGTCCATCATTGAAGAATTCTTGTAAAGGATGTGTAAAAGTTATTAGTTAGAGACTAAACTTTAGGCAGAACAGATTGTAATGACACTTGATTAAGCCAGTAATATAATTTAGCAACACAAATGGGTTTTGCTGAACAAAAATATAAAAAAAATTAAAAATCAGAAATCACAGTTTTTAGATAATGATCAAAGTGTTAGCCTGTTTGTGAGCAATTACTACATAGTCTTGATGAAGCACAAACAACGAGTTAAATTCTGTAAGTAGATGTGTGAAACACACCACTGGATTTTAATTTTAGTGGAAATTTACAAAGCTGAGATCAATATGATCATGTATGTACTTAATGGTTTTTTAAAGTGCCCTTGCTACTTATTTCTTTAAGGTGTACTTTTTCCCTCTGTATCAGTAACTGGGCAGATTTATCTGTATACTTCACTAAATTTTTGATGGGTAAATTTCAGAAAGGCTCAGGATGCAATGGCTCCTTACGAGAGCTCTGAGAGCTGCCCTATGCTAGGAGTGCAGTTGACAGAACTTTTCTAGTTTTGCTGTTATTTTATGGAGGTAACAGACATGAAATGTGGCTCACTCAGACAAAAGTGTGCTATTCAAATTAGAGAAAACTACAAGATGGTTTTCTAATGCTACCTTGAAGTGTTTCCTAAACCTCCATACTTTGTTAACAAGTAGTCTCTCATGAAATAAACAACAAAACCAGTGAAAGCGAGTCAGGCACAGTTTGTGTCCAGTAATGAACTGAATGAGTTGGGATGAAAAATTATTTGAGGCTAAGGAGAGATATTAGGAGATAGAGATGTGATATCCCTGTATTTATTCTTTTTTCTTTTTCTTTCTTT
>VWZF01000181.1:1723677-1846255 GCA_013396755.1 Sclerurus mexicanus | reverse complement strand
TTTTTTTTTTTTTAATCCTAGTCAGTCAAAAGACTTTGGGCTATAATTAATTTTTTAAAAAAATCTATTGAATCCATAAGGTCAAGTACTTTCTAGTAGTACTGGTTATGACTTGACTGTATTTAACACATGAACTGTACATAAGAGGAACAGAAAATGTGTCTGGATCCCATCACTAATTCAACAGTGTAACCAAAGTCAATCTTTCCGTCTTTGTTCTGAGCAGCTGCAGGTCTGCCACTCTGGTCCCACACCACAAGGGAGAACCAGGGAAATGCTGCTGAAGCCCCTCAGGGTTCCCTGCTCAGCTGTGCAGTCTGGTTTCTGGACTGTGTTGGAGGAGCTGTCTCTGCTCAGCTTTCTCCTTTGTTTATGTGAGTTTTCTCCATAGAGATTCTGAATGGCAAATCTCAAAACAGGAATAATGGTTTACCTTCAAAATGGCACTCTGCCACGAGATGTATCTGCTGAGAACGTGGTGAGAGCAGTTACCAGGGACACACCATGGAACCACAATACATCAGAAGCACAGGAGACTGAAAGGAAAAAGAAACAACTCTGTGTACACTAAACCAGCTACTTTATTATGACAATCCAAGGCTCTAGCAGAGGTGTGAACTTTGTCAAGTAAGGCACACCACAAAGTTTGAGATTTCATCCCTGCTTTTCAGTACACTGTGTTTCAATCAAGTGAAAAAAGGCTTAGATGGAAGTGACAGCACAGCCAGAGCCATGACAATAGCAAGCCAACTCTGCTCCACACTGAGCCAGTGGGAGAGCAAAACTCCCTGAAGGGCCAGGATGGCTGGGGGTGCTGTCAGGAACAAATGAGCTTCAGTATCTCTGATGGATGTCTCAGCAAGCTGGCTTTTACCAGCATTGTCAAACACATTTCTGCACCAACACAGAAGAGCAAAAATAGCTCTCTCATTTCTTGTTAGATGTCCGTGGCCAGAATATTCCTGTCCACATTAATAAAGTCATTACTAATTTAGAAAAGCACATCTCACATATCTCTTTATATAAATCCTGCCTCTACAGTGATAGCCAAGCAGCAGGATGTTTTCAAGCACCACCTGCACAGCCTGGCTAGCAACCTGACACAGAGACATGAGTGGTCTCCAGACAGCAACTGCACTCATGTCGACACTGCACCTCGAGCTGTATTTAGAGGGACTTGAAAATGTATAATGCCATGTTAGTAAGTAAAGCCCCTAGTTAGGCTAACTTAAAGTAGCTTTTAATCTTTTCTAATGCAAATCTGCTGTTATGATCCTAAGTTGTTTTCCCAAATACTTCTGCAGATTTGGGTGCAATCCAACACCCGCTGACTCAGAAGCAAAAATCTGACTGGAGAAGGCCGCTGCTGCTGACAGTCCTGTACCAGCCCCAGAGGGTGCCCGACATGGGAAGAATCCAAAACTCAGCAGGTGCTCCTCCAACCAACCTAATGCTCCCACTGTGCTTGCTCAAGCCTCCTGCACACGCAGTTAGCAGTGCGGAGTTGGCAGGCACTGCGCATCCAGCTCTGGTATGGCATGAGGTGTCCACAGTTTTTCTCCTCTCAAAGAACTGCTGCCACAGCTCGAGTGCTCCTCAGGCAGTTCTTTCTCTTCTAAAGCAATTTGAGGTTTTTGCACAACCAGAGCCTCAGGTTCTAGTTTCTACAGTAGTAGAAGTTGAATACTTGTGGGCTGAAGAAGGACTGATCAGATTTGTCATGTTTTTATTTTTCTACTTAGCCAGAGTGGAGATGAGCCTCCAAGCAAAATAATCTGTAGCCTCAAGGGACCACTGGACTTGGCACTTGAGCTTCACTTCATAAGCATTTCTTTTGCCAGCACGTCTGAGCTAGAAATAGCAAACCTGGACATGACAGCTGAGGAAAATGAGAGCAGGTTAGGAAGCACTAATGACTACAGTTCACTTTCAGACTCCCCTACACCTGAGAGAACTGAGTAATGAGTTTTGACTAGGACAATGTTAATGCATCTGTGCTTTTCCCTTTTCCGCAGCCCTAAGTCTGCCTTGCCAGGAGCAGAGCATGGGGTGGGCTGGCTCTGCTGCTGCTGCTCCGACAATTTCCCTTACATTGGAAAGCTGGCTGTGCAATTTGTTAGATTTAAAACTGGCCATGACACGCTTGAAGACTGTCAGTGTGGGGAGATGTTGATATGTGGGGGAGCAGCTTCAGTGAGGTCCCCAGGCTGGGGATGAGCCCTTCAGTGCGAACATCAACAAGTTACGCAGGTAAACCCAACTTCCATTAAAATATCCTTTCATTCTTATGTCACACCTAGAGAGACAGTGGCAGGAAGGAAACTTGACTTTAAACTCTTCATGAAGACCCCACTCCACAGGGAGACAGGACCCCCCTTTCTGCAGCAGCACTTCTGCTCCAGCCTCTGTGCTCAAGTCCTGAGGTAAGGTTTCAGCAGGCCAAACTAAGCCCATTTAATGAGGTCCGGGGGGCATTGTGCCTCTTGCCAGCTCCTCATTAGTAAACTGACTGCACTACAAAGAGGCAAAGCCCATCAGCCTGGTGCAGTCAGATAGTGCTGCTGGGTCTGTTGCTGATTTACAAAGCTCAGCTGTTCTGCGTTAAACAACCGCATATGGGAACTTGTTGGGAGCTTCCTTGAAGTAAGCCCTAAAGTAAGTTACATCCTTATGGGAAAATGTTTAAAAATAAAACCATATGAAGAAGCATGCAGGAATAAAGGCTGGAAGGGGAAAGGAAGATCTGTTTTTATTTTGCTATAACTCACTGTCTACATCTGGTAAACAAAAAGAGGAAGAAGCAACTACTAAAAATGAAGTTACTATTTCAGGAGTGAAGAAAAAGTAGATTATTCCAAACCCAGCTTCAGACCTTTATTAATCTTATTTTTTTTCTATTCTGTCTGTGCAACAGAACTTAAATGTTTTCTTGGCCTTTATTTCTGAAATTATTATGGTGGGGGCAGGCAGTGGAAACAGCATAAGCCACAGTTATCACCACTCTGTTGTATTCATGAGTATTTCAGTATTTAGTTTTCATCTGTACTGTATCAGAACAGATCCTTTATGTGGGATAGTGACCCCAGCAAGGACATAGCTTTGAAGAAATGGGCTGGTTTCAGTGCAAGTGTAATAATTTCTTTGACTGTAAGGAAAATATTGCATAGAAATGTGGCCCGAGCACAGCTACACTGTCAGTGACCTCCAGTCAGAGAGAATCTGTGGTGCAGGTCCCATAGTAGAGTCCATCATCCATGAACTGTATTGGAGGACATAAATTCACACAGATTGTTCTCACCCTGGTGCTGAGGGAGCAGCGAGTGATTTTTTGCCGTCTTTCCTTAGGAAATGCAGTTACAGTTTACAAGGGATTTGACAGAGGTTTCTCGGGAATTATGGGCTTGTGATCCATGGAAAATTATTTAATTCATGGTGGCAGACATGTTGGGGAAGAAAGAGCCTCTACTGGGCAGGCCCAGACTTTCCCTTCCTGTAGTCTGATTGTTCATCTTTCATACCTCTTAGAAAAAGGTCCATGAATATCAGCTCACAATGTGAGAAATTAATTGTGGCTATTTATATGCTCTGTTCTTTTCCAGTATGTTTTGCCACAAGATTTGGAGTTTTTTCACAATCAACAAGGGTAAAGGAAAACATTTTGAGAAATTGGCAGAAACATGCTAAGAGTTTAGCAGGAAGCTGAACACTGTATTTCCATGTAAGTGTATACACTGAGATCTTTTTATAAGTAGGAGGAAGTGAAGCTTATGTTTTGTGGGTTTAAAAAATAAGTTACTCTATCTCCCACATATTGCATCAAATAAAAAGTCAAGAAAGCTAAAATTACTCACATATGCACAAAATGGCACACACAATTTTATCTATAAATATCTGGAATTGATACATTCATTGATGGTTAAATGGTATAGTTGTCCTCTTAAGTTTGTATGGCTTAGTGGTCCCATTTTTAACTTCTGTCTTCTAAGTGTAATGAAGGTGCAACTTTCAGAGACCTTTTAAATCTGCCGAGAGTGGCAGCAGGTGATGGTGGAATCTGAGAACAGAGTAACACAAGTGCTTCAGCTGTTCGGCTGGGATGCTCCTGAATGCCACAGGCATCCTCGGCAGCCCGAATGGCTTCTGCAGAATACAGACTTCTCCACATCTTCCAAAAATAAGCACAGCAACAAAAAGACCTTCAATGTTCATTCAAGAATCAGTTCAATGACTCTGTTCGCTATTAACGACATGCTGTATTTTACTCATTGTTTTCTTTATCATTATTTTTCTTTATTTTATGGTATTCATATATTTTCTGGTCTAATTTATTTTGGTTTTGGTGGTGATATCAGTCAGTGCTTGGGACTTTTTGTCAATGGAATTTCTATTTTTGGTTTTCCTCTGGCGTGAGGTATCTCAGGTCTGACCCCATGCCAGTTCTTTTAGTATTCCGGATGGATGTTCCTTGCTTGAACACATAAATTTCAGCCTTGGATGAATGTTGAATATGGTAATTTTAATTTCTATAGTCACAGTTCATTAGCTAACCATAGTTTTATCTCCATATTCTACTTTATCATCTTTATTAAAAGTGTAGGAATACATTACATTTAATTTTTGGGCTTAAAATTCTTTAAAGTTTTTACTATCCCAGTGTATAGCAGTTCTGCTTAATTTCTTTATCCTGCCTTTATTTTTTCCCCCCATTGACTTGACTAACCATTCTTTTAGAATATATGTTATAAATTGCATTTGAAAATTCAACATGAACTTGTATTTTGGCAAACTTCACTTTATTAATCAAGTCTTTGTCCATTGAAACCTGATTACTGTATTTTCCAGCCTTTCTCTGGGATTTAATTTAAATAAGACTTGTAAGTGCAGCAGAGCTATCATTCTGCATATATTTGTCAAAAATCTGCACTTATACAGAAGCAGCTGAATAGTCTTCATTTTGAAAATGAAAATTAATAAGATATTATCTGGAGCAGGTGGCTCTAGAAAAGGCCTGTAGGAACTAAAAGCTTTTTATATGTAATTGGTGGATACCATTTCATTGACATTAATTATAAATGCAAAAAAATATGAGCAACCTGAATTTTTTAAACTTATTGGTGGTCAAGGGCTTTTAAAACTTTGACTCATCAGAATAGGGAAACACATTTTAAACAGCAGAGCTTTCAGAATACAAATTTAAAGCTCTTGTAAACAGTCCTGTCAGCTCTCTCAGGACTTAAATTTATAATTTTTATTTTTGTGTTTTCTAAAGCATTTTGTGAAAGATGAAAAGAATTGCTGAGATCGCATTTTTAGTAGAAATGGAGAGGTACAAGATGCATTATATAAGGTCACGTTATGAAAATTTTGTCCACGTAATCATTGCTGAATTTTCTTAAAAATTTAGCCATTTTGCTACCAAAAAAAACCCCCAAAACAAACAACCCCCCCAAACATGTGATAAACACATATTTTTTAAAGATAAAGCATAATGAATATTTTATCCCTGACAGAACTCAGCATTTAGGTGCCAAATGACTCATGCCAAAATCCTGTCAGCTGAAAAGGTTTTGCTCATTTTTATACCTGCAAAAGCCTGAAGATGAAGAGAGAGTTTGAGGTTTGTGAATTCACTGAGAACTGAGACAGTTGTAAACAGAAACACCAAAAGTAGTCTCCTTTTACTTAAAATACTGTTTACTCTCTCCGGTATTGGTTACTCCTCCTGGATGCTGGCTAAGGACATGAGTCCTATCCTTGCACGACCTCTCAAGGGTTATACTGGGCCTTACCAGTGTCCTCCAGCCAGTACACAAAGATGTGCATTCACACTCTGGACCTTCCCTTTGGTACTAGATGTTACTAGAATAACTCCTTAGAAAAACAACTCTTTCACACAGTGTCAGAGTTGTGAAGGCTTGTGCAGGTCTCACTGTGCCCGAGAGTGCTGTCTGCTCCTTCCTGAAACACTGGCCAGCAAAGGAATGATTTCACATGATACTATGTGTATTCATAAACATACTTGACGTTCTCCTTAACAAATCTGTGGTTTAGGGCTCTAATGAACTGCTGTGGCAAATATTAAAATACCAGAGGAAAATCTTTAGAAATAAAGTTTCCAAGAACAGTAGAAAAGTCACAACTGGGATCTAGGTCAAGCCATCTGCACAAAGTACATAACAAAACAGCGTACAGAAGGAGCAATTCTTATTAAGGCAGAGAAAGAGATCTGTGAATTACTTTTGCTTTCGTGCCCTTAGAAAGACTTTTCCCTTCTGATGCCATAGCCCATGTCCCAACACCACGTTATTTCTTTGCTACACCTGAGGCAATGGGACATTCTTCTCATCTGAGGCCTCTGAATACTACTCCAGTCTTAATTGCTTGATTGGACTTCAGTCCCAATGCTGACATTCACTTTTTGTGGGCCTGAGTAAGCAATTTAAGTTGAGCTGAATCTAAGTCCAGCAAACCATAAACTGATGAGTATTATTTTTATTGGCATCACAGAGAACTCTGCAAAAAGTGGAAACTTTCAGGAAAAGCACAATGCAGAAACATGGTAATATTTATACTAAAGTGATGAGAACTCTCCTGCCTTTTTACTTAATATAACATTAGTAAAGAGCATCCAAGACCATCCGTTTGACTGTCACATTTTTCATTTATACATGGGTCTTCTACAGTTTGGGATTCATATTCAATTTTTGTCATTCTAAGTTTCATCTGCCAAGTTCTTTTCCTTCTTACCTAGTTGTTTGCCTCCAGTCTGCTGACCTGTACTTCAACATGTATTTTTTCTACACCACTGAGTGCACTGGACTCAGAAGCCAGTGCATCAGCTTTTACACAAATATCTTTATTCCCTCTTAGCCCTTTTCTGTTTTGGCATTATCTCATAGTGTTGCTGCTCTGAAAGTTATGAAAGGTTAATCACATATGACAATAAAGGAATCAAGCAGAAATACTAACTAGCCTATTGCCTGCTCATGCATTCACTAATTATACATAACATGGGGACTTTTTACGTAACAGCTGTGCTTCACTAATGCCTGTTCAGCATTGCAGAGAGTGGGGAGAGGTGGATTTCTTGGGACAGGTTTTAGGTTATGTGCTCACTCATGGTGCCTCAAAGACTTCAGAGAGTTTGCCCATCCTTTATAGGTCCAGGGACAGAGGTGATGATAAATTTTGAAACTTTATGAACAATTTTTGTACTTCAAAGGAGCCTGGAAATAATTTGCTGTGTGCTGGGGCTATGAAGCACTGCTGGGCTATGCTGGCAGCCTGTTTGAATTGCATAGTCCTGTCCATGGTGATCCAGGCTATTTGCATTCGGGAAAAAATGGCACAAATGCTTTGTTCAAGTGCACTAGAGGCAATGGATTTAAACCTGATCAGGTCTTCAAGACAGATTGGCTTAATCATGAGCTTAATGGTTCAGAGCACCAAGGTGATGGGTAATCTATCTTTCAAAAAAACTGGTCTGGGAGAAGATTGTAAATCAACTAGGATAAAAATTCAGTTGTGAAGCAAAAAAGTATGTTCAGGTGACACTATGACATTGAAGCCTGAGGCAAAGATGGAGTGCAGAAACAGCATAAACTGCAGCCTGGTGATTTCTGTACAGGTATGTAGGTCTGACACCTGCAGCAGCTTCTCATCCATCGTGGAGTAAACAGACCCTTAAGAATAAAGCATGGATCATGGAGATTATTGAGTCAGCAGATCAGTAGAAGAAGTTGTAAGCTTAAAGAAAAACAGATGAAACTAAAAAAAAAAAAAATAGTGTATGCAACATACAAAGCAGATGCAACGATTAAAATAAGGATAGCAGATTCATCTGAAGGACACTCCTGTCACTGAGCAGCAAATACAACCATCTCTTTGGAAGGTTTCTCCAGCGTAAATACTACATCTAACTGGAGCAGGAATTGCCAAGAACTGTAAGATATAAGCAAAATAACTTGTTCAGCATGAAAGAGGCACAAGCCTGCCCTGCGAAGATGGAATGCAGTTCAGGTAATCCATGTGTGGTTAATGACAAAGAGAAACAGAGAGGGAGATGCTCCTACCCAAAGGAAACACAGGGGAGCCTGGCACTGGCACCCTCCTGGATGCTTGTTTTTCTACATGACAAAGAGTGTGTGTGTGTGTGTGTGTGTGTGTGTGTGTGAGAGACACGGGGGATGTGAACAGGGAGCTGCAGTGCTGATGAATCCTGGTGAATCACTGCCTGGCCCAGATCAGGTGCCTGAGGAAACAATGCACATGTGCAGGCTTGATGTGCTTTGGCCAAACAGAACAGTGCAATGCTCTGAAAGGAAATTCTGCTCAAGAGAGACAACTTTATCATTAAAATAAGGAATTGGGTTTAAAGCAAAAAGTAAATATTCAGCCTGCATGTGCTGGAGTGTTTTGGCATGATATTCTCTAGGCAACCTATCTTGCTGTGGTTTGGTGATAGTTTTATAACCATGTCCTTGTAGCCATTTTGAGTACTTGGAAGTATAAAGTGATAGTAGAAGCAATAAATAGCCCCTTAGCTGATTGGAAAGTGCTGGGATTTTTTCAACGATGTGCAAGTAGATAGCATAGTATTATTATTATTTTGTGATATTTTAATTTTGTTTAAATTATTGCACTAAAAAAATCCTTTGTACATAGGAACATTGTAAAAAGCAGCAGAATATCTACATTACTTACCTTTCATTTGGTTTTGCTTTGATTTACTCCCTGCACTGGTAATGTTGCCAATCAGATATGTGTAATAGCACCTTCCAGGCTTAGCTAGCCCAGAACTGCAAACATTTCACAGTGCGCCTAAAGGAGCCTGCTTTATGTTAAGATTGCTACAAAATAGATTAAGAAAACCACCTCTCTGCCAAAGGTCTGTAATTCTTCTTTGTCACGGCTCTTATTTCCTTTTACGCCTGGGTTTCTCTTTCTTTAAAAGAGCACTTTTCTTTCTTAGAAAACTTTGCTGGTTCTTCTGTTTCTTCTAGTTAGTTATTATGCTGTTCTTCAGCAGATTATGTATCTACTAAAACACTGTGGAGAAACTTGAACTTTCTTACTATGTTTTATAAACTATTTAAACATGCAAACTGAATTTGTTTGAAATGTAATGTCACTGAAATTTCTAAAAGTGTATTCTTAATATTCTGTGAGGTGTGTTTGTCTCACCAATACTCTCCAGGTTTGAAGCAGTTTAGACCAGTGTTGAGATATATTAATTAGTTCTTTTTTTCATGTTTTGGGAGCTGTATAATCTTAGGGTTATCTGAGCTGTCAACGAAGTAGGTTAACAAGAAGATTGGAATGACTAAAGAGATCAAATTCCATCCAGAGGGACCTTGACATGCTTGAGAGAGGGGCCCATGCAAACCTCATGAAGTTTAACAAGGGGGAATGGCTTTAAACTGGAGGGTAGATTTAGATTAGCTATTAGGAAGAAATTCTTTACTGTGAGGGTGGTGAGGCACTGGAAGAGATTATTCAGGGAAGCTGTGGATGCCCCATCCCAGGAAGTGTCCAAGGCCAGGCTGGATGGGGCTTTGAGCAACCTGCTCTAGTGAAAGGTGTCCCTGCACACAGCAGGGGCATTTGTATGAGATGATCTTTAAGGTCCCTTCCAACCTAAACCATTCTAGGCTTCTAGGAAATCAAGGAGTTGATAATAACAACCAAATGACACTATGCTGTGTATCTCAGTCTCTGTAAGTTACACTGAGAAACAACAACAATTCCATATTGAATTCCTCAGAGATGATTGCTGCATTAGAGCCTACATCCGCTATGCTGCCCCCTTTAGAAAGCTGCTTCTTCTATATTGATATTTAATTCTGTTTTAAACAGGTTGTTTAGGCATTAAAATGAGTGAAGATAATTGCTGAGCTATTTAAACACATTGGCAATGTGTGTTCCTAAAGAAGTTGGCAAGACACTTATTTTCCTTTAAAATTATTTGTTGGTCCAAACAGTTGGCACATGAATTCAGCCTTAACAGCTTTTCATATTTGCCTGTCAAACAGCAGAAAAAGCATATTTTTTAAAATAAAGTATATTTTAATTAGACTGTGGGTAAACTGGAGTCCCTTCTTATGTTTACACACCTACAGCACCAACTGTACATTTTTTGGAATACTTGAAAAAGTAGGGTTTGGAATGGTATAGTCAGTGACAGGCTGTAAACACTGTCAGCATCATATGAACAGGACTGAAAAGGAGTAATGCTGGCAACGTGACTATGGTGGAGTAGTAACCCATGAAGTGGCCCTGAGTTTTGCAGGGACTATGCGATTTAAAGTGAATTTTTTTTTTAATACTCCTTCCTATTAGTAAACACACTGTCATATAGAAAAACCAGGATTTATCTTCAAAGGAAAACATTGTGGATTTATTTTCCTTAGAGAGAACATTTATCATTTATTTCAAAATATATGAGACATGGCACACTGTCTCCCTCAGCTCACCATCTGCCAACCCACCATGGAGTTACTGTGACTCACAAGCTACAGAGACAGTGCTGATATTTTAGCACTTCAGCAAAAGATTTTTTTGTAGACTCTGTTTCCATAATTTTGCCACTGTTCAGTTAGGTGACAGTGGAAATTTTCATCTCTCCCAGGCACCCTTCTAGAGGAGCATCCCCCCTCTTGGTCTGTCCAGTCTATTTAGATTTTACAGTGATGGAAGTCTGACTGACTTCTCTTGTATGGCCAAGGCTTTGCCCAAAGGAGTTTCTGATGTCTCCTGGAGTCCTTGACCTTAAGAGAAGCAATTATTTGACCTTGAATGTGAAGTCCTGCTACAGAGGGAATCCCTAGGAGACACATATACCTGCTTTAGTATTATGTGTCAAATATTTCTATTTAGATTCTTGTGGCACATTTAACCATCTGAGGATTATTCACAAGAAATAACAAGGAAGCACATTTCTCCACACTCAAGTTAAATAGTTGTCACTTTGAAAGTTAATCTTTTGGGAAAAAAAATTAGAACTTAGTTTTAGTTTATTTTAATCATATAGTAGGCCTATATGTAGTAGGCCTACATCAGACCACTTCTGTTCATTAAAAAAAAAACTTTTAATAAGTAAAAATAAGTTAAAATGATTCTTTAAGAGCAAACATTACACAATCTGAGCTGTAAATAAAGTCCTGAGATCTCTGCAATGCATAAAAGATACCTCTGTGTCAGTAATTTGCCCCTTTTACTGAACTTACAAACTCTAAGATACTCTACAATATAAAACACGATTTTCTATAGTTTATAGAAGACTCATGAACAATCAGAGAGACAGACTTAAAGCTCTTCAAAGCAACAGTATAATGGAGTACAGTGCTAGGACACTATAATGGACTCTAATGACAGGAAGAGATGAGAGTCTGCTGCAGGAAAAAGGGGAAATGATAGGCAAAATAATGTCAAGTGAGCATTGGAGAACATAAAACTTAAACATCCAATTTCTCCTTCCCTTTATGTTTTAAACATCAGTATTTATTTGCTGCACTCAAGTCATCCCCTCTGCCCAATTTCCTTTTAACACAGTTTTAAGTTGGCACATTACTAGCACAAGTGTTACAGAGCCTTCTAGATGAGGGGGAGTTTAATGATGTGCAAGGACTGCTTAATGAAAAAAAAGCCCAAACACCTAACCAACCAATCAACAAAACTCCCCACAAAAACAAATGAAAACAAACAAAAAAAAATATGGCCCTCTCCCCTGCCAATTCCTTTTCCCTTTAAGGGGGCTAAGAATTGATGGGTTGTGAAAGCTTTTGCTGGAACTTTTCTGACAGTCTCTGTAAAAACAAACTCTTTGGTGAAATTACTCTCAGAGACAAGTGGCTGGCATAGTCACTGTCTCCATTCAGGATGGTAACACTTCAAAGTAGCACTCTTCCCAAAGCCCTTCGATTCTTTACTAAAAATGACACAGCCAGCCACTACTGTTATAGGAGCTGTTGTATAAATCTAGGCTTTCTTTGAATAAAGTAGTCTCTGCTTTTTTCAAGTAGCAAAAATTTTGGTATCTTTAATATGTAAGTAAAGGAGGAAGGTAACACCAGGTATTGCCCAGGACTTCAGCTGCCTTGGCTTCCTCCAGCACTGCCCAGATCACACACACTGCCCTGGGGCAGGCTGAGAATCTGGGGATAATAGTGACAACTTTCACAAGGGAAAAGTACTATAATGGTCACTTCTGATTTGTGAGAACATATTTATAAATGTGTTCCACTGTGATGTAGCTTGGTAAAAATTAGTAGGAGTAACACTATTGCTAATGTACCAATACTCCTGTTAACCAAGTAATGGAGGGTTATGGATTATCCAGTGCTCTGAATTTGATATCTCATTAGACTTCATTAGCTCTCAGAGAAATAAATTACCCTGACAGGGTCAGAAACCACAGATGCCTGCTCTGCTTTGTCCCTCCTGTGCTTTGCCATGAAATCACAGCTATCCTAGCTCAGTGTATTCACTCTGCATCAGCCAGATTGGCCCTGGTTTGCTAAGGTTCATAGCGTGAAATATGACATGTGCAAGGCAAGTTTGTTCCCTGACAGGAGCCCATAGACAGCTACATTTTGAAAGACTGGGAAGGCTGTTACACAGGATCATTAGAAATATTCTGTTAACTAAGCACATCATTACTTCATGACCCACAAGCTACTCTGTTTGAACAGGAGCCCAGCTGAGACACAGCTGAGACACAAAGCCAAATAATAAAGCCCGTTAGGAAACATGTGACATGCAAAAAGACAAATCATGGTTTTGTTAATACTATAACAGTAGCCAATGCTACTGCAATATTAAAAAATGATCAGGTACTCGGGAAGCTTCACACATTGCTGATCTCTCTCAGTATGTGCTGTGAAATCAATGAGCCGCAGGTCACTTTGCCCGGCTGGACTGCTTGAGCAGGTGAAGGAAGGTTTACCAGATTTTGTTCAGTTTAGGGTGGAATCGTGGGGTTCTACCAGCAGCAGACAGCCCACTCTGTAATCTTTCTCTTACTAAACAGACTAGTTCAGGCTGTCGTATTCTATCGGTTTTCTGTTACAGAATTTCTGCTACAATCTGATAAGATTAATGAAGGTGATTTATAAACAGCTTCCTCAAAACCAAGAACTATTTATTGTCAAAGCTCTGCAACTCTCAGTGCAAAGTATTCAAACAAACCAACCCAGAAATATTTAGGTCCCTGAAAACACCTGCACATTCCTCCTGCTTGAACCATGGCTGTATAAACTGGTCAAAACAGAGTGCTCAGCTGCCTTACCACCTAGGAGCTCACAGCCCATAGTATCTGTAAGCCAATGGTCTGAAATGGAACTTGGGAAAAACATTCCCCAACGAACAGGACAAGGATATTTTTTTTAATTAAACCACCCTAAACAGTTAAAACTCTCTGAAGTCTGACTGTAGGATGTCACAAGAAGAAATAACTATTAAGATGCTCATGCTAGCTAATGAAATAAATTAATTAAAATAACCATAGTCTCTCAATCGTTATAATATCTGCTTAGTAATTGTGTTTTCTCTCCTGAAGAAATTACTCAGTGGGCTGGCTCTAGAGAATAAAGGAAAATGTAAGAAGGATGTTAAGTGTGACAGCTGAGGTGGACTTTGTCTTTATTAAGTTGTGGAGAACTATTAGTAACCACAGCATTTTATTGTTTTGAGCTATTAAGAGCCATTTGAAAAAAGTTTAAAAATCAATAATTAAAAGGTAATAGCTTTTCTGATAGCTTTGCTTAACAGAGGGAAAGGATTTTAAAGATATCAAGGAGCAACTAGGGAAGATGGAACACCATATCTGGAAAATGAGAAAGTAGAAGTCAGGGTGAAAAAGAAAACAAAAGGTAAGAAACAAGGATTTGATTGTCATTTGTGTTCATCTTGTCTGCAATAATTCCAGTGGAAAATCCCAGGAGCAATTTTTGCAGCAGATTAATACAAATCTTTATTTCAAACTGTTTCATTTTTCAGAGTCACTGTATCACCCGTTTTATTAAACTATGCTTTTTCTGGCTATGAAGCAAATACTGCTTCCTCTAAAAGCCTACAGCATTTGCTGGAGCAGTGGAGCTGATTCCAAGTAGTGTAATTTTCTCTTTGAAGACATACAATTCATGATGCATGAAAAGGAGCATCTGAAACACCAGAAGGGACTCAATGCAGGCCTGAGGCAGACCAGGTGTGGTGGGGAAGAGCAGGACAGAAGCGTGTTTGTGGCTACCTTGATCATACCGGTACCTAATAGCCATGGCACCATTTGGTATTGCACTCAAAGAAAAGTTTGCAGGAAGAGTTTTCAAGTTTCAAGTTTCAGACAGAAATTTATTGAAACCATGGTACACAACTCAATCTATGATCTGTCCCTTGAAAAAGGAATCTGATTTACAAAAGGGCATAAATGTGAAAAAAATATGATTTGCCTACATGTCTGATTTTACTGGGATGAATTCCAAACATCATAGCATTTTTTAAAAAGACTGTTGTTTGGTTTGGTGTTTCAAAACTTTCCATGCAGTAAAAGAGACATTGAAAGGGCTAAACTAATTAAAATTTAACTATTAAGCAAAAACTATGTTAGCTTTCTTCCAAACTAATAAGTGTTTATTGTCAAATGTTTATAATGTCTAGAGCAAAGGTTCAAAATAAATCTAAAATAATATATTTAGGTCCTTGCAAAGAGCAGCAAGTTTTCTTCTGTCTGAAGCCTCTTTTGACAGAATAGGAAATCTGGGCTGCTGTATTTCAGCTCTGCTCTGCTGGCTGATATTTAAACCTATGCTTATCTAATCAATATATTTCAACTGAAACCCAAATATTAACATTTTAATATATTGTTATTATATTAAAGTAGTATATTTATAGATCTACAGTCCTCATTCTGGTATTAACCAAAGCAATATTGGACATGGCAGTTTTGATTTAGCTGCGTGCAGTGTAGTGTTTGGGTACAGACTTTTGACCCTTACACAACAGTGTAAGGGCAGGGAACATACTACAGGTGACCTCCTTCCAGGAGCAGTTAATGCTAAAGTCACAGAACTATGGGAGCTTTGCAGCAGAACACACAGAAAGGTACATCACAAGGTGCTTTATTTTTGCAGAAGAAACAAATTGTATCGCGCACAATATTTTTGAAAGTAGGTTAAATATGCTTTATACATTCACAAAAAAGACTGAATGTCATAGCAACTTAAATGCAGTGTATGTGGTGATGATTTTTAAGACATAAGTGAGATCAGACGAGTAAGTATTTTGGCGAAAATCTGTGAAACCTTCTAAGTTGAAACAGAAGGGTGATTCTGTGCCAGTTTGAAATGTGACATCTATTTCTACACTGCCATTTCTTTGATGCATATAGAAAGCCATATTTGACACCTTATTTAAAAGAAAAGGTTCCACTCTGTATGAAACAATTCTGTATTAAATGGAAAATGGTTTAAAGTGCAGTCTTGACTTTTCTATTGGAACAATGATTTCAGCAGATGGTTCCTGTGATTTCCATAACCTAAAGGCAGCTGAGGAACCATGCCACAGTTCTACATTCTTTGAAGACAATATGAGTCCTTCCATTGACTTCAATGGATTTGGGATTACAATCAAAAATTTCTTTAAATGTGAACTATGTTCATACCTCATTGGTTTTAGATCCATCTATCCTTTTTTTTCCCAATTCAAATCATAGAACTCAAACTATAAAGCATATTTCCTTTCTTATATCTCACTTCTCCCAGTCAGGTATTGCTATCTGTTTTTGGCTGGTTGTCAATGGTTTCTGACATGCATTCAGGCACGATTATAAAGTCCACTGACCTCCCCAGGAAAATGTTGAACTCAGCCAGGAGTGCTTTCATACAAGTGATGCAAATAGGACAGGACACACTTAGTATTGGATGAACCCAGTCTTGGAGAAAAGGTTTGGGCTTCTATGGTTGTTAACTTTTATACGTGGAAAATAGAGTTGAATACACCCCGTCTCCTATGAAATTTGCAGCTGTAAAATGCTGTACAGCAGAACAACTATAATAAATTGTTTCCTATAAAGTCTTGGGCCAAAATTTTACTGACATAATTTGCATCCTGTGAATTGCTGCAATACTGGTCACTAGTCTCTCTCTTGTGAGAGATCATAATGCAAATCCTCCCTGTCCCATTATGCTGACAAGGAAAAGTTTTCTGTCAGGCTGTTGTGCAGCAGGATATGGAATAGGCCAGCACAGGGCCTGTTTCCAGTTTTCTAGGGATTTTCTGATATAAGGATCTCCTCTGTTTACATGAACAAGATTTAATTCTTTACCTTTTTTTTTTTCAAATTCTGAATCAATAAAGAGGAGTGAGTGAAAGAAATATTTGAATCTACTTCCCAGGAGGAAAAAAAACATGCAAAGTATTAGGGAGGGAAAAATTTTGACAAGAATTGAAGAGATTTTTTTTATTTTCACAGAATCCCTTTTTTAAAAATTTTTAATGTTTCTTCTTTCTTATGCTTACATATGTTCCTGATTTTTGCTTTCTCTTGACAAAAAATAAACGATGAAAAATTAGAATAATTACACCTAAATACTATAGGAAAGATTTCCATTTCTGTTTTCATAATTTGAAAATGGGGGAAAAAATGAGCACAGTGTCTGGTCATAAAATTCTGGCATTACTTAGGAGTGCTCTCCATGGATGGCAACACACTGTTCTTTCAGGGAAGGGAAGTCAAAGGCCTTGAGTGCTGCACAATTTCCCGTGGGTAAAGTGTCCATGTTTTTGCAGTGCAGAAAAGTTGCACTGCTAACGCTGCCTCCTCAGGCAATCAGAAAAGGGTTAAAACCTTTAGCACAGCCATTATACAGAAGAAAGCAAACCCCAGCACAAATTTAGGTTCAGAAAAATATATACAGCCACAAAGTGGGTGACAGTGGTGACATGCAGGGATCCAGATTTCCTCTCATGGACTGCCCAGAGAGTATTGTCCCCTTACTTTCAATGGTAGTTCAACCTTGGGCTGCTGCTGACTTTTTTCTGCTTTGTGTAGCCTTGGTCAGGATGTGACTTCCATATAAAATACTGTGAGTATACTATGGTGAACTTTCCTTTGAAGTTTCTTCAACTATGAGACAGAATTACTGGATTTATTCTGCTGTAATGGTGAAACCTGCCTGAAAATGCCTTGGCATATATAGGAATCATTTACTTTGTTCCAGGTAACATGCGGAGGTATTTACATTATACTGCATATTCATTTAGCTGTCATCACTGTGGGTGGGTTTCTATTTTCCACTGTATGTCTGAGTAAGGAGTTGGTAGAAGACAGTTACTAGACAGCTACTACGGGAACACATGAAAAAGTGATCGACAGTAGCCATAAAAACAGGCTAGGTGGAAAACGGTTTTACCTACAGGTATTGATATTTCATTGCACACTTCAGTCCCTATTGAGCAATCGCTCATAAAAAGAAAATGCTCTGGTTAAGCTGGCAAAGACCAGAAATGCCACATAGATATTGCAGACTGCAGTCCTGAGGAAGAGTCAGTCGCTCAATTACAGTCCCACTATGCACAAGGTGCGGGTCATACACAGCCTCCTGCATGGCATTCGTGGCCTGGAATGGGGGTGTCTGTAAGTAATAAATATGACACGGTAAATAGATGGCAGAAAAATCAGAGATGTGAGGATCCTGTATCCTGAAATGGAAGTAAAATGAACTTAGTAGTGAGAGATTCCTGTTATCAGATGGAAAAGAGAGCAACCTTCCAAGGCCACAACTATTGCCAATATTGCAATAAATCCTTTGACTGCATGGTGCCCTCTGTTGAATTGTATTGCTCCTATCAGCTATGGAAAAGCACCAAAACAGTTGTTCCCTGTGCAAACATTTAATTTTCACTATCTTAATAGCACAAAGTTAGTCACACATTTAGACCATTTGAATTATACTTATGTTGCCTTTTTTTTTTTTTTTTTTGCTGGGCTTGTTATTTATTGCCTGTGCACACCATGCCTAAGCGCACATCAAATGCTCATCCCATATTGTGCCACTTGGGCAGTACCATTACAATTAAATAAGCTTTAACCCAGACAGAAAATTTTGCATTAAGAGACTGAAGTATAACAACAGAAGCACTGAAACAATACTTCTTTTTCTGAAGGTTCAGAGAGTTTTCTACTTCAAATTTGATTTTAGATCTGACATTTTAGAGGTCCAGAAAATTACAGGACAAAGGTCTCTAGCTTTCATGTGGGTTTTGTTGTGTTTTTGTTTTAGGAAGAGATATTCTAAATAACACAAATCATTTTTCACTAAAGTTCTACATGGCCAATAGAGCTCTACATGATATTTTTATTCCTCCCATAATGACATCACTTCTCAGTAAGCCTTCTATATAAACACCTCACTGTTCGGAAGAACATTTATTTTGGTCTTCTGTATTCTTTGACTTATGCTACTTGTGTGGCTGAAAATCTCTCCTGAGCAAAGCAAATTACAAAGTGTCATTGGAATGGCTAAGTTCCATGGAGAGGGCCCCCAAATCACAGACTTAGAACAACCACAAAATGTTGACAAAAAAAAATTGCAGAAAAGTAGTACCTTTTTTATTCTATTCCAGAAGAAGCACTACTGTGCTAAGGAAAGAAAGTGGGAAGCAGAGGAATGTAGCAGATACATTCTGCCATCAGTTTCTGTCGATGTTAAACCCTGTTCCACAAATGCATTACTTTGTTAAAAAAGATTGTTCTTCTCTGCTTGAGATTCAGAGTAAGATAAAGTTGAAAAGTAATCTTGTTGGGGCAAACCTAGTAATTGAGAATAAACAATAAGGAACAGGAAAGCTCAATTACCTGTGTTTGCTCACGTACAATCCTCATAAAGAAAGGCACAGACCAAGACGAGCATTTGCGAACACTTACTGCTCTTTCTGAAGCCTAAAGTCTCCTCCTTTAAGTAAGAGAAAAGCTGGCCCTCACTGAGAGTAGCATAACCCAAAAGAAAATGATACATCTCAAAAGCCAAGGGAAGATAGAGAATAACTTAGCAAGATCCACGGTAGACCCTGATTTATTATACAGATAATGTTCTTTGGCAACCTACAACAAAGTGATGAAGAAATTTTCTAGGCTGGGACACAATTTTATGCCAATTTTTCAATTTGTTTAACTTTGAGCTTGGTGTAGTAACATCAGAAGGAGTATATTAATTGAAGGAGTTTAATTTTGTGTATGCTGTCCATCTGATAAAAAAGCATCATTTTTTATGAGTTTTTATATGCTTTCATCTTTCCCTTAATAGACTTTTTGTTTGTTGCTCTCAGTAAGCATATTTGCAAAAGGTGTATGCAATACATTATGCTGGGCCAATTTCTTCCAAGGTAGCTGCTGAGAAAAACTAAGTTACCTAGAAATAACATTTGTTTTACTACTATTTCAATGGTCCAGTCTTCATTCCAATCTTATTGTGAAATATATTACTGTGAAGGTGTATTTTGACAGCTCTTCTGAAGCTGAGTAGAGAATAATTAAAAAGAATAGCAATTAATCTGTCCTAGGGAAAGGATTGTAATGTTAAGTGCTGCTTCAGGGAAATTTCTATTGTAAAATCAAAAGGATACACAGGGAGCAAAATAGTGTTTAAGGCAAGCTGCCAGTCAAATTATGTTAAGACAAGTTCAGTACAGATGATTTAACATTCCTTCATTTTCCTAGTCAGTCATGGTCTCAAGGAACATATTTAGGAGCATGTAAGGAGCTCTAAATACAGAGGATATAAGATGGAATAAAAACAACATTGCAATTTAGGATTAGAAAAATGAAATATTATATATACTCATTGGAGATGAAAACAAGCCTGAGGTAATTAGGCTTAGTTATTTATAGAAGTATGATTTTTATACTTTTTGCCAAATAAATAGCATCATACACTGAAGGATGTGGGTAAAAGCATTAAAATGGCTATACAGGGTAAGAACAGAGTTCTTAATATGCTGTCTGAAGGAATGACCAAAAGCAGATGTCTAAGATACACCAAACCTGAAATCAGAAATTAACTCAGTCAGAGAAAATTTTCTTTTTTTTCCCCTGTTCTCAATAGTTCCTAACATTTGTCTTTATTTTTCTGTTCTGTGAGCTGATGTTCTCATGAATTGTGTATTACTCTGCAATATGTAGTCTGCAGTAATTTAGAACCCATCATGTTATATGTGAAATTATGATTTCTCTTCCCCTCATCTGTTTCATTTCCCATTTATTTTGTTGAATTTTATCTGCCATTTCAATGACCAGTTGCCCATCTCAAAGCCTTTTTTTGTGTATTTCTTTAGTGAAGCTTCAAATTCTACTCCTACTCTACTCTCAGCTCTTTAATCCTTCTCTTTTGGTGAGGGAGATTTTGAGAGCCTTTTGGAAAGCCAAATATATTAAATCAAGTGGATATACTTTATCACAGACTTTTTGTCTCCTTCAAAAAACCCCCGAAGAATAAAGACTCATCTATATTCTAGTTTATCTATTTCAATTTTTTTTTCCACTTTCTAATGCTTTTTAAGATATTGAAATCAAATTTACTGGCTTGTAATTTTGTGGCTTTCTCATGACTCACATCTGTCATATTTTCTGGTTTTCAGGCCTCAAGTACCAAGGTAGTTTGGAGCTAGAGATCATAAAACAGAGACAGGTCAGTTATTGCATCCCAGAGAAACTTCAGAATGGCTGGAGATGGTCCTGGCCGATCTGCCTCTTGCATAGGCTATTCCATTGTCTTGACATAACTAATTTTATTGATGCTTCTCTTGATATGTTCCTAACTATCCTTAGATATTCATATCTACTTTATGCTCCACAGAATCGGAGCCAAACTGTGCTATAAAGCTACAGCCTCTCACACTCTTGAGGGGAACTCTTGCCTCTGCTAAGTTGACTGTACATTTCTTTGCTAATTTCAATGGATATAAGTTGCCAGATTCCAGAATTTACTTTTCCAACTCAATAGCCAATGAATAGCAGCAACAGGAAAATCACTTTTGCAGACAGAGGAACAGCAGAATGTTTCCATTTGTCTTTCTGCTTGGTATGAAAAAAATTACCTGCACCCATAAGCACAAATATTGCAGAAAATCTAGTATTGAAAATCCATAAAACTTCTCCATAAAAGAACATGCACCCTTCTCAAGAAATTCTGGAATTACTGACAAGAGGAAGAGTTCCCATCTCTCCTTCATCTGCATTACTTGAGCAGTAACAGAAGGTGTGTAGTAGAGACCTGATCCAGCAGAATCTGTCACTGTATCTCCTTTAATCAAGAAAACCCTTCTGTACGTATTAAACACAGAAGAGTTTTCTAAGGACTCAGACAGGAAATATTCAGAATGCCACAGCCCACAAAGGATTCTTGTTGATATAAAAAATATCATTGTTCAGCAACTGGAACCATGAATTACTTAGCTGTAATGTCACTCTATTAGGTTTAAGTAGAAAGGAACAACTGCAATGTTTGCTCAGTACAAAAAGATAAAAAAACCTCAGGAGAGTAAAACAGTAATTAGAGTTTCTGCTGCAGGGTAAATCACTGTAGCACCAGACAAGCTGCTGCCAAGACATGGGCTGATGGCATGCACTGCTTGGGAAGCTGGTGAAAGCTGGAGTCTGGAGCCAAAGCACGTTGGAGAATTATTGTAGATTAATTTCTGTTGGTATTGAAAGGTGCATCTGTCCTAAATCCTTTGCTTGTTACGACTCTCCTTCGCTCAAATGGACTGGAAAGGGATAAAGCCAAACAGACGCTTTACTAGGGAGATAAATACTGCTGGGAACTCCAACATCACAGGATACTTTACCTTCCCAAATGCAGAGTGGAGAACAGGTATTGCCAAGATGGTTCAGTCAGTGCAAGTTGTTGCAGGTTCTTCACCACTTCCAAAGCAAAAGCTACTTTCATTCTGCCATGAATTTTGGTGAAGGAATTAACTTGAAACTGATAGGAACTCACACATTAATTTTGCTTAAATACCAACAAATAATAAGCTTTGGTTTCAAAAGGTCGACCTTTTAGAAAGCAAGAGAAACAGTTAATAAAACAAATGGGATGGAGAGTTTAGGTTACTTTTTAAAATAAAGGCAAAAATTGTCTGAAATCTGTTTCTCAGTAAGATGTGAAAATTAGTAGTTGAAAGATTGTTGGATAAATAACCTCTCATAGGATGGCAAAGAAGTAGCAGAACAAAAGCTGGCTCTTGGAGATTTAGGCAGAGCAACAGAGATCTAGGGAGAAGGTGTGAGGAAGTGCAAGTTGCCAGACTTTGCAAAGGAAATTAAGAACACAATATAAACCTTGGGTAGCAAAATGAAAGAGAGCAACAGAAGACGGGAGGTTTAAGACAATGCAGAGGGACTCTCCAGGGTATGGGTACACGATGTTTTCAGTAGGAATGTGAATGGAGTTTGAGGATATGAATAGAGGCTATCTAATGGAAGAGTGTATTAGCTAGAAAGTGTGACAACAGAACTAGCAGCCAGATACGAGGATCTCCATACAGTCACACTGAGGTACTTACTGCTCCACCCCCACACTGCTGCACAACCTGGCACTGAACACTGCAAGGCTATAAAAAGGATTTTAATAATTTTTCAGATGTGGGTGTAAGGGCAGATAATACTTCATATCTGTGTAACATGTGGTAATAACTCAAGCATGGAAGGAGATGGGGAAGTGGGTGCAAGAGAAAGTTAGGTGATGACAGCTCCAGGCAGAGGCAGGAAAACAAAGGGGGACAGAGACAGAAATGAAGAACTAGAAGGAAGAGGCTCACAAAGCAACACTGAGAGTGCCAGAGCAGTCCCCTCCTGGACCACATGGCCATGGATACTTAGGTACTGGAAGGCAGCAGCTAATATGATATCTAAAAAGTAACGAGGGAAGTTCAGTGCTGAATCTCATAAAAACGTTTACCCTCCAAGATGGAGTGCCAATGTTTATAGCCACTTATGGTGCAAGCATTCTTTTTGGACTAGAGAGACATTTATCTATTACATTTGTTTATTTAATGTGGACATTGTGTGGCAAGGAAATATGTACAAGTGGCAGGAGCAAGTTTAGGAATTATTTTTATTTTAATCTGTGGATTTCAATCAATTTGTCATTCCCTCTTCTGTAGTCAGCAGAAACCAATCATTTTTATCAGCACTTTGAGTGCTACAATATGCCACCAAGACGAGAGAAAAATGGGGATATAAAAGTAATCTCTGCAACAGGTAGGGTGTTTACATATAGATAGCATGCTTAGGTTGATAAATATTTCTTCATGTAGTCAGATAGTTTTCTAATATCTGATATCAAGAAAACACACAGAAGGTTCCAAGTTCCATTTCTGTTTTCTATATAGAACAAAGTGAACTGAATTTATAAATGCCACTTGTGTGCCACTCATTTACTGGCATTAAATTCTGAAAATTGTGAAGAAGGACAGCAAAGGAGAGGCAATTTCATTTAATATAGAAGTGACAGTTCTGCGACCTTTCTTTGCCATTTTTCATGATCTTACCAAGCAGCATGAGCAAAAATGACACTTGGAACAAGAGACCAACATGGTGAATGTAGGGACAATTTGTTGCTTTCTGTTTTTCCCAGATATGTGTCTTGAAAAAAAGGGGAATTCTGAAAGTCAAAAACTTATGAATACAGCATAAAATTGAGTAAAATTTTATGACAAATGAACTGCATTTGTTCACCCTGCCAACAAAGTAAATGGGTTTTAGAGTTCTCTGTTCTTTACTTTGCATTTGTGTGACAACCTCAATTTAAAATAGGAAAAGGTATAGTCTATTCTTCTGAAAGAAACCCTATAAATATGTAGATACAGGGTTAACATGATGCCAACCCCGCTGAATTTACCATTGCATTTTTCCATTTTTTTTCCCCAATGAGGTTTATTATTGTTACAGGTTAGGAAAACAAAAGAAGACAACACTGAATATCATGTAGTACATATAGAAGAGTATTTCATGATTGTTTTCAAAGCATAGTGTTCAGACATGGTATACAGACTGTGTGGGGAGGATATACCAGTGTTGGTTCGATTCTTTGTGAATCCTGATGCCTCACGTGTGGCAGTGATGATGCAGCTAAAGCCTAGGAGCGAGCTCACACTTGATCAGTGTGTGTCCTCAAATTCCTCCCAGGTTTAGCAATGTGATACTGCAGCAGGTCGGTAGAGTTTTCATACCTTCACCCCTGGACAGCACAGAAAACAAACACTCAGTAAGCAGCGCCCTTGCTTTGCTGGGCAGGAAGGGGAATGATGTTCAGTCCCTTACGCTAACACTGCACTGGAGTGAGGGTTCTCCCTCTTGGTGTGAGCATTCTTCTCACCTTGGTGCCACAAAGGTACTAAAACCCAATAGGAAAACTGACAATTTTTTTTTTTTGTTTCCAAGAAAGGATTAATTGAGGAATCTATTTTAACTGATCATAGCCTGCTAATACAGGCTACAGCTGCAAAAATGTATTAACAGCCTTCCTAAGGTAAATCTTATTTTTCATGTCTTATTAACTTTGGTGAAGTCTGCTCCAGGCTGAAATTTTACAAGATTCTAGCTCTAAAATCTTGTTTCTTGGGGTTTTTTTTGTTTTGTTTTGTTTTGTTTTTTTGGTTGGTTGGTTGGTTTGGGTTTTTTTTAAGAGCTGATAACTAAAAATGCATGGCAAGTTCAATGTTATACAAAAATAAAGAAGTTATTATCATTAGACACTTCTTATCTACAGGGCTTGAAAATGTCTGACTAAGAAAAAGGTGGGAAACAGCTGTCACTGCTAATTACCATTGAGCTGTGTTCTGGATGCATTTGCAGTAGCTGTGAATGAAGTGGTACTCTTCAATGCATCTGAAATAGACGAATATAATTTTGTAAAATTTCAGTAATAATGTCTTTGTCAAAGGCAAAGGGTATTCAAATTTCAAGCAGAGAATTATCTTAGCAGCCAGAAAACTGTCCTTTCCCAGTGCTGTGCAAGAAAAGAAGTGAGAGGAATCTCTGGCAAGCTTTCCTCATTCCTTTGCCAGCTCATTGAAGGCAGCAGTCACACCAGGGTGTTCACAGCCTCCACAGCTCCCCACGCCTGCCCCAGAGAGTGACAGGACCCTGCTCTACCCTTCTCCTCCCTGGGCACCATGGCCACAGTGGAGCCCGGGGATATGTCCCTGGTGTGCCACACCTGTCACCTGCTGACCGTGCTCCCCATTGTGGCTACCAGGAAAACAAGGCTGTGAATTTACAGTCCCCGAGTCAGAAATAATTCTGCAGTCTGAGCTCTGCGACTTTTCTCAGCTCCTCACTCAGAGGCAGAACAAAAGCACTTTCGAGTCATGAAGTGATCGTTAAAATGCAGACTCAGTGGTGCAAAACATCTCTAAATCACCACTGGGCAAAAAGTGGGACCCCATCCATTGCAGATGCAGAGCACCAGATTATTTAATGCACAGGGTATGTTTTCCAACTATCCTCCCAACTTGTGTGCATTTGCAACATGTTGCACCCCAAATAGTCCTGGCTCTTCTGACA
Source organism: Sclerurus mexicanus (assembly GCA_013396755.1). Classification (NCBI taxonomy): domain Eukaryota; kingdom Metazoa; phylum Chordata; class Aves; order Passeriformes; family Furnariidae; genus Sclerurus; species Sclerurus mexicanus. The sequence goes on along the minus strand of VWZF01000181.1, from coordinate 1,820,697 downwards.
GACCACAATCTAAGACAAGTGTGTACCTGTCATAAATTATTGCCACATACTAAGTGTGACAGTCCCCACAGCTGGGAGGGGGCACAGGCTACTGGGAAAAATAGCCAAGAATGCACCAAGGTTTTTATTACTTGTTTTGTTTTCCATTTTTCAGATACGGACAGGGCTTGACCTTATATTTACTGCCAAAAAATATTAATAGATTTTTTGTACTCCCTCTCAAAAAGGGATTTGGAGGTTTGTTGTCTTTTTGGAGGACATGGGGAACTAAGTGCCTCACTTAAAGCAAAAAGGAACTTTATTTTCTCTAAATTTGGGTCATATTTCTATTATCAGGTCAGTTTGAAAAGAAGACATGAAAAAAATATTGCCAGAGAATCAAATCCAAGTCAATACATTTTCTTACCAACATCAACTCTACTTTGTGAAAGCAATACCCATTTCACAAAAATTGAATTTATTGATGTAAAGATGGAGAAAAATGCTTCCAAAAGTAAATATATTTTAATCCTTTTAGATTTTTTTTGTTCTAGATTTTAATTTTTGAACTGGGTTTTATACTATATCGTATATCCTATGACTGAAACTGCTTCAAGGAAAGAAAAATGGCTTGAATTTGTATGAACAATTTATTTCCATATGTCATCAGAAGAAAAAAAATAACATTTTGACAACTGTTTCCTCATGAGGCAAGATTTGTATGTTCTGAGATGCAGTAACATGTCGTCAGCTAAGCTAGAGAACAGCAGCATTTTTAAGTAGCCAGTGAGGATGGCTGGTTCAAGAGACATTCTGTTTTCTAAAAGCCAGCTGCAAAGCCATTTTTATTTAGCTGGTGACAGTCAGTCGACATTTTTCTTTGGATTCGAATAAATATGATCTATACAATGTCCATTTATTTCATGTCCATTCTTCCTCTCTTGTCTAGCAATTCTGGGCTTTGTTATGTTCCCAACTGTGACATTTGGGACCTGGTTTTGTTCCTTTCCATTTTTGAGGATGACCTTGCTGGTAAATCTGCTTTCAAAGGTCCCTCAGCTCCATTTAAAATCCAGACCTTTAAATGTGGTCTTTAATAGTTGTAAAATGTTCTCATAAATTCCAAGCTATGTATTTTCTATATTGTTTCTTCATGGTTCATTTAGTGTGACATTATATAAAAAATTTTAAAAAGGCATTTCCTTCTCAATCACTTTTGAGTGAAGTGTCTAGAAAAATCACTCTTAAAACTTTCTGTTTGAGCCATTAATTAGTTCACTGCTTGCTAACTGCTGCTGTAGCTTTTGATTCACTGGCACGAGCATACTTCTGGTGTGATGGATGTGCTGTAAAGGCTTAGACAGAGAGGCTGAAACGTATCTGCATGTCAAAGCAAAATGAGATATGGCATTCACTTTCAAAATGAACTTTATGGGGTAATACTTTATAGAAGCGATGATGTTGTCCTGGATACTAAAGCTTTGTAAGTAAATACAAATAATGCCCCATGTGTTTTATCAGCCTTTGTCAGTGTAACCTTTAACATAAAATTAAGACAGATTCAGTGCAGTATTTTAAGATGAAAGGGGCATTATCATAATAGCATAAATAACAAGCCAAAAATTTATGTAGGCAGCTATGAATAAAGATACAAAGGTTTCCTGAACATAAGAGTCTGCTGTGAGAGAAAATCAAAAAGCCACACAGAAGTAGAAGGAACTACTGAAAATCAGATCCCTTGAGACGGAGGGGAAATTTCATGGTTCTGGTTTTATTTTGATTCTTCTCTTACAAAATAAAAAAAATGTTTTAATATTGCCAGACAGTTTTCTATGTGAATAATGTATAACAAATTGCAGTGTAGAAAGCTTTTCACCTAACAGAAATGAACAAGCAAGAAAAAAACAAAAAAGAAACAAGAAAGAACAGACAATCAATGTTAACACAACACTGGTCACCATCCTCTTTCTTGCCCTGGAGAAATGTCAAGCCTCAGGACAGTTGTCGTGTCTTCCAAACATCCTGTAGTACTGTCACAGCTAATGCAGTGTGGACACGAGGATTCCAGGTTTCCGTGAGTGTGTCCGCCTGCACAGACTCACCAGGAAAGTGGCTGCAATGAAGCGAGGGGCCACATCGACCAGAACAATGCAGGGTACCCACCACAGTCCAAGCAGGGTGCTACAGCACTCAAAGCTTACCCAAGGAGGTGGCTGGGGAAGCTCATGCTGAGCTCTGAACACTCACCCTCTGCGTGAACCCTCTCTGAAGATCCCTGTGTGCCGTGGTGCTGTGTGAGGTGGCCTCCTGCAGCTGCAATGCCAGATACAGCTTTGAAGCTGAGGGATTAAAGGCAATGAAGTGCTCAGATGCCACTGTAATGAAAGGGCTAGGACAGTTCTTCAGGGAGGAAAAGCAGTCCGAGAGCAACAGAGAAACCACGACTGATTACTGCCTTTGGTTTTGTTGGTCACCAGGAGCTATAACACAGCAGCAAAAACTAAGGCTCAGGCAACATCTGTTATTTGTCCATACTGAATGGACTTTGAAAGCAGTGCTACTGCTCGCGAGGAAATCCATCCTGGGGCTGCGATATTGCAGTGCCGGCAGTACCAGCCTTGGGCAGAGTGCGGCTCCTCCAACCCACCGCCTTGGAAAGCAGCAAGGAACAAAACGGCATCAGTGAGGCTATAAGTGGATGTCTCAGAGAATTATCAGGGACACTGATGAATCACGCAGGCATTTAAACCATGCTCCATGGGAGCAAAAAATGAAAAAACAATTTCATTCTGTAGTAGATTTTCAAAATACCTGGAGGCAGACATTTGCCTGGGTCAAGGCCCAGTCTGGCTAACTTTCCTTCTTCAAACTCCTTCTCTCTTTGGTTCTTACATCTGGTGCTCTTGTATGTAGCATAATAATAACACATTTAGGTAAAGAAAGTTGCCACTGACAGTAATAGCATCAAGACTCGGTTATGGGAGAATTGTGCAGTATTTTCATTTGGTCATTGCAAGTAGAATTAATGAGAGTCTGAAAGGATAGTATTGGAAAAAAATAACAAACTCTTTAAAGGTGGATAAATCTAGTAAATAATCTCAGAAAAAAAAGGAAAGAAAATGTCAATTTACATTCTGAAAAACTTTAATTTTATATTTTTAAGCAAACACAGATTTTGGTAGTTAGCATTAAATGCAACTTTGTTGTGCTGTTGTGTATCATCTCAGGACAGGAAAGTATTATACAATGTTTGTAGTTAATGTATTCTACTTATGTCAGTCAGAAAGTGATAGCATGTCCTATCTAATTAAATCCAGATTTCATGGGCATCTCTTCATTTACTTACTGTGCAAATAATGGAAGCTAACATTAAAGTATTAAAATCAGATAAAATTGCATTTCATATTAATACAGTGTGTGGAAATGTATAATTTTAAATATATCTTATGAAATGTAATCTCTCTTACATATTGCATACAGCTCTGATATTGATCAAGATATTCCCAGGAGTGTATGATGAGAGGAGAAACTGAGTGTGTTATCCTTCCTCTAGGGATAAGCCAGCTTCTTGCTCATCTCTCACAATGCTTCTTTGAATAAAACTGGTTCTTGTTTGGTTTGTTTTCTTGTTATTGTTTAAGGAAGGTTAGTTTCAAAAAGGAGTATCACAATTTAGTTAACTTCTCTCTAGTCAGATATTTTTGCAGAGCAGTAGGTTGACCATCTGTGGCCTCTTCAGTTCTGTCCATTTTCTGGCCCCACTGGGATCAATTCCTAAGACAGATTTTATTTTGTTTTCCCACTTTCAGACAAGCAGAGGCCCAGGGGACCCAGCCCTGTCTCGCTGGCAAAGGCTCAGAGAGGGGCTGGACTCGGTTTGAGGGCAGAACACACAACCTGCAGTTACTGCCTGTGGGTAGGGAATGTCTGGACACCTCGGATCAACAAGTTGTGTTGTAGCTGCACTTTACCTTTGCTTCCAGTGTGCAAATTCAGCCTATTTAGAGACAGAAAAGGCTTTAAATTGCTTTCCTGAACACTGCGTTCTTCTGGTGGGGTTCATATGTCATTCATATTGATGTAAATCCTCTGAAACCAATGGAAACTGCAGGGCACAAATGCAGGATGAATGAGGTCCTGTATCACATGCAGGATCTTCTCTTTTCCAGAATCTGCCATACCAAGGCTACCTATATATAACTAAGGATCTGCTTTTTAAATCATGACTTTTAACAGAAACATTCAAATATAGCCATCCTGTCCTACCTATACTTGTAATTGAAACTCTTCAATATCCTTCTCTCTTGTTCCTTATGGAAATACATCTAATAAATCCTGTAAGTATCCATATAGGCAGATCTGAGGCAGGTACTATTAAAATTAGGAAGTACTTTCAAATTTAGGAGACACTATAGGATAGAGCCTAATATTTTAATATCCAGTGCTTCAAAGAAATTTATTTAAACTTTTACACCAGCAGTATGGAAGGTGGCAGGTGTCCTACATTGTTATCTGATGTCTGGGGACCAAAAGCAAAAATTAGTGATGCAGGAATATGGAAACTGAAATTAAAAATGAACTCATAAAAAAATGACATGAACATTGCCTGGAACAATAACTGTTACAGTTTTTCAGTTTTTTTAGCTTTTTCTTAGCAACCAGACAGTTGAAAATGTTCAAAGAAAAAAATTATCTGAGAAAAAAAGGAAAACTTAACTCTTTTCACTCAGTGTTATGTTTTCCCTTGGAGAAGCAAAATTATCTGCCAAATGCAGGGTGATTTCTTTGTTTAAATCCTGAATGGCAGAAAAAACATCTGCTCTCTGCTAAAATTATCTAATTTCGTAGCTGTCTCAAGCTGTCCTTTTAAGAGATGATGTCCTTTCTTTCTGGCTGGTGCAATACTCACTGCACTCCACAAACAGTCACTTTCCATTATGTAGATTATTTCCCAAGAAAAGTGAAGAAGTGGGCTTTTGACAATGAAGGAAACAATGAAGCATGAAGAAGTCAGAGAAGATCAAAGGTGCTCATTACTTTAGATGGTAAGAAATAGAGCCGTTAACAATAACACAGCATCATTCTTGTTACTCTTTCATACTCTATGAAATCCCATAATTGTTGCATCAGAAAATGCCTCATTTACTTTTCATGAATCAAATATTTAAAAGAAATCCTTATGCTTCATATCACATGTAGTAGAGGGACATCCTCATTTATTGTATTACTTTGATGTATTCTTTATTACTTGAAAGGCTAATTCAAATTGCAGAGGTTTCATGAATATTTTATAGACTCTGTGTTCTAAATGATCAGAAATACTGCTCTATGATACGCTCTGGGCTTACAGTTCTGTTGTGCTCAAACAAAGCCCAGCAGAGGAATAGACTGTGGAAGCAAAAATCCAGTTGAATCATCTTCTGTATTCCTGTATTTCTAGACAGAGCATTTCTAAAAGAGCTACAGGTGCCTCCCATATGTATATAGTAGAGCATATCTATGGTGCAAAGTAATTTCCTTTTCATGTCTCTTCTCTGGTAAGACATACTTTTATTTAGGGACAACCTAATTCAGGCAACTTCATGTGATAACCATTGACTCAGTTCAACCTAAAACTAATTTTCGTCTTATTTATTTTCTTGCATTAAGTTATAAATGTCTGCAAATCTCCTAGTATATGGTTCAGCAGTTTTAATATTGCTCTTTCCTACTCTATTTGAGGTTGAAGGATAACAATAATACAACTTGTTTAATTAAATTTTTACAACTTCTTTATGTCTGCTTTTGATAACCAGACCATTGCTGTATAGATACTGAATTATTTTTATTTAGTAGCACATCAATAGCTACTACATTTTATTCACTATGGGCTTTCTCCCTGTATATCCTGCAAATGAAAAAGGGAGCAGTCCGTTTAAAAGTGTGGGAATATTCTGAGTAAAGCAGCGGATACATCAGTGAAGGACAGATAAAAGTACATTAAAATATATCGTCAGCCTCCACAGCAAGTGGAAAAGCATACTGAAAAAACTGGCCAGAGCACCACTAAACCTCACAATACATACAGAAATTACTTATTTGTAATATAACGGATACAGTCTCTTCTTTAATTGTGATAAAAACCTTATCAAGACATTTCTGCTTGCTCATACAAGGTCTGCATCACCCACATTGCTCAGAAGACTTGCTGTGAAACACTTCAGGCAGTAGGTCTCAAGTACACTGTAACAGGGTTGAGAAACTCGTCGTCATCCTGTCACACAGCCAATGGTCCCCCTGCTCACAGCAACCCTGCATACACCCTCTGAGCAGTATATCACTATAAATTGTTTCATCACTTTTTGCGCTTCCTCGAACTACAAACTTATCAATGTTACTGGAATTCCACAGCAGTGAAATCCCATCAAGTGAATATCAGTGAACTCCAGAAGCAGAAAAATTGGTGTCTGTGCTTTAAGTCATTGTGTTTTCTTCAGGATGAACAGACTGGAGGGTAATGCTACTGTGAGGTCATGGGAAACATCCACAGTGAAGAGACGTGGGTGGATTTGTGCAGTTACTCCCCCTCATATTCTGTTTTTTAGAGTCTAAAAACAGGTGCTGCTGTAAACCAGTAAAATATCAATAGTGGTAAATGTGTGCAACAATATGGGTGCACTGAGGACAAGAAGCATGGAAATGAAACAGAAGATGGATTTTAATGACCTGCGTCTACTCCCAAGGTAGTCTTATGCAAGACTGTCACAGAAAGGAACTTTTGAGGCCCATAAAGGCTAGGAGGTTTAACCCCTGTTTTCATTTTTCCCCCAAAAAATTATTAAAACCATGCTTGAGTAATCATTTTTAATGAAAGAAAGTATCTCTGTCAGTTAAACACTCATCATAAGCCTGATGTTGTGAAAGAAGTGCATCTCAAGACTATCATGACTAATTGCTGCATATTTTCAAGACATCATTATTAAGACAAGCAGCTTTTAGTCCTGGTTAACTGTGACACTGCTGATTTGCAAGTGTATGCAACTCTCTTACATTTTTCTCATGCTGTCTTCCAATTCTTCTTTCTCAGTGTGCCTCAGTAGACAGGACAGGATCCTATTTTCAATAGTTTATTGCCTCCCATCCTTGCAACTGTGTTAGCTAATGGAAAAAATGGCAATGGAGCAGTGGATCATGCCCTGAGACATATTTTTTCTGTTAGAGTTTTCAATCATTTAACACATATAAAGACCGTGCTGAAAGGTGAGATTCCAATATGCAAACCAGCTATGAAATAGCAGACATACTGGTATTTTTTGTTCCCAAAATATTGGCTCAGATGCTGAGGGAATAGGGGAGGGAAGGGAAATTTGCCACACAATAAAATCTCTCCCAACTCAGGCTAAGGGCAGCGACATTTTTCTGGTTCTGTGATCAAGATCAGTCATGATCAGACCTAGGCAGATGGATCAGACAGATGCAGAACAAGCTCAGCCATAAAAACCTCAAATAAATCTTCCAGTCTATGCCCCAAGCTCTTCAGTATGCTCCGGGCATCATTACTCTGTAAGTTTTAAAAAGGAAAGCACAAGAAGCAAAGCCATTAACCTACCTTTATACTGAATCCTGCATTATACTTTCTTTTATACAAAGCAGGCTAAATCTACTGACTGTAGCCATCTTACAACCTACAGGCCATTTGCTGTCTGCAAGAAGGGATCAGTTTATAAGCACAGAGGAAAAAAAGGCAACTCAGAGCAGGATGCAAAAGCAAATGTAAGCTGCCAGCTCTCTCTCAGATGCCCTCTTTTTGGGCAAAAGCAGCTTCACGCTGGAGGCAGAGGGTGAGAAAATAGTGATGAAGTCATCTCTTCAGAGAACAGTAATGTCATACCTAAAACCTTCCTTAAGTGTTCCACTTCACTGATTTCAGGGCACTCAAAACTTACTTACAGCACATTAGAATTTAAATAAAAGACTCAAACTGTGTCAACATTTAAATGATTTCTTGTTCTTCAAGGTACTGGCAACATGATACCAAAAATACTGCATTCCTTTATTTGCCTTAAGAACAGCTTACAGACCTAAAAGGCATTTTCCCATTCTACCAAAATTCTAAAAAGGACATGAGAAAGGTCAGAAGAAAAGCTCTGGTTTCTCTGACTTTGACCATACAGCTCTCCAAAAAGCATATTGAATATCATTGCACCTAAACAGAGAAACATCATACCATCACCCTTTTGATCTATGATGGATGGCATCATATGGCAGTAACAGAGCCATACAATGGCAACTTTGTCTTTTTCTGGGTTTCATGTAAATCAAATCCCCCACATGAAGCCCAGTTTACAAAGAAAACCAAAAAGAGCTGAATTTTAAATACTACTATTATTTAAGTGTGCCAGTTAGAGTCCTGCAAGGAGTTCCTTTTTATCTGAAAGCACAAAGAATTTTGAAATCCAAATTCCATATATTCCATTTCATATACCAATATCCATTCTATATATTCCAAGATAAGCATATACTTTTCTCAGGGTGGTCTGTTTGCTTTGGTGAGTCTCAGACTTTTCCAGACCAGGAGTCAGACCAGGGAGGTAATGCTGGAGCCTGCATGGGCCTGGCTGCATTTCCTCCAGAAACCAGAGTGGAGGCACCAGAAGGAAAGCTCTTAATAGTTCGCACCAGTCTCACCTGTGTACATGAGACTTTAAAATTTGGCAAGGAGTCCGAATAAAAAATTCAAAAATATTATCTATCTATAATTATACCTCTGTAGATTTTCTTTACGGAAAGATGTAAGGACTGAGCCTTGCTCATTTTATAACTATGCTGCAGAAGCCTTCCTTAGATTTCTCTATAATACAAGGAAAGCACAGCATGAAGAGATGATGAGGTTTAGGAGTGCCATGTAGACGTGTTCTGTCTTAAACAATGACAATCCTTTACAGGAGAAATTGTGAGTTAAATGAATTGTTATGTTCTATGTGTATTTGGTGTTTTGTGATTTTCAAATGGGTAGAAGCACAACCACATGTTGTTTATTAATGGCCTAGCAGGTGGGAGTTACCTGTATGTGAGATGAAGTGTGCCTGGGAGAGGAGGAACTTTCCTGTGAGATAAGATGGAGAAAAGCTGTGGGTTAGAGGAAGTCTAATACCACGGTAAGTGATTGCATTAAAAATAAATAAATTTTAAAGTCTTAAACCATGAGAAAAATAATGAACTGCATTTCTGAGCAGTTTAGAAGAGAAAGAAAAATGAATACAACCCCTTAGAGCAAGGCAGTCAGAAATGGTTTATAGTTTTAATACACAAGTCTGACAATGACAATAAAAATTAAAAACAAACTATGGCCTTTATTATTTTCCCCACTTATAGTCATGGAAGATATTTGTGCCTATTGTGCATTTACCAACCTTTACCCAGTTTCCTGAAAGACATAAATATTGATAACCAAAACCAACAATGTTAAATCATAAATAAACACTGTTAAGTGAAGAATATTCATCAGGCTTACAGCTCAGAAAATAGGCTCTCCACACTGATGGCTGCAGCGTAGTCATGGTGCTGTTGGTGTGGAATTTCTCAGTGTAGGGGAATGGGACAGGTTGGGGATTTTGCAATTTTCCTAAAGGCACATTAGACTTCACAGACACCTCTCCAGAGACACTGGTGACTGAGACCTTTGTTCCCCTCACCAAGAAAATCAAAGGCAGTGCACTCACAATTGAACTCTTTACATGGCGGGTTCAGTAATGAATATAAACCCAACTGTTTGCTTGTCTTAAAGTAGTAAATAACAAGCTCCCAAATCTCTATGTAAGTACTCAAAGGTTGAAATGCTTGTCTCTAGGTGTAAAACACTCAGTGTCTTGGACTTGTGCAGAGCAATTGCTTAGTCTCATGTAGCACTCATTAATTTCTTTGATCGTGAACAGTAACATCTGTCAGATGTGCATTATCACTGCTGGGAGCAAAAAGCTTTGGTGTTGCTTTCTTTTTAGGTAATAAATGAAGTGATGTCATTCACATTTTATAGATAAGGATGTTGGCTACAGAGAACTGAAGTGTCTTGCCTAAGGTCACAGAGGAATTGCTTAGTCTGAGCTGGTTATCGCTTATTTTAGTCACATAAAAGAATTTGCATCTTGGGTACCAACTATTCATCATTAAATATGTCATGAAGCAAAGAATAAAGACTCAGCAACACTGTCATAATTCAACAGAAAGACATCTTGGTGGGGTGAATCATCACAAAGTGAAGTTCTGCAACAACAGGATATTTTAATGAGAGTGAGATTAGAGGGTAAATATTAGAGTTTCAGAAAGCATATAATAAATAAAGATTACTAAAAACTTATCTAATTTCAAAAAGAAATGGATATGGTGTGAATCACATCACAGGTTTTCGATTCTTACAGCTGCCTTGGTATCAGGCTTGAGAAAAAGTTCTGATTTTGGCTTCATGTTGCAATCTTGTGAAATGCCCCTCTTTGCATTTTGATGTGAAAAAGAGCATTACTTATTTCAAGTTTTTTGAAGCTTTTAAGTTCCCAGGCTCAAATGAAAACTCAGGACAGCTAAAACAGCAACACCTAAGACCAAACCAAAATTTAAAGGAAAATCTGTGTATAAAAAGATGGCTGAACTTAGCGAACTTCTGTTGAATATACAAACTTCAGTATTTAGCTATAAAGGTTTCTTCTTCTGTAAAACCCATAATTTTTACTGCTCACAGGCTTGCTCACTGAAGCTGAGCTGTAGGACTGACCTAGCTCCATTACTTATGGCTACTTTTTTGGGGTTCTTTTTTGTCATTGGCAAATTGTACCAGCAGTTCTTCTATATCACTTTTCAGATACTTGCTATACTTGTGACTGAGGAGATTTAATTACTCTGAATCAAGTGTATTTCTATGAAGGATTCCTTATAAGTGATGTTAATGGAGATTCCTTATTGCAGATAATAATTTGTAACCTAATAGCTGAAAACACCTAACCTGCTTACATTGAGATATATTAAATTTTTAGAGACTTATTTGAAATATACTGTTTTCCATGTCATTAATTACAAATATTTTTAAATTTCAGACGGTTTGGTCATTCAGACTGGATGTTTGCTTTGAACATCATTATTCTAACTAATGGGTAAGTTTGCAATTTTATGGTCAGATGCACAGAAATAACAGACACTTTTATTCACTCATAAAATTTTAATAAGAATGGCAGTAAACAGCTCAACTAGAAAACTTATTGTTAATTATGATTTTATTTATGCCTTTTTTAATACTATGGTTTTAGTGTCTTCTTTAATTTTTAAAGTTTATGGTGGGTTTTGGTACTAGAGGTTAATTCCTGTGATAAGAAAAACTACCACATGCAATAGAATGTATATACGAAGATTAATTTTACTGCAGAAATGCTTCATCTCCTAAATTTTATGATGAAAGAAATGCAGATATAAACGTCAATGAAATACAGCTTATTTCCTAGACTTGCAGAGATTCTTAGAATGAGGAGAAATGGGAACCCCATTGACAATGAGAACTTGGTGATGCACGGGAATACGTCCACTTTTCCAAGCACCTCCAAACTCTGAGCTCACACAGCCACTGCTGCTTCTCTGCCACGGCAACAGCAAGGTGAGCGGGGCCTCGGCACTGACCCTGAGCCCATGGCAGAGTGGAGGTGGCAATTGCATGCATTTGCTTTACACCCCTTCCTTCTGTCCCATCTCGATAATGGCCTCTTTATATGAAACAACCGGAGATGACAGTATTCTCTTCTTCACAAGATTCTTCTGAGGAAAAAACCCACATAAACAACTTTACTCTGTTTGGAGTTACGTGTCTATATCAGACAGACAAACTGGCAGACTTACAAGTACCTGGGTTGCATCTCTGTATGTGCTGATGGCGTGTCCTTCCAGGGCTCCTCTGACTATTCCTTTCAGCCGCTGCCTCTGGAGCCTCACCCAGTGCTTCTTGGACGGACATTTCTACATAATTAAGGAGGAAGAAAAGTAATGACAGGAGAAACACTGGAAGAGAAAAAAATACACTCAAAACACAATTTAATTAAATATTATGTTATTTTCATGATAAAAACCTTTTGATGCCTCTGGAAATCATTTTATCATCAGGATCCTGAAGGAGATCAGTGACAATACCAGCTTTGCAAAGAGACACAGGAGAACTCTGCTAAAAGCAGAACCAAATACTGCTCTGTAGAGCTCACATTAGCATAAAGGTGAGAATAAGAACTGGAATCCCTTCAGATCACATCCATAAAAATAAGGAAAGCTTTTCAAAGGGTTTAATATCAAATTATGTTGTTTGGTGCAGGTAATTACATACTAGTTTACAACTATCAAACACCTAATCATTGATTTTGATTTAGTCTTAGAATTCTGATTTGAGTCAGGAAGTTCTGGTCCTACAATCTGTGCTTTAAACTTCGTCTCTTTCAGTGTGTAAATGCAAGCAACACTTCTCTAAATAGGCCTCATAACTCTAAATAGCACTGGGTCATTTGGGGGGGGTGTGTTATTTGTTTATTTGGTTTTGGTTTAGTTTTGTTTTGCCTTTTCTTTTTTTTTTTGTTTCCTGGCCATTCTCTCCAGGAAAGAAATTAGTTTTGTTAAACCAATGAGTTTAGAAATGGGCTGGGAAGATACTGAATTAACAGTAATAGTGTATTGTTACACTTGTTTATTTGAATAACAAACTGGTTTGATTTCTTGGTAATGAATAAATGGTCATAGAGTATTATAAGTCAATGTCACAGCTCAGAGAAAACTACAGAGCTACTGAGTACAAGTTGACTGAAAACCTCAGTCTGTCTACTAGTGATTTTTCACTGAGTTTTTGATAGGTCAAGTACAGTTCAAAGGCAGAATGACTTTTATTCACCACACTATCCCACAGTATGTTATGAACAGATTTGAAGGTAAAAGTATGTAAGTGTAAACCTTAAGAAAGTAGTCACTTTTGGATTATACTGATCACAATAAATAAAAAAGTTTCTCAAAATACCAGAAAATAGTATCTAAAAGTATTCAGAAAAGATTTTAAATTATTCATTGAAGCATTTTTAGATACAGAGAGTTCTGCCATGGTGAGCTGTATTTAGCCTAAGGCTGAACAAGTATTAAGAAGACTCACGGTAGCTTTACACCAATTGTGTCTTTTATGAATTCAAGGCTTTAGAAAAGGGCAATTTGGCTTCCTTTCAACAAGTGTCATGTAAAAACAGGTTTAGAGCTGCTTAAATCACATCTGGGGGATTTGAGAAGCTGTACAAGCCAGAGACCAGTAGTGACACTTGACTGATTCCCACATATCACATTGGGATTTCTAAGAGACTCTTACAGGTCATTGGTTTCCAAACATTGAACAAAGATGACAGCAAAGAGGGAGAGGTGGAGACAGTTTTTCTACCCACTAGTTTTAACAAAGTCTAATCTTATTACATAAAAATATATCTGCTTTAAGTAATAACCTGATACAGCATTATTTATGACCCAGGCAAATACGAATTGGAAAGTAACACATTCGTGATTTCTCTCTGCTGATTTTTATTAATATAAAAGTAAATAAATAAACCTCAAAGAGCATAGAATGGAACTTCTCTGTTAGTGACTTGCATTGGTCCATCAGAAAAAAACCTCTGCAATAATAAAACAAGGTACTGTCAAAAATGTCTACCAGTTTCTTCAAAGACATAACTTGTTTCATTGCCACCTCACTTTTCCAAAGCAATATCCCAAAAAATATCTCTCTAACCAGGGTATGATACAAGGTATCATTCCTGAGAATGTCATAAAAAGGATCACACTCTTTTACAACCTGGCAGCGTACCAAGCATCCTGGTATGCATACCAAACCAAGCAAGCTCTTTGCTTTCTTATTGAGTGTTTCTGTTGGTTTTGTCAAGCAAATGAGGAAAAAGCCTTATAAATCCTTTTTTTATAATGCTCTAGCTGTGCAGATTCTATACAAGAAAAATCTTACGTTCTTTAATATTTAAAAACTTCTTATAATGCCTTTGTTATAAGAGACACAAAGATCACTGTACAGCAAAGGAATTTAGAGTATTCTCTTTTTGTCAGTAGTACATTGCCTGTGGGAGGACCAGGAGGAGGTAATCAGTGTTCAGTCACTCTTTTAGCCTAAAAATAATTGAAATTAAAATTAGAAAACACTTTTTTAACCTCTGCAACAATATGAAGGAGTAGAAAATGTAAGACATGGTTTTGCAAATCCTCAACTATTTAGAAGAGCAGGAGTTGCAAGTAAACTAGCACATAATTTAAAAATGTAACCCTATAAAAAAAGGGATATAAAGAGAGCAAAATCAAATTGAGCATAACAGGGATGGAAGAAGCAGCTTACTGGAACCAATAAGTAGCCCATGCAGGATAAATGTAGTATATGAATATTAAACATTTTACAATACCATCTCTGAATTTCACTTTATTTTTCCATTAATTCATTTCTTGTACTCCCTTTTTGTACAGCCTCTCCGAAATGGAATACAAACCCAAAATAAATACTTGAATGACTCTTGAATTTTTTGTAACCAAACAACTTCTTATTCAAACTCAGGTTTTCTCCCGAAATTATTTCCTCTCCCCCACTTACTATAAGCTAGGAGAAAATTGGCTGCTTGAGTTCCAATTACAGACCTCTGCTTAAGGAAGAGCTGTATAATTTATATACTTGCTAAGACAACACAATAGTGCCTTAGTCTCCAAAATGTCTCTGAGCTCAGTGAATATTTTCCAGACGAATGGTGTCATCACCAGGGAGCAGAGATTCCCAGTGCTGGTTTGAAAAGGTGCATGCCAAGCACTTGGACATCAAACTGAGAAAGGTACCACTGCTCAGCAAGGCCCGTGGAATTGTAACATTTGCAATAAATGTTAAGGCTAATCTTGGATCAGAAGAGTTCCTTCTCCTGATAAAACAGCTTCCTGCAACGGAACCTCAAATTTCAGTCTAAGATGACTGCAAGCACCTACCTGTTCCCTGGTGACCTCAGGATGCGATATAAAGAGTATTTCCTCTAAGAATCAGCATAAATTTCCTTATGCTTGTTTTCATCCTATTTCTTATCCTTAGGCTACTTCAGATCATCCTAAATATTTCCATGTTATCACCAGCAATATAACTATTGATAACAACACCCCCAGTAAAACTTCCCATTGGTGTTCACTCCGTTTCAGCACCTTCAGTGCAAAAGAGGTGGACAATGTACATGCTTGAACCACCACGGCAATAAACCAGACACCAATAAGGTAAAAAGGTTGCAAGAACCAGAAGGATTAAAAAACTCAGCCAATCAATAAAACCCTCAAACTCAAACAATCCACAAACAAAAAAAGTCCACCAAAAAATCTCCCAAACTACTTGCAGAAGTCCATCATATTTGTGCCTGGAAAAAAAAAAAATTACTGGAGCAGACAGGTATTCTTCCAAGTTTTTATGGAGGTAATAAACCAAGAACTGAGTAGTGTGTTCTGGTCATCTGTTTTAGGCAGACTCAAAGTACTTGCCTGGCAAAATTATTTCTTTATATAAGTTTGTTCTTTTTGTTTTGATTAATGACCATGTTAGTTGCTATGTAGCAACAGTTCCTACAGCTACATTAGAGAAAGCACATTTTTTGGAACTGCTGTTACCTGCTGGTGAGAAAATGACTGTCCTGCCAGTGCATTTCGCAGAAAGCAATTAAAACTTGTTCTAAAATAGGAAGCGTCTAGTCCTGGTTTTAAATATGCAAGAATTTTCAAACATTCTGTTCTTGTTTTTCTCATTTATTTGCATTAAAAAACACGTGAATCTTCAGACAAGACAAATTGCTTTTGCTTGAAATTAATTTGCTATATAAACACATGTTCTGTCCAAATATCTTTGGAAACACTCATACTTCCTCACAACTCCTTTTGGTAACTCAGACAGTTTTTGCAGCTTGATTGTTTTTCAGGCTCAGTGCAGTAGAAATAAATTCTGAGCACATCTTTTAGTGTTTAATCATTCTCATTTACAGAATTTGGTTACAGAACCAGGACACATGAAAACAGCTTCATTTCACAGGCATATAAACCAAAATGGCAGTCTTCTGATAAGGAGCCCAAACAGACTGTGACTGTTGCAGAAGCCTGAATACTCTTGTGCCTTCTTCTGTCTAAAGCAAAAGCAGAAGACTGTCAGAGCTAATTCTGATGGAGAAGATGAGCAGTTTTGAAATGTGATGGACAAACACAACCCACTGCTTCCATTTCTTCAGCTCTCCTGTAGCTGAGTAAGTAAGAGTCAGAACAATATCTGTGACCAAGTACATGCTGCTGATCCAACCTGTGTTTCAAAGAAATTGGTTTAGGACAGAGGAACATTGGGCAAAATGCTGAAGTTTCTGTACTTTTTTTAAACAAATGTCTTCAAATTTTTAGAATGTCTTTGATAGCCAGGAAGGACTAGGAAAACAGGACAGCTAATTTATAAGTCACCGTGCTTTGAATGCAAAAACTGGGAACCAAGTCTTTTAAATATTATTTAAGATCAACAGCAGGAAAGAAGGTGCTTTGATTTCCAGTTGCCAAATGTTACAACTGCATGTGCAAAAAACTATGGGCTGAAAAATGCCCAAGTGGTAGCCAGATTCTGAGAGATCATCTGCCAGAGATTGGTGTACAATTGTATGAATTGGACATATGGATTTAGTTATATTATGTGAGAAGAGCATGGTGCACAGAAATTGTACTTCTGTAAAAAGCCAAGAAATATAATGCAGAGGAGCCAGGGGAAAGAAAAAATAAAAAAAAAAAAAAAGAAGTATTTCAAACTATAAGGCAGAAAGTGAAAGAACAGAAGATCAGAGAGTTGTGGGATCTTCTGTCCTGTAATAAAAGGAAAGTAAATTTCTCAGCATATTCATGAATAAATCTAGAGCTTAGTGCCATATTCCAGAAATAAGTCACAGCAATATATGTACAGAAAAGGTTAATAGCCAGTCTGCTACTATAAACTTATTTAGTTTTGGTTTTAAATCTGATTATTGTGGTTTTAGTTGTTGGTTTTGTCATTTCTTGGTTTTGCCTTTTTTCTTTTTAAGAAGAACTTACTGCATTGGGCCAGGGACAACTCTATTAGCACAAAGGACATTCCAGAAATAAGTAAAGCCATCAACAGCAAACACCGGAGTCTTTTGCAGGGAATCGGTGGAGAGAGCACAGCCTTCCCACCAGAGAGCCAGCCAACACTTCCACAGCTTCCACTCCCATCAGCCATGTGGTAGGTGGGGGCTCATTTTCACTCTTAATATCTTGCTTGCTGAGCCTTCAGTTTGACTTTCATGCTTGCGCCAACATCTTCCTCAATCTGCCAGCTTCTGGCTGCTGTTGCACATCTGTGGATGTCTCCTTACACTCCCCAGATTTTCTGGCTCTGGAAGGAGATGAGAGGTCCCCTCTGTTACTTCTCTCTTGTGCAGATCTTACTAAGAGAGTGATTAGTTATGGTATTAGTTGATTATTGTTCAAAATGGTGCAAGCCAGAAAACACCTTTCTTGGAGACTTAAACTTGCTTAGGATTTTCTACATCTATAATTATTTTAATTCCTTGCAAAAGACCCTGACCTGCTTGTTTTCAATCCACATGATCTATAGATGTTACCAGATGATGTAATTTGTATAACCAGTGACTTTCTGACACAGCTGGTCTGATCAGAATGAAAAAATCTTTGCTGATGCTTCTCTTATTTCAATTAACACTCATCCGAATTCTTCTTGCAGGTAGATCATCACTGTATTTCCATATCAATGGAGCTGAAAAACATTAAGAACAATTCAAACACAGGCAGAACATTCCTAACAAGACCTTTTCATACGAGCTGCTAAATTACCTCTATGATCCTCCAGTCACACCACCTGAGTCAGGAACTGCAGTTTCTCAATAATATCATGCTTGCTTTTCTTCCTGAAATCACTGCCAAAGAACAAATTAAAAATGGTAAAAATATCAGGATCCTAAAAACAGCACTGTAAGACAAATCTGAGAAAAACTGGTGGTTTTAAGCTCTGTCTGACTACTTCAGCTTAACCAAGGTTCAAAACCAACCTTGTATTTAATACTAAGTCTTAGTGTTTGTCTGTATATTCTTTCCTCATGCAGCTCTTGGCTCTGGAGTTCTAAAAAAAGACTAAGACATGGAGAAAGACAACCAAGCAAATGGGACTGCCTGTGCTCAGCATAAGGCTTAGGAGCTGTGATGCAGCAGGGGAAAACTACAGAGCAAGCTTGATTGATGATTTTAACCAACTCTATCTTTTACTTTTACTCAGTCTTTCTAATTATTATGATTTTCTTTCATTTTATTGTGGTTTTTCAAAATGTATCTGCACTTCATGAATGCTCTGTTTGCTTCAGTAGAACCAGTCAAAACAAACAAGCAAAAAACCAAACCCAAAGCTCAAAACTACATATTAGATGTAGGAATGGCCAAATTCCATTTGTCCAGACTTCTCTCAGCCCTGTGTTCAGAAGGAAGAAAGCAAACAAAGCTGGCCAGTTTCTATGGTACTTCATCTGGCCCTGCCAGCCCAGCCCAATATACGCAGGCAATCATGTACCAGCCTCTATAGCAAACTAGGTCTGGACACCCAGGCTCCCTTTCTCTAGGCACTTCATGTTAAGTGAAAGACAAATTACTTTGAACCCAGCATCACAATGTTTCTGTATTATCTATAAAAAAGATAGAAGATCTACAGTACTTTCTTCAGAATTAAAACACAGATGGGGACTGGAGACTTTTTGTCTCTTTGGTGGAACACTGCTTTATGATCTGAAACCAGCATCTGCCAGAGAGGTTATCATTCCATGTATAAATGAGCTAAACTGCAAGATTGAAAAATTAATTAAACCATTGTTTATTCAATTAAATGCTGTGTCCCTTCTCTATCTAGATAAACAAGCTGAATAAACTTCTGAAAGCTCTCAGCCTGAAGAGTATGAATCTTATTATCAGCTGTTAAATTAAACATTTAGAAGGCTACATTCCATGAAAGGGTATTTCCAAGAACCTGTGGTACATCTGAAACAGTGCATTTAAAATATTTAAAATTTTTTAAAAATTTAAATTTTTGCATTTTAAACAAAATTGCCTTGAAATTTTCAAAACCCAAAATAGGCCTACAAATTAATTAAACTCCATTTAATTTTTTTCCAGCAATTTTTATATAAACCAAGGGGAATCATCCAATAAATAAATAAGAGATAATGTGCTTGGCAATGTAATACTTTCTTACCTTAGATCATAGTCAATATGAAACAGTGTGAAATTCCTCCCTGCCTCACCCTGAGCACTGTAACTAGGTGTAATTTCAGAGCAGACTACAGAAACTGCACTCACTAATCAATGGTGAAAGTAAGAGGGAAACTCAGGCCCAGGACCAACCACATCTACAATTAGAAAGAGTTATGAGAGGCAAAGCAGATGTACTTGAGCACAGAAACCACCTGGCAAGTGTCATTTTACAGACCAGCATGTGCAGAAATGCTTTCAGAAGTGATGAAGTTTACAGCATCACTGCAATCTTATACTTTACTACACAAGACACTGGCAGCAACAGCAGCTGAAGGACAGAACTTCCACTGGCCAACTACACCTTTTTGGAGGGGGGGACGAGAAGCTCATGTATTGAGAAGTTGAAACCAGAATATGATACGCATGTGTCATAGAGACATCCAGCAGCAGTTTAGCAGCTTCAATCATCAGCACTGAAGCAAGGGTTTCAGATTTATATCTGGCTCTTGGACTGGGATTTTATGAAAAAGGTTAGCCAAAAAGAAGTAGTGAGAAAAAATGTACACCACATAAATTTTCATCTTCCTTTAAGTGGAATAAGAAGCATAAAGCCTATGGAAGAACTCTCACCTTAAAACAAAGTAACAAAATAAAAAAATATTGTCCCAAATGAGTAACAAAACAAAGGCAGAAGAACTTCAAAACTAGATGGACTACCTTTCTGAGGAAGCAGAGTCAGTATGTGAAGTTTTATACTCATTCCATTGCACTCCTGTGTTGTCTTTAACTGTCAACAAACTCAAAAAAGAACAAGTGCTCCAAAAAGAACAGCAATTTTCCCCGTGACTGGATAAAGGTCTCAGGATCAGAAATCTGAGTCCTATGTGAGCCCACTCCCAGTTTTCCTTCATTATTTATTATATATGTGATTTTGCCAAGAGGAGGAACATGGCATGGCTCTGTCGCAGAAACAGACTGGAGACTGACATGGGAAGGTTCAAGAAGGTTGTTGATGTAAAATAACACTTTTCCAGTGTAATGCACCCCTTGATTTAACACAGGATGACCTTTGCTCAGCAGTGAGAGTGGCGAAGCATCACACAGTTGATAATGTAGTTTGAAAATGTATGTGGCACAAATAAAAGTTGACTTTTGCCATGACAATGACGATACAAAGGCACGTCAGGACCCTGAGTCCAGAGTGAGTCACAGTATTTTTCTTCCGTGTCTAGTAACAAGAGGACAGATCCTACTCATAGCAGAGGTCAGCTTGTTTAGCAGGGATTATTTAAAGCAGCAGCTCAGGGCTGAGCCTGTGCCAGGGGAGCTGAGTGGCTGGGCAAGCAGGGCAGTCTCCAGGGCCATCACTGTTCCCTGGTCCTGCTGGTGGCAGTGCCAGCCTCTTGCCTTGCACCATTCAGCACAGTGCAGTTGCCATCAACAGTTATTCTCAGTTTTTGAAGGTGAGTGTGTCTCTAGCAAAGTCACAGCCATCTTTGACTAGTTTCACACACATGTACAATGCTGCTTTGCTTTGCAATATGTGATTCAAAGTGGGAGAGATGACGGGTTTGACATAGGAGTGTCAGAAGGGAAAGGATCATGGATTAAGCTCAGATGCACAGAGATATTTATTCTGATACTTGAAACTGAGCACTGTTTAGATTGTAGCTTAGATTTCACAGCATCAACATCCTTCAGTCCTTCTTGAACAGAGCAGGTAGAATTCTAGCTTGGGTGATTAATTCATGCTATTAATGTTTAAAGAAAATAAGTACAACTCAAATGAAAAACCTCTGGCTGTGACTGAAACCAAGAATTCAAAGGTGCCACTGCTCTGAATACTGAGCAAACAGAGCTTTGCCCCCATGACACCCCAGGGCAGCAGCAAGGATCTGCAGTTGCACTTGAAGGCACTGTAAATCATCTGTCCAGGGGAATATTGTACCGAGCTCAATAGATCAGATTAGCCCTTTCTGTCTTCAAAGTAGATTTACTAGAGGACTAATGGGTTTTTAGCCCTTCCATCTCACTCAGTGACACTTCCCCATACAGTGTTATGCATATTTCTAGATAAATGACATACCATTCAGAGAAGTAACTCTCGTGCAGCAGATCTGGACTTGGTTTTCCTTTGTCACTGCAGGTGTACTACAGAGTTCAGCCAACAGCACATGTAACAATTGTCCTTACATTACTATTGGCTGCCCATGAATTCCAGTCTTACCAGGAGCTGGGCTGCATCTCTTCTGAGAGGCCAAATCTCTTCAGACATGCCCTCTAGCTTTCCCATTCAGTATAGATGGAAACAAAATGCAAATGGATTTCTACCTAAGCAGGCTTGTAGCCTCAAGTCTGTAAAGACTGAAATTTCTATAGCTCACATTAAAAAAGGCACAGATACGTATGCTACCAAGTCAAAGAGCTACTAACTTTTAAACAAGACCTGGTTTGGAATGGGGCAAAGGCAGTTAGAGCAATTTTGCAGGTCACCTGCTCAAAAACAGAGAACCAGAGTTTTCTTGCTCTTCACTCTACCACATGATCTCCCTGGCAACCTCAGCTCCCTAGAGAGATGCACGAAATCTGCTTAAAAGAATGTTTTAATTTTTTTTTTAATTGTTTTAGAATCTTAACTATGAATTCATCGCAGCTCTGCAGGCTGAAAGGTGCAAAAAGCTTCAATCCAAATATAAAAGTCTCAAAGGAAGTTTCTCTGTAAGCAGCAGAGTAGCTGCTGGTGGACACGGTTCACAAGGGCTGCAGGACTGAGCTCCTCTGGCTCTGGCAGGGAGGCAGCAGGGCCAGAACTGCCTGTGCAGGGCTGCACAGACAGCCTTGGCCACAGCCACCCACCAATGGCCCTGGAGCCTTCATGCCTTGAAGGTTGCCATCCTCCTCTTCCTCTTCTTTCCATGCTCTATTATTTTTGAAGAACCTTGCTTTCCATGCAATGCTGTGGAGCAATGTCAATCCAGTGACAGCAACTTTTTTTTCCAAAGGGGTAACCTTTGGGACTCTTTCTGGGTCTTTAATAACCTTTATCACTACCAGAGCAGCATAAAGCAGGCTTTATGATACAGGCTACTGACCTATTTTTGATATTTATTTAAACAGAATGACCTTCTTTTTGCTTGAAGTTTTACTCTGCTGATTCCAACTATTTTCAAAGCATTGTGCTAGAGCTGAAAATAAAAATAGAATATGATAATAATAAATGATGATATGGCATCCTAATTTTAATAAAACAAAAAGAGTTAATTTTTTAGTCCTTTCTCTATCAAAAGAAGAAAATCTCTCTTTTATTCCAAATCTGACTGCTCTAAAAGGCAGGGGACACGGAAGACAGCTGGCAATGGATTATCTCTTCAATCTACTGCTGTGGGCATTCATTTAAATGTCAGGCTTGTTCTCTGCAATAGGTAAAAAATTGCTTTTGTTGAATTTATCAGTGGATTTCACTGTCTATTTATGAATGTGGGTTTTTTCCTAACCAATGTTTAAGGAAACGGCAGTACTCTCCAAATGTGCATGCTCAGATTTCTGAAGTCAAAAATATTACTTCTCTTCTTGAATAATTTTACCTGACTCTATTTGAGGTCAGTCCAGTTCTCCTCTTTATAACTCCACTATAATCTTGGGAAGCTTATAGGAACTCTTCAACTCTTTTAAATATTCCCCTGTGATTGAATTTTCATATAAACCTGTTATTTTCCTGAGTTGGCTTTTTTATTTTCACAGAGGATTCAGAAATAATTTTGGCTGCCCAAAGCCCCTACAGGAAAATCATTGAAAAGACAACCGAAGTTGATTGCAGTAACATTTTCTTTGTGTATGGCCCACAGAAGCCATACTTGGAAATTAATTTCTCTCAATTTGATAGCAATTGCAGCATATCAAGAGACTACACCTATCTAACAGACTAATCTGCAAAAATAATGATTAAATATCAAAATACTTATCAAAATCATGTATTTAACTTGTTAATGGTTTACAGAACATGAGAGAAGTGGCAAAACAATTAATTGCTTATGTCTGTTTCTTTAAACTTTTCTTGAGGTATATCTTTGCCCTGTGGGGTGGGTTATTGTAGGATCTGCACTTCACAAAAGTCCTCCACACTGGAAGCTGTGTATGAGCAGGCCTTTTGGTGATGAATGCTCATGCCAGCCAGGGCTTTCAGCAGCTGATTGCCCACTGAGCACTTTCTGTACCCACAGCATCTTCTCTCCTGCAGCTCCAGTGACTCAAAATGGATCCACTCAATCCAATCTATCTTTTGAGAGACTCTCTCCAGGTCTGATTGCAGCACGGGACATGAAGCTACAAAATAATCCTCCTACATAATTTAAACTGCCAACACTGACTCAAGTCAAAGTGGAGGTTGTCTTAGACAGTTAAATTTGTGGTCTGTCCGTGAACATTACTCTGTCTTTCCTGTTCTATTCAACTATACTAGTCTGATGTAAAACAGGGCAGAAGAAGACAGAAGTTAAGCGCTTCAGTTTGCAGTCCCTGCGCTTTTCAACTGGAGTTAATGTTACACCTCTCCATACTTGAATTTATGGGTATGAGTTTGTCAGTTGGTCCTTACCTTGAATTTAAAGAGTTTTGACACCTCCTTCAATGTTCATGTAAATTGACAGAGAATTTTAACGTACAGTCATAAAATCCAGTCTACTCTACATGGTATTTTTGAATATGGAGATAAAGCAAAGAGTATACAGGGATCTTGGTTTGGATCAAATGTCTACATCCTCTCCTAAGGAAATACATGAGAGTCCAACATTTTCTCTCCTCCCCATATCCATTCTAACTAGTTTTACACTGCTGTTGGTTTGCAGCCTAATAAATCACAGTTCGCTAGGTAGGCTGATGTAATGTCACTGTAATGCTCTGAGACAAGTGCTGGTGTGTTAGTTATGGAGATGAGAGTGAACAGGCACTCATTAGCCTTAACTAATGAAGCCTCTAACAAAGTCACACAATTGAGAGGAGCACAAGTTACTGAAGCCTTGAGGCTTATTGCACTAATGTGGTGGGTTTTCAGGGAAGGGGTTTTTATTTGTTTTGTTCTGATTGAGTGAAACTATTCACTGCCTACTGTGCTTTGTAAAAGGTAACAGTCCCTGTGTTTCTAAACTGAGCCATGGTTTATGGGAGACCCTACTTTTATGTGAAACAAAAGTCAGATTTGCCTGGGAGTGATCTGAAATGCAGCCTCACAGTCCTGTAGGAGCAATAAAACAATGTGATCCTGCAGAGATACACAGGTGTACTTTTCTGAATATACGAGCAACTTCATAGCACAACTGAAAACCTCCAAAGCTAAATGAAGCAGGTCTTTGTACTCTGAAAAATAATCAGTCCGTTGAAGACCTCAGGGAAAGCACAGATGAGCTTTGGTTTCTGCAGAGACTGGGAAACACAACAGGTTACAGAGAGTGATAGTATCGTGGAAAGCTGGCATGAGCCACTCTTGTCTTATGAAGACTCTTTCTCCTTCATTTCATACTTTCCCTGTAGTTATAGAGATCTCTTCTTGTTTAGAGAGCGTTTTGTTCTTCAGATAAAGTGATCCTCTCTACATTTGCACTTGAGAAATGGCCTCTACAAGGGGAGTATTGTGGCTAGTTAATATTCACATCCCATGATAACATGCTTTTTTAAATTCCTTTTTTTATTCCTTTCAGAAATCAATTATATTTGTTTTAATCCTTTCAGAATTCAGTGGGTCGGTAAGGAATAGAGGAGGCAGCATCTTTTCACAAAAACTGCTAAAAAAACTCAGGGTAAGAAACTTCAAGAGGCCTCAGGGACAGAGGAGCAAAGCTGGAACCTAGAATCCACACACTTGCAGCTCAGAAGGTTGTGAAGAGTCAAAAATTAATCTTAGGAGGACCACACAGCTTGCAAAGACTGTCATAGACACGTGCTACTAATTTACAAACCCATTGTATTTCCATTTGCTCTTACTTTGCTGGTTTGAATTTACCTTATTTTCAGAGTTCATAGAGTTAGTCTAAGCAGGTCTCCTTCAAAGCTCTGCTTGAATACATTCAGGGCTATAAAGCCCTGGACAAGCATGGAGGGTTACAAAACATTTCCAGGGAACTCTGTCCTGGCAATGAAAGTAGAGAAAAGCGAATACTGGCTCATAACAGCAATATTTTCAAAAGGAGCAAAAGTGAGAGGCCTTATGGAATAGGATTTGAGCACAAGAGAGCTGGACACAATTTCTAACTTCACTTTCAATGTGCTAATTCACTTAATCCACCTCCCAGCCTATGCCCTCATCCGTACTCTGGGGATGCAAGCTCTATTTTCTTGGACTTTTCGGTTACTGACATGACTAACGTTGCTAATTTACTGATTTATATTCCTCAGAAGCACTGAGTCTTTTAAATCTTTGAAGAAATCCAATCTTCCTTTCCCTCAGCTTCAGTTTGAAGCCAGGGAGCTAGCAGGAGTGAATTCTCCCTGCTTAACTTGTCCTCAACACAACATGAGGAAAGAGCGTATTCCCTGCCCAGTGCTCAGGGATGTGTAAGGAGAGGGTGCATCTTCCTCCTTCTGGCTTATTAAATCATAGTTACACACCTAAAAATATATATTTTTCCTGCCAAAATAGTCTTTCTCTTCTATAAGGATAACAATATTGTTTTGACCATGCTGGAATAAGAACACTGTTGAGCTCTGAGAGAACAAACACAAGCATTACAGAGTGTACATTGTGCTCAAAACAAGCAACCTTCAGAAAGCTGGCTGCCTTAATATTAGCTAATGTATGCATACAACCATTGGGATGAAACATTGCCTACATACATGGATTAACATACCAAGTGAACCACCTACCAGCATAAATAAATGGGACTTCAACATTAATAAAATACATAAGGAAGCATACTTCTGGCATTAGCAGGCAAATGCTATGTTCAATCTGGATTTGAGAATTGAAGTCAGAAAACTAATCCTGACATCTCACCTTAATTGACTACAATTTTTTTCCATGCTTCTCTTTATGTGACTAGAAAGTTATATATTTTCATTAAAAATCCTTCCTAATCATGAGAATTTGTAGTAGAACAGAAGGAGATGAAAAATAAAGTTGATTTTTTGAAAAGTGATTCTCACTAAAAGATCCTTCACTGCCCTACACTTTAAACCATTTATGAAACCACAGAGTAGATCATGGAACAACTAGGTTGACATTCTGCTCTAAGGAACTATTCATGTAAATATTAATCAGTGGGCAATGAGCCCATAGGTAGAAAAATATAGGAACACTGTCCCCTCCATTCCCAATATTCCTGGTATGGCAAACTGCACCATTTTTAATAAAATTACAAGGATATATGTCTCACAAAAACATAAATTAAAAATGAAATGTTAAAATCACCCCTTTCTTTTAAGGGACAAAGCGAATGAATGCAACATCTGACTGTCAAAGAAAAAAGAAATAAAATATTCATGGAAATAAAATAATTTATAAATTGCCTGATTTTAGCTATCATCCTCTTGTTTTACAAACCAACAGAACAGGAACATAATTTGAAAGTTGCAAAAGGGCCAAAGGAAAACTGAATACCAACTCTCCAGTAGTTTCAGTTTCAGGGATAAAGCAAGGCTCATGGTGAGGACACACCTCCCTAGGCTAGCAAAGAGCTCCCCTTACTGGCAGATGCAGCCCCTGAGTTACTGCTTCCCACTTAATTACTGAACCAAAAGTAAACAGCAATAAATCAATTGCCCAGTCGATCAACCTAGAATAAAGAAGTATGTTGCTTAAAAGTACCCAGTGACAGCTCACATATTTTCAGATATACTTCCTGGTCCGAAATGAAACTTTGAACAAGTATGTGGACAAAACGCAAAGGGGCGCTTAGGCAAAGTGGAGAAGCAGAGTGAAGAATGATACCAAGCCCACTGGGGTCTTGCCCTTGTCATCAATTGCTCTTGGCTGAGCTCCAGTACAAAAGTAAGGGAGAGATTTTGACACCATCAGTACTTTCTGTGAACCCCAAATTGTTATAGTCTGGTACGCTGACATTTTGCGGTAAGAAAATTAATCCAGATGATGCATAATCTGCCTATGTTTTGGTGTATTGTACTGCCTGATATATACAAATTACAGATTTCTTTCTAAGGCAGCCTAATGCTGCACAAAAAGATGGTGGTAAATTCTTTCGTAAATGGCCTTTATGAGTATCCTTCCACATCTTTATCTTCATTATAATGTTATTCTTTTCACCTTTACAGCAAAGTTGAATATGGCAGGTAATTTTAGCCAAAAATAAGTTCTTCAAAAGCACCTCATCAGCATTCACTCATGTGGATGAAATTACATTTTCTGGAGTACAACAGGGTATTTTGCATATAATGAATGATCAAAAGCTATTTTACTCTATGCCAGAAGTATAAATGCATATACCACTCTTCATATTAATTTAATTAAGAAATTAAAATTGATTTTTAAATACTTGGGAGGATCCCAGTGATAGAGAACTATAACACTTTGCTAGAAAGGAGATAGGAATGACAAATGTTCAGGAGAAATAGAAAAAGGACCAGAGGTGAACCAAAAATATATTAAAGGGCATTTAAATTGCAAAGTATTTGCCTGCTATCAATTCAAACTGCACAAAGTCCATACATAACTGGCAGCAAAGTTTATTTGATAAATTTTACCAAGATCACCATGAAGACATACTGATCTTTTTTCAATTAGCCGTTGCAATAGATTGATTTTTTTTTTTTTGTGGCAAGGTTTTTCAATCAATCAATGAAAGACAGATTGTGACACATTGCCAATACCTCACACACCTTTTTCACAGTCTGCTGTGTCACAGGGACTGCTGATACACCAGTGGAATCTCTATCATTTAAGCCCCAATGAGCAGATTGTCCTGAATAACACATTGTGATAGCAGTGCTCTCAGGCTCAGGAAGCATTTAATGTGGAAAACTTATGGTGCAAAGCGCCCTCTTAAATTTGGGCTTTGTTTTTCAGAAAGCTTTGGTCCTTACCTTGCTGTGTTGAGCACTGGTCCTCTCCAAGCAAATCACTCAGTCTTTGGCGAATTGCCTGCAGGTTTCCACCATCATAATGGCCTGTCTTGTCTTTTACAGGATTTAAGTTTTGATTTTTCACATATACTTAGGGGTATTCTCACTATACTTGAGAGCAGAATCAATGCACACAGATGGGAAAGTAATAGTATCCCTGTTGTTTGGCCTGTTCAATTAGCCCCTTGGCAATACTACCACAAATGGAAACCTAACTTTCTGATGCCTCAACAAGCCGCTGACATAAAAAAAATCACTTTCAAAAACTGGTCTTCAAGGAAACATGCCTTCAGGAATTAAGACTCTAAATTAGTGCATACAGAAATGCCTGCTTCATTACTCAGTTCTAAGCAAGAACTACTTTGAAGTAGAGCAAAAATGATAATTATCCAGCCTTCAACACCCAACAGAAGCATGCTGGCAAGACAATAAGCAACTACATGAGATAGATAAGCTTCCTCTATTTGTAGAGAGGGAATTGGGAGACAAATTCAGTTCTTTCTTTCCTACCAAATATTACACAAATGGCCTCTAGAGGGATCCAGGTTATTGCTTTTCTATTGAAATTCCTTAAGCCTAGGGGGTTTTCTGTTGAGGTTTTTTTTGTTGTCTTTTTCTTTCCCCTCTGCTACTTTTTAACAGTTGAATCATTAATTTAGAAATAGTGATGCAAACATTTTGCATTAAAGTGTGGTAGTACCACACAGGTCATCACCAGGATGAAGCTTTTTGAAAACCCAGGAATTAAAACACTGGAGGGGAAGGTTCACATTCAGTAGAAGTCCAGTCTCAAATAAATAATCTCTCAGCTCATATCACATTGAATAAAACAATACAAACCCAAAGAAGTGCCTAGATATTCAGCTGTCTATGTGAAACACAGCTGAACTGGTGAATCTGCACAATTAAGTTAGGAATGTGGTAGGAATTGAGCTCATGTTTCTGGGGAATGAGTCAGTATTTCTCACTTCAGCTCCTAGAATACCCACGAAAAAGTATATTGCTTCTAAATTATTGTATCTGGCTTGGGCTTTGTTTGCCTGAATTATTTCACCTAGCTAGTATTTTTACAACTCAGATTTAGTAAAGCAGGCATATACTTAGAAGTTTTAAGTTAAACAAAGAGCAAGAATTTCATTCTACAGCCTCTATATTCTGCACATTCTGTATTCTGGATTGACCAAACAATGGATATAACAAGCAGCTTCCAGCCAGCTTCAAAATTCAGTCTAGGAAGCATTTGACTGAGTGTGCATTTCACATGCGATCAAATGTGAGTGAAGTAGATGTAATGACCACAGGCACGTGGAAAGGATTGTGTGTACAGGTGTGATAGATCCTAGACATGCTCCCACTCTGTTTGCAGCTACATTTTCAAGTT
This sequence comes from Sclerurus mexicanus, assembly GCA_013396755.1. Lineage (NCBI taxonomy): Eukaryota > Metazoa > Chordata > Aves > Passeriformes > Furnariidae > Sclerurus > Sclerurus mexicanus. Next base: position 1,790,990 of record VWZF01000181.1, on the reverse strand, counting down.
CATATTCTGCAAAAAGAGCATTTTCAGGTACCCCAAGGCACCCATAAAAGTATTATATGAAGGTACTCAGTTAATATCCTAGTCTTCTCTTTGTCATGCCTGCTTCCCTGGCTAGATTCTTTTACCTTGTCACTGCCCATTTTGTCTCCTTTGTCACAGATTTTCCATCTCCAGATAAACAATGAGTAAAGAAAAAACAAGTAAAAAAGCTGCAGTTTTAAAAGACAATCAAGCCTGAACATAGAGCCTTTCAGCACAAGCCTAAGGGTGATTTATGATGGACGTAAATAATGCACAGAAGATGACCTTTCCCATTTTCAGGAACTTTGTTTTCCTCAGATCTTTAATAGGATTCTGCCATGGAGTATAAAAATATCCATCTGAGAATATATTCTCATTCTATTTTTAAAAAATTATTTTTTCCCATGATCTTGGGCTCACCTGGCATTGCGACTAATGAATTTTCTTTGTCACTTTTTATCCATCTCCAGAATGGATGAAGTCAGAATGTGTCAGGTGCTGTAGATGAGCAAATTGCTTCTTTTTAATTTGGTGTCAAGCCCTAACAAATCTACAGTACTTCTTTCATATCCACACATATTTCAAATTTGCCAAACAAGGAACTGAGCTAAAGTTTGAAGAGTAGGGATTAACTTCTGACATTTAATTTGAGTACAGCAGAAATCCTGGAATTTTTTCATTAAGAAGTTGGCAGATGAAAAAATGCTTAGAGAAAGCTTCAAATGAAGAACTCCAGTGCCTAGATTTTTACTCCAGTATCTAACATTTCATTAAACAGCCTTGTAGCTAATCATGAGGATAACTGTTTCTTCTGCACAAGGAGAACTAGCACACAACCAACATTCATGGTCAACTTTCAGTTTGTTGTCAATCAGCTCAACCCAAATAAGTCTGTGTTACACCTTGCAATCCACACCAAAACCCTCTATAGCCTTCTGATTTCAGCATGAATTAACTGGAAAGTTTTACTGATATGGTTTGTTGGTATGGGCTTGTGAACGGTCTTAGAGTCGTTGTTACCTGTGTGGCACTAGATTTGTTTGAGCAAAACAACATATTCAGATTCTGAGTCCTTTCTCCCTCTTCCCATAGGCAGCTTTGGTTTAGCTCAAAGCTTTCTGAAGAAATGTGCAAGAGCCTGAAAAGAAAAAAAAACATCCCAAATTTTTGTTGTACTCAGGCATTGGAGTTAGACAAATAAAATGATAATAATACAAATTTCTCTTTTTCAACTGCATTACATCTGTAAGCAGGCTGCCCTATTCAGAAAGTTTATTTATTCTTGTATGACTTCTTCTAGTCAAGTCACTGCAGTTTTACATTGTTGGAAACATAAAGAGATTTAGGCCTCCAGCCTCCTGCTAAGGCTTATGTGCTTTCTTGACACCAAAATTCCCACTTTAGCAGAACAGTTGAATTAAAGGAAGAAGAAAATTGGGCAACATGAACGGATGTAAAACCTCCTTGTCTGTGCAATAATTTGGTTTGCTCAAGAAGAAACTGGCATTTCTCAGATTGAAACAGTACCTCTCATACACATATGTGACTTACCATCATCATGTTCTTGTGATACTGAGTGACTTCTTGCTCAACTCCTTCGCTATTCCTGCACTGGAAACCTAATTGCGCCACAATGCCAATTTTACCTGCTGACATTTTGTTTTATTGGACTTCTGTTTTATCAAGAAAACAAGAGACAGCATCTACTAGACAACTTTCCATTTTTCAGGTAGGAATAGGAAGCTTTTTCTCCTAAAGGGTGTTAATGGATTTTTTTTCTGAAATACAAGGAAGTCCCAGGAAAACATTCTTATTAGTTTAAATAAACATTGTGATCAGAAAAGCAGCCTTGGTACTTTCCATTTAATTTCAGCCAACAGCAGCTGTTCTGGATTCTGGACAAACTGCATGGGAAGTGAATTCAGAGAATTTACCTGACCGTGTTAGTTGGGTCAGATGTGAAAGACAAAGTGACTCGTTGTTTTTCCATTGCAGAGATGAAAAAATGACTTTGCCTTCCCTAAGGGGGAAGTGCATCTTTGAGAAGGTACACTAAATCTCCCTCTTCTAACTGGCTATATATTCTCTTAAATTTGTACTAATGACTTGCACTAATAGCTGGGAGACTTGAGATTAAACTAGTCAATCTGTTCAAAAGTCAGAGAACATAGACAAACACACATCGAGAGACAGACTGAGGGACAAGAAGAAAGATGGGAATTCCATTGATGTCGGCACTGCCCAAAACCTGGTTGCCTCAGAACAAAACCAGCCCAATTTCATTGCTTAAATTGCAAGAACAGGATTCAGATATTTGCTACAGCTACTAAATGGTTCCAAATTATTTTTTACTCTCTTGTCAGCAAGACATTTCTATTTCTTGTAATCAACAGGGACTGTAAAAAACAGTAGTTGCATCAAGTAACAGATCAAAAAGCAGTTTGTTTCTAATGATTAAGTCATAAAAAGTGCATGGGAGCATATTAAGGCTTCAAGCTAGTCAAAATACTTCCTTTCCCAGTAGAAAAAATAAAACCAACCCTGCTTAAAAACACTGTGAGCAAAGTAGAATTGTGGACACTGAATTCAAACCAAAGAAATTTCATTCTTTCCTCCACTAGGACAAACAGCAAATTTCAATAGTGTGTCCTATGAAGCAGTGACTTCATGTCTGACTGACATGCATTTTGATAATAAACCAAGAACAAGTAATCAAACATTATTATGTTAGGCAAAGGTAAAGCAATATAGCTACTCATTGTAGAATTTCCCACACAGCTTTTTGACACATTCCCTGGCATGCCCAAGTGCATTGATTTCTATCTTTCTATAATGTACAGTGTATATATACATACAATATATCTGGCAATTCAGCTAGATGTGTTTTTCTAATTACAAAAAGGGAGTAAGAAGTTGTGTAGTCTGCATGGTTGTATTTGCCTGCAACAATGGCAATTTAACCCTTGACATTACAATGGAAAAGGCTGCTGTAGAATTTTATATGCTCAGGGCTACATCTGCAGCTATCCTACTTTATTGTTAATATTATTGCTCACAAGAAAGCATAAAAAGAATTATTCTCAGCAGAAATGTTTGCACGTGCCTATTTTCAGCCCCTGAACAGACGAATACATCAGTAGAGATTACTGCTGAGGTTATTTCACTGACATCAATCAATTCTTGTCAGATGACAAAGCATCATGACAAAATGAAGCACCAGTGTAACCAATGGGATTTGTTTTGATGGGTACATGTATATTTAATAATAAAAGACATGATGCTGCAGCAAGTGTAAACACCACACAGGAAAGACTTTAGTTCTTACACTTGAGTACTGGACAAGAGGATTCAGAATACCATGGCTTCTAAATCTTTTATTAAGCATTTAACTGAATCTGCTATGGTTTCTATTTTTAATAACTCAGTGCTTTTAATTTAAAGAGGACATCTGAATTCCTCCTCTAGGTGATATGACTTACCCTCCAGGGTTGTATGCATTTTTATTATCTTCTAAAATTATACTGAAGAAAATGTGTCCAACCTGAGTTTGAACCACTGTCTCAAAACCAAACTTAGCCACTTGAAACAACTGTGACTGGGATTTTAAAATTATCTCGTTCCTTCTGTCACAATAGCACTCTTCACTTGGGCACACACAAAAATAAACAGAACATTTTTAATTAGCTGATCCAAAAGAAGTACCTCCTACACGTGTCTTTCCAAGCTCTGTTTATCATTGTCATCCTAAGGGGGAAAACGTAACTGTTTTCATGTTTCTGCTATACAGTCTTAAGCTAATGAGTTTGCCCTTGGATTTACTAATTAACATGTTTTGTATTCTTTGTATAAGAAGCTTGCCCAAGACTCTGTTGCTCAGAATCTGAGAAGATTTAATGCCTTTAATTGTCTAAAATACCATAGTGATTATTTTGCTCAGCAACATATGTCCATATCTTGATGAATTTTGAATGCCGCTGCAATTCCCACTGAAAATAGGTTATTTTAAGCAATCACACTGATTACCCCTATTTATATATTCAACTTGAGAGTGAAGCCTATAATTCTAAATTCCCTTTATTATGAAGGTAAATCACTAACCAAGTTTTAATTGTATGGCTCTTCAGAACATCTATTTCCCCATTAAAGAACACTTTTTGTTTTTGAAGAAAAAAGAAGTTCTAAAATTAAGAGTTTGAAGATTCAGGAAAAAAGATAATGTAGATGAAACAGTCATACCTTTTCAATAAATAAAATACCTTTCAAAGTGGGCCTGATTGTAGAAATGCAACACAAATTATACTGGTCAAAGACCATGCAAATTTTCTAGATGTCAGTACACCTTGGATCAGTCTTACTGTCACAGTAGAAACAACAGAATTATGTATGAAAGTGTACATATAAGCTTATGTGGTCGCTGGGCTGAGCAGCTGCAAATGCACTTACTTAATATGAGAATTTAATGAAGGCCCTAAGTGAGGTTGGCCAATGTAGATATTTCTTATTGGCATATTTCATTCCACAGATTAAATAAATCAATAAACAAACTAAAAAGAAAGAAAGAAACAAACGAATGAATGAATAAAAGGAGCATCTGGAGTTGGCAATGTGGTATCTGAAACCTGCTGTCATGATTAGGGTGTCTTTCTTCCTCGAGCAACCTGGAGTTTCTTATATCCAGGTTAAGCTAAACGTGAGAAGATATTGGATGACTCAAAAACTATAGAGAACATAAAATTATGTGGCTTCAGCTTAAAGAATCACAGGCAGAGAGAAATTAGGAATGGAAGGCTTATTAAAGTGTCTAATTCAATCTCTGCCAGTATGGGATTATTCCCTGGAATGTATTTTACAGCATGTTATCAAAAAATTGTTTCCATATGTGATTTTGCTCTGGAAAGAGCCTATAAAAGTGGTCTGGTACAGTGCCATTCTGCCATATCTGTAATTACTCTTTCAGCTGCACAAAGTTTAGAGAAATATCTTTTTCCTATCAGTTGAAGACATCCACTCTTTCAATCATACACACTATCACTGATAATAGATGCTCTGTGCAGCACCCCTGCCTTTATTTGCATTGTGTCACTCCACATTATGCCTCAGCTCACTCCTCTTGCCTTAGGCATAATGTAATGCAGGGAAAAGGATGGAGGCAACAGCAGAGGTAAATGCTTTATCAGAGATAAAGTGATACAGATTCTTTGTATTATATACATGTGCACTGAGACTTACAACATTAATACTGTCTCTTCCTTTCACAGTTGCATCTCTCCTATTTCTGAGACCACAGGTTCTGAATACTGACCTAATGAATCCTTCATTATTCTCAACTTCCTTCTGGTATTACTACTGAAATTATTCAAATATTACTACCACTATCCCTAAGAGACCTGCCTTTTAGCTTTAGGTGAAGGAACAGGTTGGTTGCCCGAATCCTGAAGCTGCTGAGATTATTATTCTGCCTCATAGTAAGCTGGTTTGCTATTAGTTTAGTTCCCCTTCATCTTCTTTTTGACTCTAAGTGTGACCTTGTCATTTTTTCTCTTTGATTTTATTCATAGCTCTTTTCTTTTTCCATTTCACAGTTTTAAACTTTCTTCTAGGACTGGAATATAATTTTGATTTCCTTGACTAGAGTGACCAAACAGGCCATACTGTTTTACTGGATAAGATTTATCTTTGTCAAGTTCTATAGGATTCATTCCAGGCTTTATGTACGTAGTCCTCCTTGCTTTATTATCAGTGTCCATGCTTTAATGTCAGATTCAGGCTGGGTTTGGGGAATGATGCTTATGCCTGCTGACAAAAGGACAGATCCATGCCCATTGGAGCATAGGCTGAAAGTACTCATCTGGGATCTTCTCAGGATTCTCAGCTAATTAGCAATTTATAGTCAATTTTTTCCCTCATTATTCATCAGATTCCTCTTCTTCAAAAGTTTTGTGACTCCTGATATTTATGCTGGTTTTAAAACAGTCCCAAATATAATGCTGTCAAGCTGCTTTTTAATTATTCACAACCACAGGGTAGTGTCACATTCTCACCACGGCCAGAGGATGTCAACAGTTCTGTCTCCATGACTTTTAACAAAAATCATGGGGCTTTTCTCAATCTTTTCCACTTGCCTGTCAACACGAGCCCTTCTGAGGCTCTTCATAATGTCCTTATGCTGTTTCCACACTGTTGCAGGCAGGCAAGCACAAAGCATAACACACACATCTTCTGAAAACCTGACTTACCCTCTCAGCTTGGAGCTTTCCTGCCAACAGCCTGTTCAGGCTCTCTGGTGCTGGCAAATGTATGATGAGATCTGAGGGCCCTGAGAGATGCACTTAAGCATGCCTATCTTTATGCTTGCTGGCTTTCTACTACCAGTCAGTGTAGGTATAATGGTCATTACACATAAATTCCCTGCCACCAAAGCAGAGTTAACACCTCTCCAGTTCACTGCAATCATCTTTTCTCACAATCACAACAGCATCTGTGGGCATGGAGTACTCACAGCAATCCCACTTCACAGAAATCCCACTTCACACTTTCCCACTGTATTTTGTAGGCTGAAACTCATCTTGCCTACTGTAGTTTCTTCTCTTTATCTTTTATATCTTACTCTGCCTCATCTTTTATATTTTACAAGAGAAGAAGTAACTTTGTCAGTCCTTATTCTTGCTGCAGGTTGTACTGCAGCCTGAGGCTTCCAGATGCATTTCAGAGAGAGAGGGCAGTGTTGACTGCAGCAGCTACAGCATTAAGACACCCTGGGAACCTCAGCTTTATTTTTCACTCTGTCACATCTTGCTGTAGGACTGTGGCTAACTCCTGGGGCTTCTTTCTGCTTTGGTTTCTACAATTTTCGGACAAAGAGAGAATCACAGAATTGTTCAGGCTGGAAAAGACCTTAAGATCATCAAGTCCAACTGTTAATTTAACACTGCCCAGTTCACCACCAAACTACGTCCCTAGGTGTTACATCTACGTGTCTTTTAAATACCTTCAGGGATCATGACTAAACCACTTCCCTGGGGAGCCTGTTCCAGTGCTTGACAACCCTTTTTGGTGAAGGAAGTTTTCCTAAAATCCAATCTAAACCTTCCCTTCTACAACTTGAGGCCATTTTCTCTTATCTTATCTCTTATTAGCTGAGACAATAGGCCAACCCTCACCTTGTTAAAATCTCCTTTCAGGTAGTTGTAGAGAGTAATAAGGTCTTCCCTGAGCCTCCTTTTCTCCAGACTAAACAATGCCAACACTATTCATTGCTCCTCTCATAAGTCTTGTTCTCTAGACTTTTCACCAGCTTTATTGTCCTTCTCTGGACGCTCTACAGCAACTGAATGTCATTCTTGAAGTGAGGGGCCCAAAACTGAACACAATACTCAAGGTGTGGCCTCACTAGTGCCAAGTATACAAGGGGATGATCACTGTCCTACTCCTCAAGGAACACTCCAGGAACCTCCTAGACTGTTTCCTCTCTTCTGTGTTGTATTTCCAGCAGACATCTGGTAAATCGAAGTCCTACTGATTCTTACCCATAAACACTCAACTCTCTCACCACCATCATTACGCTCTACACAATTGAGGCACTCCCTAAATAAAGGGATACCCTCTTTTCATGCCCATCCCTTCTGAAGAGTTGCAGCACTCCAGTTGTGGGAATCATGCCACCATGGTTCCATGATGGCAACTATGTCATAATTTTACTGATGCATAAGGGCTTCAAGTTCCCCCTGTTCGTTGCCCACGCTGCATGCATTAGTGTAGATGCACTTCACTTGGGCTACTGATCCCACCCCCTTCCTGGGGAGAGAAATCCTAATTCCTACATGGCCATTCTCAAGTATTTCCATGGTTTCTTACACAGTAACCTTTGCATCTTTGCTGCTGCGTGGGTCTCTGTCCCCTACCTCCACTGAGATGGCAGACTCAAGGACATTGCTGTACAAACCACCCCTGTCCTGCCCCCAGGCTTATCTCTAGGGACCCTGGTTTAATCCCTTTTCCTCTTCAAATCTAGTTTAATTTATGTCAGTGAGCCCTGCTAACTCCTGTATAAAGAACCTTTTCCTCCTTCAAGACAGGTGGACCCCATCTGTTGCCAGCAGGCCTGGCATAAAAAGACCCACAAGCAAAAACCCCAAAATTCTTCCAGTGACACCAAGCTCAAAGCTTCACATGCTTCTTCCCTCATCATGTCCTCCAACTAGAAGAACAGAGGAGAACACTACTTGTGCTCCTCACCCCTGATGATATTGGCTTCCTTTGTAAAATGCTTTCAGGCCTGCTAAAAAAAATAAACTGGAAGACAAATGCTATTATTGCTTGGCTGATGCAGCCCTTGCTCTTTTCTCATCACAATCAAAGGAACAGAAGTGTTACATAGTTACNTCAATCTTTTCCACTTGCCTGTCAACACGAGCCCTTCTGAGGCTCTTCATAATGTCCTTATGCTGTTTCCACACTGTTGCAGGCAGGCAAGCACAAAGCATAACACACACATCTTCTGAAAACCTGACTTACCCTCTCAGCTTGGAGCTTTCCTGCCAACAGCCTGTTCAGGCTCTCTGGTGCTGGCAAATGTATGATGAGATCTGAGGGCCCTGAGAGATGCACTTAAGCATGCCTATCTTTATGCTTGCTGGCTTTCTACTACCAGTCAGTGTAGGTATAATGGTCATTACACATAAATTCCCTGCCACCAAAGCAGAGTTAACACCTCTCCAGTTCACTGCAATCATCTTTTCTCACAATCACAACAGCATCTGTGGGCATGGAGTACTCACAGCAATCCCACTTCACAGAAATCCCACTTCACACTTTCCCACTGTATTTTGTAGGCTGAAACTCATCTTGCCTACTGTAGTTTCTTCTCTTTATCTTTTATATCTTACTCTGCCTCATCTTTTATATTTTACAAGAGAAGAAGTAACTTTGTCAGTCCTTATTCTTGCTGCAGGTTGTACTGCAGCCTGAGGCTTCCAGATGCATTTCAGAGAGAGAGGGCAGTGTTGACTGCAGCAGCTACAGCATTAAGACACCCTGGGAACCTCAGCTTTATTTTTCACTCTGTCACATCTTGCTGTAGGACTGTGGCTAACTCCTGGGGCTTCTTTCTGCTTTGGTTTCTACAATTTTCGGACAAAGAGAGAATCACAGAATTGTTCAGGCTGGAAAAGACCTTAAGATCATCAAGTCCAACTGTTAATTTAACACTGCCCAGTTCACCACCAAACTACGTCCCTAGGTGTTACATCTACGTGTCTTTTAAATACCTTCAGGGATCATGACTAAACCACTTCCCTGGGGAGCCTGTTCCAGTGCTTGACAACCCTTTTTGGTGAAGGAAGTTTTCCTAAAATCCAATCTAAACCTTCCCTTCTACAACTTGAGGCCATTTTCTCTTATCTTATCTCTTATTAGCTGAGACAATAGGCCAACCCTCACCTTGTTAAAATCTCCTTTCAGGTAGTTGTAGAGAGTAATAAGGTCTTCCCTGAGCCTCCTTTTCTCCAGACTAAACAATGCCAACACTATTCATTGCTCCTCTCATAAGTCTTGTTCTCTAGACTTTTCACCAGCTTTATTGTCCTTCTCTGGACGCTCTACAGCAACTGAATGTCATTCTTGAAGTGAGGGGCCCAAAACTGAACACAATACTCAAGGTGTGGCCTCACTAGTGCCAAGTATACAAGGGGATGATCACTGTCCTACTCCTCAAGGAACACTCCAGGAACCTCCTAGACTGTTTCCTCTCTTCTGTGTTGTATTTCCAGCAGACATCTGGTAAATCGAAGTCCTACTGATTCTTACCCATAAACACTCAACTCTCTCACCACCATCATTACGCTCTACACAATTGAGGCACTCCCTAAATAAAGGGATACCCTCTTTTCATGCCCATCCCTTCTGAAGAGTTGCAGCACTCCAGTTGTGGGAATCATGCCACCATGGTTCCATGATGGCAACTATGTCATAATTTTACTGATGCATAAGGGCTTCAAGTTCCCCCTGTTCGTTGCCCACGCTGCATGCATTAGTGTAGATGCACTTCACTTGGGCTACTGATCCCACCCCCTTCCTGGGGAGAGAAATCCTAATTCCTACATGGCCATTCTCAAGTATTTCCATGGTTTCTTACACAGTAACCTTTGCATCTTTGCTGCTGCGTGGGTCTCTGTCCCCTACCTCCACTGAGATGGCAGACTCAAGGACATTGCTGTACAAACCACCCCTGTCCTGCCCCCAGGCTTATCTCTAGGGACCCTGGTTTAATCCCTTTTCCTCTTCAAATCTAGTTTAATTTATGTCAGTGAGCCCTGCTAACTCCTGTATAAAGAACCTTTTCCTCCTTCAAGACAGGTGGACCCCATCTGTTGCCAGCAGGCCTGGCATAAAAAGACCCACAAGCAAAAACCCCAAAATTCTTCCAGTGACACCAAGCTCAAAGCTTCACATGCTTCTTCCCTCATCATGTCCTCCAACTAGAAGAACAGAGGAGAACACTACTTGTGCTCCTCACCCCTGATGATATTGGCTTCCTTTGTAAAATGCTTTCAGGCCTGCTAAAAAAAATAAACTGGAAGACAAATGCTATTATTGCTTGGCTGATGCAGCCCTTGCTCTTTTCTCATCACAATCAAAGGAACAGAAGTGTTACATAGTTACAATGACTGAAAGCTCATCTGTCTGATAGAGGGGGTTCCTCCTAAACACTGGAGAGAAGGGCTCGGAGACCTCCCAGAGTGTCTGGCATCTCTACCAGAATGGCAGTGAGTCTGCCAATACAGAATCTTTTTCAACTTTCAGCTTTCCCAAAGCTTTCTTTCCAGTCCAAGCATTTATTTATTTTTATGCTAGAAGGGAAAAAAGGAGAGAAAATAAAAGTTGGATAATTTTCATGTTGCACATCTGTGATTTCTGTTTCTGATCCGGTTACAATCGTAAACTCCTCCTGTTGTGCCACCCAAAAAGACTGGAAAATGTCCATTCTAATTGTTTTCCCTAGGCTGTGTTGAGTGAATGTTCAGCTCCCCGAGAATGAACTGTACCGATATAAATTTACTGTGATAGAGCCTCACTGCTGCTGATTGTTGCAGAACTACCACTGAGTAGTAAATGCTTCACTGCTCTGTTACCCGGGGGGGCTGAGCATTAACTACACTATTGAACAGCAAATGCTTATCATCCCCTATAATTCAAACTATATAAATCACTGAAGAGAGACAATGTGCCTGCAGGGAACTCACATGGTCTATAAAAATGTAAAAATCAGAACTATATTTAGCTGACAGAGCTATGCTTAAAAAAGAGAAAGTATTCAAAAGATAATCTCAGACATTAAACTCATCTTCTTTTCAATCTACTAAAGCTTTGGTTGAGTTTTATCTTTCCTGCAAATATTTTCATCATTAACAATATTTAAAAAAATAAGATTAAGAAATAAAAGCTATGACTTTTCTCTTTCCTCTATCATCCAATCATTCACACAGCATATAGAATGACCTCTTTTAAGCCCATCCTTACAGCAAAGCGAAACACCAGCATTTTTTCTTCACTGAGAAAACCATCTCTACTTTGCTTAAAAATAATAATAGAAGTTTTAAAATATCTTGCTCATAAAACACATCCTTCTGAAAGTAGAAGACACAGTTCCTGTTTGTATAAAGACAGTTCTTCAAATGTAGGGCTTATGTAAGGTTCATTGCACTGAGAAGAAAGGCAAATTAAAACATTCCTCCAAGAAACCGTACTGCAACCAAGGACATAAACTTTCACTCCTGGATAAGCAAGTACTTGATGTGAAGCGGACACAAGTAGCTCCATTACTCTCCATGAATTACACATAGCTATGAAGTTAATACACACGAGCATTCAAAGCATCAAGGAACTTTATAATAAGGTGGTGCTGCATATTCCTTAATGTATCCATAAAATCTGTTTTCTGCTTTGGCCTCAGCAATGCAATAATCTCTGGACAGGCCTCAACAGCCCTTCTGTATTTATCATGTATTCACTATGCAGTTTACTGCAGAGCCAAGGCCTTCAATACTATTCTGCATTAGGAAACAAAACCATCCCCAAATGTCTATCCGTAGAGAAATAAAACACAGTAGCCTTTAATAGACAAATGAAATTACAGAAAAAGACAAAGAGCAAAACCAGATGAGAAAGGCCTCAGGGGAGAAGTGGTATGGGACTTTCTGAGTGCTCCATGTAGCATTCAGAGAGCTGATGAAAGAGACGTTTGAGAGCAGAGCTGGAAAATGATCACAAGCAATCAATGTTTCAAAGAGGTCAGAATCAAAATCAAGTAAGAATACTAAAACTTTAGTTCTTAATCCATGAACAGCTTATCAGCATCCCACTAAGATCTATCCTTCTTGAAGATGTTGTTTTAATGAAACAAAGAAGATTTTGATTTTTTAATCTTGTAAAAGATGATGTCGTTGATGATTTGTATTTGGGGTTTTTTTTCTCTACGCAGAGAAAATACCTGTACTTGATTAGCATGTGTGTCCTGCCATACTATGGGAGTCTGAACTAACCAAGAGTAATGAGGGATTTTAAACAGAAAAACAATTAAACAGTGCAAATATGTTTGAAACACTGAAAGAAAAAACATGAGGTATGGTTTAAAAACTACTTCAGATGAAGTTAAACAGTCAGAAAAGAGTGCTTCCAGCACACAAAACCACTTAAATATAAGATTACTTTGTAACTATAAAGCAAATAATGCCAACACATTTCGGATGTACTATCAGGGCACCTCATTATCAAGAAAGGAGGTAAGATCTTTCCATATATATTCAGTGTGGCTTGAAGGTCTTGCTTTCAGTTGTCTTCAAAGGAAGAGCAGATAAACAAAATCAAGGAAGCTCGGAGAAAATCATTCAAATCTCTAAAGGTCTGGTCTTCTAAAGGCAACTGTTTTATACAGTCAGTGGTTTTATCTTATGTGTTCATTGGATGGTCAACACTGAGAAGAGAGCAGAATATACTAAGAAATTGTAGTGAAAAATGCTTAATTTGGGACTACGAGCAGAAAAATTACTGTGATGCAGCAGTAGTTAAATATGCTGGCAAAATGAACGCTTACAAGTAATCCTCCAAAATGTACACCAGATGCAGAATTCCAGATGAATTTAAGATGTTAGTCCCACAGGACTACTCAAGTGAAAATGAGCTCATGCTTCAGTATTCTCAGATCAGAGCCATATGCTGTACACTGGTGCATTTGCAATATTAGTACTTTGCTGTAAATTTCTTAGAACATTATTGAATCTAATTTCCAATGCTCACAGCCAGCAAACTTCTCTCATTTCCCTTTGGAGATAACTCTGCAACTTGGATCAGCCTTATGTGATATTGTTCTGATTCTAAACTGAAAGTATTTTCCTCATTTAACTAAACTGGACATCCATAACGTTATTTTCCTGAAAAAAAAAATAAATCTGATGATGAAGACTCTCATTGATTTTAAGCATTTTCTCCTGATGTTACTCATCAATTGGTGGAAACTCCTGCAGTGCCAGCAGTGAAAAAGGATGGGTGGTATTTCACACCACTGAGGATTTGCTGGGCAGCCTACAGAGCTGAGCACTTGTGTGAATGCTGGCACAAACGTGGTTCAGGTGTATAAAGACCCTTTCTCTTCTGGCATGTCTTGAAGTCTTATGCATTATAATCAGACCTTTTAGTTTATTTGTCTCCTAAACATTTTTCATTCTCCCTTGCAAAAAAAAAAAGAAATATCTGTAAGTGAAAAAAAAATAAAATATGGCCTCTTAAAAGTTAATCTCATTTTCATTATATTCGAGACCCTATATTACATTCCATGCTCATTATGTCTGACCTAAAAAGAATACTAAAAATCTCATTATTTTGTTGCTAGATTTTCTACTTAATTACCACAACAGGCAGGTAATCATTATGCTGATTAATCAAGACTGAGATGTAAATAGCTCACATAGGGGTTAATAATCAGATAATAACAGTAAGCACTGTTTCTGTACAATTAAGTCAAATGAAATGATTTATACTGTTACAAACCTACCTCCAGAATGCAACATTTAATGATATTACTGCCTTTGCAAACAGTTTTACACTTTGCAAGCCTACAGTATCTAAAGGTTGCTTAAACTTTAAAACTTTTGACAGGTTAAACAGGGCTTTAGGGCTTGCTATCAACATGCACTGTTCATTCTACCTGCATATTTTTACAGCTATGGTTGCCAGTGACATTAAGTTGGGACAATCTCCAGCAGCACATTTCAGGTGACAAGATTTAACATCTTGAGGAAAGAAAAGCAGAGAGCAATGGTCACTTTAGGGGAGGGTCTTTATCCCTCTACAGTATAGTGTCTAGGGAAATATAATGAGTATGATATTTCCCCCTGACTCTCGTACTGACAGGGTACCAAGTATCTCTGAGTTGGATGGTCAGCATTCCTGCAGATAAATGGCTGACTGAAGTTGTATTCAGATTTGAATGCATACTCACACTATTAGTGTCAGCCTTCCACCTGGCACTGAAGTAAAAGATTCACTCACATAGCTCAGCACCTCAGCACCTCAGCAACAAATGTCAGACATTGCCCATCAGAACCTATGCTTCATACGCTGAGGCTTTTTAGCACTTTTACAAACCTGTCTCCTTTTTTCTACTGTGCATTTCTCACTGTTTCCCCTTATTTTAATGCCAGCCTGATTGAAAAGGGCACAGGGAAAAGCAAGCATTCTGCAGGGTAAATGGGAAGAGAAATGAACAGAAGCTTTCCTTAAAATGTCACTGCTCGTAAGGGGCTTGTAACAGCCCAGTATTATATAAGACTGGCTTTTAAAGAGGTGTTGTTAAATATACGCTGATCTCTCTCATATTTTTAGATTGCTATTTGAATCCTCTCCACTTTAAGTTTTAATCTAAAAGTATTTTGAACTGCAGCTTGTCACAATCCTTTGTCATGTTTTGTAGTCACTGGAGCAAGGCTGTCCTGAATCAAGACGAAGTAGGAACATTATGGCTGTCAAAGGAAGTTACTGGTACCTGACAGAACCAGTTATTGCTTTAGGAAAAACCCTCAAAGCCCTCTGAGCACAGCTTGACTAATTCCAAGAACCTGTTGTGATGGTATTTGGGGTGCATGTGTGCACATGCTTTTAGAGGGTCTTTTAGTCTATTTGCACATACACTTTGACTGTGTTGTCCTCTGGGGTCAGCACTCACATGTCCTGAATATAGCTGCAATTGTCATCAGAGAAATTACATTTTACATGAATGTGGTCATGACACCAGTAAATTTATTGTAGACTTTATGTTAGAAACTGAATAGAGACACATGAAATACAACTAATAAATAGATATGGCTTTTAATGTATTTAGTCTAAAAAATATGAGGGTTTACATCAGAGTTTGAGTTTGCTTCCTCTTCACACATTTTTAGCTAGTTAAGATTGTTTAGACATTTTAAGATCATTAAGAATTAATATAAACACCATTATATGAAGTGTTATTAATTTATGCCTCAATATAAACTTTCAAAGCTTTCCCCCCTATAATGTATCTGAACTGTAACTGAGCCATACAGAAAACAGTAGATAATAGTAGTGAGAATCTTCCTACTTTAAATGGATGTCAGCTAATAGGAGGTGATTATTTCACAGAATCACAGAACATGCTGAGTTGGAAGGGAACCACAAGAATCATAGAGTCTACCTCCTGGCCCTGCCCAGGACCATCCCCAACAGTCCCACCATGTGCCTGAGAGTATCATCCAAATGTTTCTTGAATTCTGTCAGCCTTGGTGCTGTGACCACTGTCCTGGGGAGCCTGTTTAGTGCCCAACCACCCTCTGGGTGAAGAACTTTTTCTAATATCCAACCTAAACCTCCCCTGACACAACTTCAGGCCATTCCCTTGGTCCTGTCACTGGTCACCACAGAGAAGAGATCAGTGCCCTCCTCTTCCCCTCACAAGGAAGTTGTAGTTGCAATGAGGTCTCCCCTCATTAAATGTTTAGTATAATCAGACATTTAACACCTTCCTTAACCTCAGTGTGCTTTGATAGCATTTTCAAGCAGTCCTCAGGGATGTGTCTCTCTGGACTCAAGTCCTTGGTCTTTTCTGGACCACTGTGATGTCCTACTACAGGAGACATACATAGGGGGAGTTAAGGCCAGGGTTTCCTTACTACGAAACCAAAAAGGTGAGGGAAATAATGGATTCTGGAGAGGGGCCATTATGGGCTCTATCATTGCCTTCACTGCTGTGACATTGAAGGCTTCCTCGCTCCCTTCCTCCCTTTAAAACAGCTACTTTGCATTTGGACTAGGGCTTGGGTTAGAGCTTGAGTCTGTAAGTGAGGAGGAGAAGATAACCAGTGAGGCTTATTCTTGAATTGTTAGCCAAGGAAATCTGGGGACCACCTGCATGAAACTGCCCTTCTCCACAGGGGTAGCAGAGGTGGGAGCCTGGGGCTGGGGCTTGATAATGTCTAAAAAGTCAATAGAGGAGAGCTTATGGCTGTGACAAAATGGCAGCGACAAAATGGCAGCAGGAGCCCTGTTCTAATTGTAAATCTAAATCAGCTGTATATTGATCCCTGGGAGGTCTGATTATATTTGTCCAAAATAATACAGACATGCAGCTGACTCTAAAGACAACTCTACACTTCCCCATCTAAGAATTTAGATCTCAGATTAATGAGCTCTTAAGTAATTGGCTCAGCCATAAATAGGCCTGTTTGCAAAGACAAGGATACATTAATCTGTAAAGGTCATATTGCTAATATCACTGAGATGTATTAGAGTATTTATATCCCAGTTTTGAGGATCAGTTGGTTGCAGTCAGATTGCATCTGTTCCTTTTAAAGATATTCAAACTAAGAATCCTCTGGAGGTTTCTTCAGTGTGGTCCAAAACACAGAGTAAATCCTTAGGTTCAGCACGGAACAGATTTTGTTTAAGTATCTCCTATGAAGAGTTGCAAAAACCAGTATAGATTTCTGGATGTTTACTGCAGGAAGGAAGAAAAGGTTTTTCTGGTGTTGGAGGTCTAAGGGAGTATTACAGCTATGGGGAAAAAACCAGGATCTGTTTGTTCAGTATCTGTTCTATAAGGGATAAAATGATCTCTACAAACCTGTGTGCACCTTAGAGACATGTAAGGACCTTTGCATTGTATCCCATTACATTACAGAGGCCTTTCTTCTCTCAGCTCTTACAGGAACACTGTTTGTACCATACTGAGGAATAAATGACTTATTTGGGGACTTCTCTTCTGCCTTGTCTGATTGAATCTAGTATCCCAATGGTCTTTGGGAAGTATAAACTATAGTAAACCCAAAAAGGATGAGATTTTCCAATCTTCCTTGCCTGAGCTTGTCATGGGAATATAGGAAACATCAGCACTGTAACACTGTGAATTGAAATTGCTCATTCCCTATTTGCTTAGCTTGGTACACACTCTGCATTCTGTCTTGTCACTTCATGAGCTGCTCCATCAGGCTTTTAGAGAATGAGAATTGCAATGGTTTTCTAAGCCATTAGATTAAAAATAAACTGCATAGTATACTGCTGTCTTCATCAGATTTCTGGAGGATTTAAACCACATTGTTGCAGTCCTTATTTAATCTATGCAAACAAAAACCTCTTAGCATAATATGCAATTAAAATACGAGAATTTATTCCATGAATCTTAATGCAATCCTGCACTAGCCTAAAAAAAAAAAAAAAAAAAAAAAAAAAAAAAAAAAAANAAAAAAAAAAAAAAAGCCTGGAATAATGTACAGCTTAAAGTTTCACATTAAAAGTTTCATGTCTTAAGTTGAAATCACAAGGGAAATTGTACAGCATGAAAACAGTCAAGAAATCCAATGAAGAAGAACTGAGGTACTCTAACAGGCCAGTCTTTAAAAATGTCAGAGGAAAGAACTGGTAGCTCAATCTGAGCAAACACCTCATCAAGGATAGTTTCAGTATTTCTACTAATTTTTGCTATTTCTAAACTCTGCATGAACTGATTGGGAAATTCTCAAATGTAATCCTTATTCAATAGTCCATATTCTCATATATGTAATCCTTCTGCAAAGTCCATAGACATTACTAACTGCAAAGGAATGTTCACCAGAAAGCACAGGGTGAGGCATCTGCACCAACGGATGACTTTAATAAGACGACTGAGATTATATGATAATAAATTTAATACATGATTAAATTTAAAAATTGCATTAAAATTAAAACTTCTCTTCAGCCTCCCTTTGCAGACAGAATGAACACAATTATACCAAATGTCTTTAAACACTTCCTCAGAGTTCAGAGATAGCTGCAAACAGCATCATCTCATTTGGAGCAAATCTCTCCTGGAAGGACTTTTGCTGTCTTTTTTATCTAGCCTAGCATGTCCTTTGATGTATATTTAGTAGGTTATTGTTGTGTTGTGTTTGGGGTTTTTGTTTTCATATTTTTCCTGGAATATTTATGTATAGAGGTTCCCCTTACAGAGAGTGAGTGATAAGAAATGAACTATAATGGGAGCTGGGAATCCCTGCATGAAGTTTATCTTACAGTTACCTTTCAGAACTTGCATTAATCAGTATTCTAGGAAAAAAAAGCTTTTCCCCCAATTATATGGAACTTTTTTGAAACTGTCCAGACAGTTTTCAGTCAAATGATGTTTCAGCATGCTGAGGGTTACTAGTTAAAGCATAATAAAATGGTCTGAGCTTTTAACTGAATCTGAAGAGATATTTAAATGATCAATCTTGTTTTTACTTCTCACTTGAGGACCTTCAGCCACCCCTGCATTTTGTTACTCTCCTGAATTAATTAATCTTTATCCCAATATTGTCTAATTGGTGAATGAAGCACATAAGACACCAAAGATGCCTTGCCAGGAAATTGCTATTTTTGAAGCTGTAGCTAAATTTTACACTGCAATAAATGTACACATAGTCAGCATGGAAGGGGGGGCTCGGGAAGCCCAAAATATTCATCACCATGTGATGCTGACTGCTATCTAGAATCAGAAAATGGTGCCTGTAACCTCCAGGGAACTAGTTCATCATTAGATTAACCACCACTAAGGTAGGGCCATACATCATTAAAAAAGACACGCACAGTGTTGGCAATACAAGAATAATAAGTAGAACAACTTGCACTGTCACTGTGCATGGGAATGCAGGAGAAGCCTTACAGATGTTGGTGAGGCAGGGGAGGGTGAATAGGTAGTCATTACCTCAGGAGAAAAATGATAAACTACATTCCTATTCAGGAGATGGGTCTTTGCTTATCAAGTTTATCTGCATCTACAGTATGCTGTAAGAACTAAATACATCAGTTACTCAGTGTCTAAACATGCTTTTCCAACATGAAAAATATGTTGCCTATCCTGATAAGAGCTTAAATGCTTTTCATTTAACCTTAGCTTTCTCTGCCTCAGTGTTAATGATAAATGGCTATTTATGTGAAATATTTCCCAGCTAAGCTCCTTAGCACAACATTGCTAGGGAATGCTACAGCGTGAATGCCCCTGTTCCTCACAGGAGTGCTCTCTGTAGGTGCTTGGTGTGTTCAGCGTGACCAGAAAAAGCAAACAGCTTAAGTTCTTTTGTACTCAATAATTGTTTAGAGTATTCAAGGATTAGGTGGTTTTTTTGGGGGGAAGGGAGGGTGTTGCTTTGTTTTTCTTTTTAAGGTTGTTTGTTTGTTTGTTTGGTGGGGGGTTTTTTGGAGTTAATAGAAAGGGAAGATTCCATTTTTAGGGTTCCCCATAGTGAGCAGACATTTATTACGGAGAGTGCATCTGGTATTCAGGATGCTCATTCTTTATTTCAGCCTACCCTTACCTTTCCCTTTTGCTTCCAAGTTTCATGAATTAAAAGTACATATAGAGAGTCAACGTAGGTTGACTCTTCCTTCTGCAAATTAGAAACCTTTGCACTACTCAACATCCTGGCATCTCTGCCTCCGACTCAAGGCTGAAAGCTCGATATTTTTCACACCTGGCTTATGTTGGACTGGTCATGGGACACACCAGCAAATTAGGAAAGAACAAATCTTTCTCTGTTTATGCCTCTTAGCAGTCTTTGAATCGAAACGGTTTCAATCACCTTTTGTTCTCTCTGACTGATAAACCTCTCTGTCTCACTATGAGTATATCAGAAGCTGTAATGCTGTGGTGTGTGAGGTTCTGGGAGCATTTCAAAGCATTATTTTCTTGGCTCAAGTCAATGCATCATATAGAAAATATCTCTACTTGTAGCAATCAAAACTTTTATTTAAGTAGAATCTCTTTCAGCAGATCAGAACTAGAAATCATAGCATGACAATTCACTTATTAATGTGAAATTGTATTCATGACAACAATCCTATATTTAAGGGTACCAAATTAATTACCAAACTAATACACCATTCCATTTCTCATGTCTATAATTCCATGAACTTTGGAAAACAAAGTATGTCTTCCTCCTCCTAGAATGTGTCATCAGTACACTACCTAGTCAGTAACTTTTTGCAGAAAGGAGGCAAAAATAAGTCGGCAATCCACTACTTTGTTTTATAGCCTTTCAAAATTTTGATTTTTAGCACAAAAATAACATATAGATTGTTAAATCTATTAGCACATTCATGTAATGAGTTTAGAAAGTAGATTTTGGTACACTGGTAACCTTCATCACTTCTACACTTGATGCTGTTACTAAATTCTTCAGATTAGGGATACACAAGAAATATGATCCTAATGGTCTCTGTCCTAAGTTAGGCAACTGAGCCCAGAGCAGTGGTGACAGAGTCACCTGCCATGGGGGCGCGCTCCAGTGCACTGATATAAATCTACAAGAGCTAACACTTAATCTTGCCCTAAGCTCTGCCCAGAAAAATCTCCTCCACACACTTTAACAAGACTGCAAGGAGTGATATCTCTTCTCTGTATTCCCATGTTCCCTCTTTCCTTATGTGCAGACTCCTGCACACTTTAATAGAGTACTGGGCCTAAAAATGGAACTCTGACTGAATAAAACATACTGAATTAGTTCAATCACTTATCAATCAAGAAATGGTGACTTACTGGTATGAATATTAACAAGCCAAAACAGCTGGAGCATTAGTGAAGATGGTGCAGACATACTTTTTCAAAAAAATAATTTTGCAGTATGAAAGATAAACAAGAATATTGGACAGCTGCTGAAGCTTTAGTAAAATGATAAAAAAAAAGTAATCCTTTCTTAGTGTGGAGTGGCCTATATTTTCAATTAATTTTGAAAATCAGAAAAGATAAAACACAAAAAACCCTTAGTAAGTATTCTGGGAAAAAAACCCCACTTCTAATTAGAATGGCATATTATTTATGTATCTAGATTTTAATTGCACTCACTTGATATGCTCATTAAAATTATTTTCATTATAATCAAGCTTTTTACTCTTTTCTAACTCCATTAGATACTAATATTCATGGAATGGAAAAAAAAGGTTCTGAACAAAATTATGGCACCAGGAATCCCTTGAATCTGAATTGAACCCCCTTCCTTTTGACAGAAATACTCGTAGTTAAATGGGTATCATTCTAAAAGCTTGCACACACCAGCCCATGGCCATTTATCCTCTGTGTTGCTCCAAAGCAGCCCTCGTTAGGATGCCCTTTCCCCATTCTCACAGTGACTCGTGCTCCTGCCATGACTCCACAGCTGCTCTCAGTGTGGGCCATGGGCCATTCCTTCCCCCAGCCCTGCCTGGGTTGTCAGGACCCACCGAGAAGCGCAGTCCAAGCCCCTGGAGCTGCTGCTGCCCCGCTCCCTCTGGCCCCTGATGCGGGGCAGCAGTGGGGCATCGGAGGGGCACCCCCCAGCCCTGCTGCTGGGCTGGAGCAGCGTGGACAGAGACACGGAGTGGATTCACAGACCTCCTGGACCTGTCCCTCTTCATCTGGAAATACCCAACTGCTCCAGCTGCACCCATCACCTCAGGAGGCATTTCTGCCCTCAGAGGTGTGTAACACACTGACCTATAAGACTGATCCTATAAACCCCTCCCATCTGAGCTTCCACAGAAAAAAATATACTACAGAGTTCGACACAAGATATGTAGGAACATACTACGGAGTTGGTTCCACTTCTTTTGGAGTCCAGGTCTCTCCAGTGCCTTCAGAGGCATGTATGCTACACAGCGTCTTTTGCATATGTTTTTACTGAGCGGGATATATTAAAATCCTTACCCTATTACCTTCAAACATCCTATGAGTTTAGGTATATTTTTCAGAAATGGTCCCTTGGCCATTGCCATAACTGTGACTACTGAAACAAATCTAATGGAGTTTGGTCAGACCTCAGCCAGGCAAGGTAGTTAAAAAAAAGAAAAAAAGCATGAAAGTTCCCCACAATGCTTCAATTTTTAGAAATAAGTAAATGCCAAACTTCTTAGTGTAGTAAGCTCCTTGCAGGTGCACAGTACTTAATAACTGTGTCTTTGGAGTCAGCTTGTTAAGCTTGCATTTTTGAAACACCCAACTATCTCCTGAAAATGTGTAAAAGATTTCAGTATCACTTTCTTTTAGATATAACAAAAACTCTTAATTAATTTCATAAACTTTTGTATTAGTTTAGTTTCACTTCACTGGAACAAGTCTTTATTTTCCTTTTCAGAAGAAAAAAAAAAAAAAAAAAAGGGAAAACCAATATAAAGTAAACTCACCAAGAGCAGTTACAAATAACCTTTGGACCACAAGTCTTTACTACAATAATTAAAAACATTAAGTACTTTTCCCTCAAGGATTCAGTTATTTCCAGCATTTTGGATGCTGAATTATAAGTAACACCTTTGCAATACTTTATGCTGTTTAGTCATGTTAATCTGTCCAGGCTGCTGAGGAAGGTTAAGTGTAACTATTCATAAAGCTCATTTCCTGCTCAGAAGTTGAACTAGTATAAAAATACTTGGTGCGCATAATTTCAACATTTGGTGGTGTAACTAGCATTTTCTGCCTGAGGAAATTATATTTATTCCTCCTTCTTTCCCTTGCAATAAAACATGCTATTTTTACTTGTTTATTTCAGTTTGCTTACAAAGCAAAATACAGAAGAGCAATTTTAGTAATGTCTTTCCATTTCTCATAAACAGTTTTATTTTATTTAAATAACATTCAAAATTACCACACACAGAATATATACTGTAAGAATTTTAACACAAATGAAAAAAGTAAAGTTGAAAGGTTTAATTTTTTTTTAATATAGTGGAGCTATGAGATTTTTCTGAAAGGCAGGGAAATTCAGATCGAGATTGAGATTTTTAACCTCTGTTTCTTCCCAAAATACCAGGAAAGCATTCCCCAGCAACAATGAGGTTTTAGCATTGTAATATTCTTCTGCTTGGGATAGGAGATAAACTATTACACACAAACACACCACAAATTTCATGTATTCTTAATAACCAAGAATCATTCTGATCTGCCCTCTCAATGACAGTCTTTCACTCTTCACCAAATCTCAGGTGTGTTACTGTTGGAAGATCTTTGTCATCAGAAAACCTGACCCTTGAGAATATTCCATTTCCAAGAGCTTTTCTTCTGGCTGGATAGACATGAGTGATGCATGGGAAGCATGCTCACATTCTGCCTCCTTTTATTTTTTTACCAGTTGGTTTAGGACACAGACCATGCCCACAAGGACAGTCATAAAATCTGTAAGGGAATTCTCAGCAATGGCAGTTCAGGTTACTAAATTCCTCTTAGACTGATTTCATTCTGCCTAATTAAAATAAATAAAAGTGCCTTTTTTTTAAATTTCTGGTACAAAACCTGGGCTATTCATCAGTGTCTTAGAATACAGCCTGACCTAGCTGAATGTGCTCTGTGTTGTACACTTAGACAATCAGAGCTCTTGGACTGTAGTTCAAAAGGTCAAGGCAACTTACGGTTCTGAGAAGGTCTATGTGGTACAGCACAAGAATGGGAAGCTTCCTGTCATATCTGACCACCAACCGTGCGCCTTTCCTATCTCTTGATTTTTATATTAGAGTTCATCACAGTCATCATGTCTCCTCCCTGGACACAATTATCACTGGCTGAAACCTCACTGGCATCAACACACACCATGGTGAGTGGGCACTGAGCGACCCTATTTTGTCAGGAGGTCAAGTAACTTTTTCACACTACTTATCCAGCAAAATTGAAAGGATTTATAATCCATCCTATTTGAAACATAAGTTACTATGAAGAAAGGGATGGTGGTATTTTCCTCAACTTTTGAAACCTGTAGAAAACTCTTTACAGGAAACACACATAAGTTTTTAATAAATTTTAGAGAAAAGAAATTATTAAGTAAGGATTTGAGTCAGAGTTACCTTTAATGGCAGTATCTTGAAATCCAGCTGACTTGCTCTTCAGTACAAACCTGCTGAAAGAAGCAGTGTTGACTTAAGCAGACCTCCAAAGCCCTTAATTGAGGGGATGTCCTTCACACACAATGGAGAAGGTTTTAAAGATGATTCACAACAGCAGCATACTGACATCGTCACTCCCAAGAGAGTTTTATCTCTGAAACCACCCATCATCTGTGCTGATTAGTGCAGGCCTAAGTTCTCTTGCAACCCAGTATGTCTCTGGATAGCTGTAAATCAGAAGACCACGTTAAGTATAATCGTTACGAAAAGTCGAGGATACAGTGCAATGTAGTAAGTCCAAGAACACATTCTACCAAATTTATCTCAGTGCTAAAGCTTTCAATACAAAAATCTGTTCCTGCATGTTTATAATAAATATCTGTGAACCCAGTTTCCATGTTTTCCTAATACTACAGCATAAGAGCACGTTTTCAGTTTAATTTCTGCTTCTACATCTTCCAGGGAAAGATGTGCTCAATAGTTCTCTCACTGAAAATATCCAAGAAACAATAATATTTTAAGATATTATTCATTGTATATAAATTGTAATTCCTCTGAAATATACTGCCTTAATAAGAAGAAATTACTGCCTGGTATAGACAGAATACAAAGTGAAATAATTGGTTTTCTGTGTTTGAGTATCTATGTTCCTTTGTATTCATTCAGTTTGACTGTTGGTGGAGTTAAGATTTCATTACAGACTGAGCTATTAATCCTAATAAGTTATTACTGAAGCATTATTTCAGGTTTGAAATCATGTTTAAATGATGTACCTTATGAGGATAACTTTTAAGGGCTAAATCATCAGGGAAAAATGTTAAAAAGTAAGTCGTCGTACTTGGAAGTTAAATCTGGCTCTTGATGCTGCCTGAGCAAGGGCTCGTCTGTAAGTTCATTGGTGCGGGAGGCAGAGTGACCCAGAGGGTGTCTGAGTGGCAGCTGCCTTCTTGCTGCTTGTAAAGGGGGAGAAATGTGCCAGGTGGACTTTCTGACACTGGGCAGCAAAGCCCACACCTCCTGTGAGCTGGTGTTGAGCACCAGATGGGGAAAAGTTGAAGGTATCTTCATCTATTTCACATACACAAATTAAAAGATACCTAGCTAATACAAATGAGTACACTCTCATTCCCTTTTACTTCATTGTGTGTGTCTAGCACTACTGTCAGTCTATCCCATGTAATTTAAAGGGTCTGACATCTATTGCTCTGATCTCATTTATCACCAGCCCATCTTCATTTTAGAAGCACAGATAGTCAGTGTACAATTTTTACTGTAAAATTGAATTTGTTTCTTGTGGCAGAGTAGGCTTGTTGAATTTATGATTTAACATTGAACATCTTTCACCTTGGAAGTAGCTCTCCTCCTGTAAAAACGAGGCATCTCTCTCATGAGGACAGTATAACACCATGATACAGATGCCCATCCTGTTAGACAAGGTCATGTCAGTAGAAACTAAACTTAATTTTCTGAGACTTTCCAACATTTAGCCCTATTTTTCACTTTACAAGCATAAATATTGGGAAATTATCCCAGTGTAACAACTGTCTTTTTGATCAGCAGAACAAAAAAAACCCCCAAAACTGTTTGATGTTCAGTTCAAAATGCCTGAGTGAAAGAAAATATAAAAGGAATGCTGAAGACACGTTACTCTTCTAATTGACGGTTACTGCCTTTCTCTTTAAAACACAGAAAATAACCAAATCATCTCACTTGTATTTTGGAACCAGGCTCTTCCTTATGGGTGAGTATTTTATTCAAGACTGTACATTTTGACTTTCTCAAATCCTTTGTCATTGGATTCACTGCTTTGCTCTCTCTTTAACCTAACTACTGCAATTACTGTCAAGTTCTCAAATAAAACCACCGTTAAACTGGTCTTAATTAATTCATGTTACACAGAAGCAGGAAAATCTTGCTGTTTTCATCTTGCCTTTGAACTTTCACAACCTACTTAACGTCTGCAAATCACATAATTCTTCTTTCATAGCACTTCACAGCAATGTTTATACTTCTGAGATAAAGTTCTGCACTAACTCAATCCCTTTGTCACGCAGGTAACAACATTTTCACTCATCCAGTTACAGAAGCACCGATGGGTCCATCTGGCTCTATCTCTGAAATGCAACCCAAGACATTGCCACTCCTCCTCTCCCAAGAACAAGTCCCCTCCCTCTTTCCCATCATGCCTTGCTTTCCTTCCCTGTTTTACCTCATTGCTATTTGCAGAGTCCCCAACCAGCCACAGCTCAGTTCCTCAGTGCAGGAAGCACCGTCCTTCCCTTTGCACCTTTTGTAGCTCATATCCCTTCTCTAGAGAAATGCTGCTGCTGCCAGCTGTTAAAGGTACTCAGTAATTTTCCAGCCAAAGTAAACACTTGCAGACTGTAATTACAAGCTATCAACAACAGCCTTGACGAACTGAGATGCTGCAGACTGAAACTCCTCAGATCTATTTGGATCCTTTTACAACCCCAAAAAGGGAATCAGGTCACAGCCGGGGAAATATTTTCCCAATTATAATTTAAACTAGAATCTGTGTGCTTCTTGGGCATTTGAATGCACATTCCTGGCAAAGCAGCAGGATTCTGCTGTACTTGGGAGTTCTCATACAAAAATTAAACATTTTTTTTTTTAAAATATGTTAACACCCCCCAAAAAACCCCTCAAAACAAACCAAACCAAAAAAAACCACCAAAAACCACATCAACTACCATTAAACCACATTCACATGCTCTCTTAATACTAAATTACAGCTCTTTAGCACTTTCACATTGCTATAGATCATAATTCATAGGTCTTTCCTGGCCCACAGTACCCATATTGAGCAAAAAGTGAATGATGCTTGGTGTCCAGGTTTATTCTCACTTTTAAGTTCATTAACTTTTGTGGTTTCAAGGAACATTAGAGCATCAGATGTTGCACAGCATAAACTTCTAGCAAATCATCAAAAAAACCTAAAAAGGTGTAGGAATAAGTAAGCCTTCTTCTGCCTGCAGAGTGTCTCTCTCTTATGCAGGACAGAGAATGTCCAGAGACACGTACAAGACAGCCTCGGGACAGAGAGAAGATAAAAACCCCTGGAAGACCACAGGAACCGCCTTTCCCCGAGGCCTGGTGCTGTCCTGCAGCACTGTGAGGTTTTGTAAGATTTCAGTGTCCTCACGTTTGAAATAAACCTTTTTTTTTTAAATTCTTTCCACTATTGTGGTATTTTGGGGGGATACCTGCGTGTATCTTACTTTACAAAAGGCTGAGCCCAAAGAGCCAGGCCTTTTTTAACAAAGAGGTAGAGAGCCTGATGTGCTCTTGATGTATTCATTCTTCAGCTATAGGAATGTGCATCCTTGAAGGAACTTTGGTTGATTATGCAATTGGATCACAAAGAATTACAAGCAAAGGATGTATAAACCTGCACTTTTCTGTGAGGCAATAAAAGATTATTGACTAAGGGCTCAACTCTTGTCAGATGATTTTTTCCCCTTTCTCAAGCATAGGTCCTAACTTCTCATTTTGATTTCTTTCCTACTACTGTATATTTCTCCCTTACTAAGGAAAAAAATCACCAGAAGAAGCTATTTTGAAAATGGCTTGGACATGTTTTAGCCAACAAATCCAGTGTAATCAGCAGGCTCGGATTCTCAAAGTTGAAGGTTTATCTTAGAACAGCATGCCATGTTTAATCAGTTTTACTAATACTGCACTGTGCTATCTGCTTTGACAAGAATATGTTGATCATATTACAGAATGATTACTGCTAATGGAGATCTTTTAGACAAGATTAGATTTTGCTTCTGTCCAGATGCCTCAAAGAACATTATTAGTTTTTGGTGTCATATTTTCGTAACATTAATATGATCAGCTTATGGGCTTGCTCATATGCTATAACTGCAGCAATTTATCTGACAGTTAAGCTGTCAGGACCGTGCAGCATCTAACCCAGTGAACACTGCTGCAATCTGTATCAAATTAGGCACTGCCTGCACAGTCCTACCATAACTGGGAGGTGACAATGAATATTCTGATGAGCTCCCAACCTCTGAGGTTCAGAAATTTGCATTGTGCAGTTCAATATCTGCTTCCGAGAAAGCTGATTACTTCATGATAATATCCCTAACAGTGAATTTGCATACTTTTAAAGGAATGTAGGTTGGGAGGGGGTTTTTCCCCATAAATCAGTAAAATGGGATTCAGAGCTGTGCTGTTTTGACAGCTAATTAATGTGACACTGTAACCCATTAGTATAACAGCAGTTGTGATAGTAGTTCTTCTATATACATACAGAAAAGATAAGTTCTTTTGATTATAAAGGACTTCGCTGTCCCTCTTTCAAAGTTACTGGATATCTCTAAGTGCCTTTCATGACCTGTATTTACTAGTTAGACACAAAAATAATTATGAAAGCTGAGAAGCATAAAGATTAGCTTTAATACTTTTTGACTAGAGAGCCTTACAATACCCACTAAGCAATACTATTGCCCTTTAATTCAATACATGCTGATATGCTCTCTGATGGCATGCTTCATTCCTTTTGATAATATGCCTTTAAAAACAATGTCCTTTAGGGTCCAATGGACCATGAAATAGTCTCTACAAAAGTACCAGTGGTGCCAACACTGAGACAAACATTCATTTTAGCTGTCAGCTTTAAGGACTGTGGAAGAAATGGAGCACATTTATTATATACTGATGTATTCTGACTAGATAATCCTTTTCAGTTGGAGGCACTATAAAGACAAGTGCAGATTACTTGGGGGAACGTTTAAAAAAAAATTCAGAGGGGCTGAAACAGTTGAGCTTCCAATTTCACAGATGGATAATTTGCCTTATAAACTTCTATTTAAAAGAAAGTTTTACTGGCAATGAAGTACACTAAGTAAACAATCTATAATTTGAAAATAAGTTAGAGATATTTACACAGAAACTGTATCTACTAATGCTACATTTATTAATTAGAGTTGGAGTTTGGTTTTCTATGGGGCGGGCATTTTCAAGGTTTTTTTCTTAGATAACCACTGTTGTTGCAATTATGTAAAAATTTAGTATTTTGTCACCCTTTTTTGGCATTTTCATAGCATGCTTATTTGTGTATGGACTAATCAACTCATCCTGGAAAGCAGCAGGACTTCAGGATTCAGAACAATGTACTTAAATCAGAGTATTTTCAGAGGTCAGTATGGGCACTGCCACTATTTAAGAAAATTGGGCAGCGGGATCAAGTGCATCCTCCACACGTCTCTGAGCAGTGTGGTGTAGTTGACATGCCGGAGGGAAGGGGTGCCATCCAGAACAAGGGGTAATGGCTTTAAACTGAAAGAGAATAGGTTTAGATTTGATATTAGGAATAAATTATTAATTGTGAGGGTGGTGATACAGTGGCACAGGTTGCCCAGAGAAGTTGTGGATGCCCCATCTCTGAAAATATTCAAGGCCAGGTTGGATGGGGCTTTGAGCAACCTGGGCTAGGGGAAGGGGTCCCTGCCCATGGCAAGGGGGTTGGAATGAAATGATCTTTAAAGCCTGCCCCTACCCAAACCATCTATAGATCTATTCTTTTGGTCCATTTTTCAATGCATAGACTTAATTATTCCTATTTTAAAGCTGGATGCCAAAGCCTAAGGGATTTTTTCATTATGTGGTAAATGGAAGGAGAAACTCTGTCAACAACCTTACCTGGCTCCTGGCTACCAATAGTTGACCTCAGTCTGCTGAGCCTGTGCTATCAGGTCTTTTCAGGAACACTGAAAAGCAATCAGTCAGGTGGCAACCTGTGTCTGACTGAAAGAAAAAGAAAAAAAAAATCACAATTAGAAAAAGCTCTTTTTTTTTTTAAATGTACTTTTTAAAAAAGCCTATCAAAGACCAGTTTCAACATATGGAAAAAATGGAAGCAGCCTAAGAAACCAAGAAGCAGCATGATGTACACAGGACACGACAACAACACACCACCTACTGTGTTGCGCCCCTGTCTTGCTCAGCACAAAGTGTTTTCCAAAATTCAGAATATGGAAAATTCCTAAGTACAAAGCAAGGAAGAAATCACCTGTATGAAGCTTTGCTCACATATACTAGCACACAGTGAAATTGTTCAGTGAGCTAGTCTTCCCTATAAATGTTAATGGTATTGTTATATACAATATTTAGGTGTTTAAACCACTTAGAGTTCCGGCATCTGAACTCTTGTACATTTTTCTCATTCAGAAGAAACAGTTTATCCAAGTTAACTCAAAGTTACAAAACACAGATAGTCTGGCACTTCATGAAATTCTCATAAAGTTTAGATTTATTGCCCCTCTTGCCTGCTTTTGACACAAACACAATTCTTTGAATAGCTAATTAACTGCATAACATATATACCAATCAGAAGTCAAAACGTATTTTTAAAGAGCTTTTTTTAAACTATTGCGAGTTTTGTGTTTGAGGGAGAGCAGAATTGACGAGAAACAGACTGCAGATGTCTGTAATGGCACAGTCTTGTAACATGGTGAAAAGCACATCATTTTCCAGCTTCTCTGCTAACACACAATGCCACAGCCAAGGCAGCACATCACCGCTGGAAAGCTGCCTGTATCATATGTTTCATTTTGCTGGCAGGCCACATTTCAGAAAATGCAATGTACTGCAGTACTTTATTAATATATTACTGTTGTCTTTATGCACTCTGAGATCACACATATTACTTATGAGAACTGGGAAGAACTGAATGTTCATCTACCTACTGAATAATGCATTCAGAAGCTGAAATTTCCCCTCTTTCTATCAATGCAGAGTTCAGTTACCAGCTGTCATCCTACTTCAAAATTAAATCGTGCACTGATCTCCCACTGATGTTAATATCATTTAGATTACTAGATTTGGGTTTCAGTTTAAACAAATTTCTAGACAAGAGCTTCATAAAGAGTTTAGGAGTTGTTCCTTTTAAACCATCTAGAGGCCTAAGGAAATGCATTTTACGTGAAAAAAAAATTAAAAGGCAGTTTCTGTAAGCAAAGTTTGGATCCTAGACTACAAATATATGTCGCTGTAGTTCTGTAAGGAAGGATGCTCATACCATGAGAGCCTTTGGTCTGCAAACTCAATAGATAAGGAAATCAATTACTTCTTTGCCATGCTATTCTCCAATGCTCATGATGAAATCTTTTGGCAATGCGCAAGACATAAATGTCACAAAAGATATTGATCCACACTATTTTAATCTCTACTAAAGATGACAGTATAAGAAAAAAGGCAATATTATGGCAGGCAGCTTAAAACTTTTCAACTTTTAACAGACATCTAAATTTCCTGACTGCATACGTTCACAATTTCCTAACACTTACTTGGCAGCAGCAACAAATCTACCTAAAAGAAAATGACAAGTGCTCTTTGGGAGAATTAGAGATAAATATTTATCATCTCTCTTGAAGCAAGAATTACCTTTTATTTATGACAATTTTATTAACTAACTGAGATTGTTACCATGACTTCACTAAAACAAAAATTAATCTTTTTTATAGTAGATTTTTTTTTCTCAATTTACTCACTAAATTTATTAAAATTAACTTTATGGGGTAGGACTAATTAAATGAACGGGAAATTTTAGGCTAAGATCTGGCAATTTTGTGTAGCACTTAGCAGTGCTCAGTATAAGCATTTGTAAAATGGGCTTGTTTCTTGTTTCAGTGTGTGTGGTGTGGTGAGAAACACACAGAGAAAACAGTTTTGAATATGCCTGAACAAAACTTCTAGCTTTGTGTATATATATATATATTCAAATGCAATAGTGAAAAAACCACATTTAGAGTTGACAAAATAGCTCGTTCTATCAAAATAAAATATTTTTTCCATATTCTCTGACCCCTTAAACACTGAATTAAATGTTTTTAAAGTTTTAAAATGTCATAGCAAAATGAAAACTTGAAACATATGGTTTAAAAATGTCAAAACAAAATCTTATTTTCTGCTGTCAAAGCAAAATCCATTTTATTTTCTGTTACTGAACTTTATTTTTACTTTGTTTTGTATCAGCCTCAAAAGGCACTCAAATTATTTTGAACATGGAGCCTGAAATGAATTTTTGTGAGAAACTTCAGCTTCACTAGCTGTTTAAATAAATCTACTTAAGCAGTCTGGTTTTGTGCATTGCATATTCTCTCTGTCAAGAAAATGTCCATGATGTTCATTTTCTGTACCACTCTGTACATGTCACGAAGCATATGTTGTAGGGAACTGACTGCATCGCAGACTGACAGCTGCCTTGCTCTTCCAGTTCTCTGTCACAGAGGAAGAGATCCAGCATCCAGGCAGAGAAATTCTTCACTAACACATTGGGACATTTGCCTTCAGAAGTTAACCATTATAAACTCTGGGGTTTGCCTGAAATCGGTATTCTGATTTCCTAATAGGCTTCTCTTTTAACTTTTATGGAGGTAGATCATTCTAATCAATATTAATCTCAATTCTTCTGGGAAACTGTATCTTATGCCACTCAGTTTGTATATTAATTCCTTCCCCTCATTTTATTTTCAATCCTTCTGGCAAAGCTACAGCTACAGAGAGCATACTCCATTAGTATACACATGTACAGCGTCGGATTCTGTACTTAACATCATACAGTGATGCTCAGTGGGGATTCTTTATGAACCATTTGTTTCTCACAAGAATTGTAGAAAGGGCTGAAACGGAGCAGGGTATCTGAGAGATGACCTATTGCCAGACCTCTCCACAGGTTCACGTTACTTAATATTTCATAAGAATTTTATTAATTTTTTAATTTTTATAATCCAAGATCTGCTGATTGCTGTGAATCACAGGTGCTATAGTACCATGATTGCAGTAATTAAAACAATTAGGGTTGGAAGAGGTGTCATTAAGTTGTTAATATACACAGTCTTTGTTACATGCAGAATACAGAGCCTTTCGACAGGGTGATAGACGCAAGAGGATAACACTACAGAAGACTAAAACGACCAATCAGGTCTTTTAGGAGAATTGTAAAACTGTTACCACATAAACCAGCACAATTCAAACACAAGTGGTTACCAGAAAAAAATCTTAGGTTGAAAAAACATCCTGTGATGTGTTTAACTTTTTCTCTACTATGGGGTGACAACAGATATGGCTTCCAATAATTAAGGCACAAAAGACAAAGCGTTTCCTATTTCACAGATTGGTAGCTATTGGTATCAATATGACACACGAGGTAGAAATCATTGCAGAACATCTCAACAAGGACCAGCGCACAGTCTAATTAGAGCCTAGTTTGTTCAGTGACCTTTAAAGCACAATGCAAACTAACTTCTATCCTCTAGAAGCTTTATTAGCTTTCCAACCTTTAGGTTATAAGATCATAATTCTGCTTTATTTCGTAATTTTTTTCAGTTTCATTTTGTTATCTTGGTTGCATTCTTCTATAGTGATTTAAGTAAATTTTTGGCCGCAGGTTGGAAATTACCATCCCTAAACAGTGTGTTGATACCTTCTTTTTTCTGTGCACATACTCTACATCCTCCATGCTTGTGCTGGCAATAAAAAGAACTGGAGGAAGGCCTAACAATTCTGCCAAATTTTCCCAAGAAGAGTTATGCAAATATATATATGGGTGACAATGAAAGTTGTTTAGAAAACCTTAGTCTGCACAGCTGTTCAACTGGAATACAGATTTAGTATTTAACTTTTTTTTTTTTGGCTTGGTCTGTTCCGAACATTCAGTGTATTCAGCCACCTCACTGCATCAATAAGGCACTGAAAACCACTGAATTATAGACGCCTTATAGAAGCAAATACCTCAATTTATCAAAATTTTCATTTTGGTGACAAAAAGGAAAAATACATATTTTGAATATAGGCAAAACAAATAAGGTAGGTAGTCATACGACTGTTGGGCTCTGTAGCCCACAATTCATGGATATTTACTTTCTTCATACACAGCTCTAAAGTACACAGAGTTTTCTTTCCAGCCTTCAGACTGACACATAAAACCTTCCTGCCTCTGGATAAAACTAACTTTTACTTTAAAATGCATTAGATGAACACATGTTTTCCAAATATTAAGGTAATAATTGTGAAAACTGATCTATAATTTTGTCCATGTTGATGTAATGGATTTTTATTAAAATAGTAAGACTATCAGAGATAAGGCTTAGTAGAACTGAGACAAAAAAAAAAAAAAAAAAAAAAAAAAACAGGAGAAAGCCAGTTTGGTTTGCAAAGCAATTCTGTTCCTGCTGAAATAAATGGGGTTTTGTCATTGTCCACTGAAAAGAGGATTCTGCTGCTTATCTGGGAGCAAGATTGTGAGATTCCTGTGAATTACAGAGAAGGAAAAACTATTGGGAAGATACTATTAACTTTTTTTTCATGAATTCAAGATGCTTTTTTCATAAAACATGTGTATATTTATATATTTTTCATATATACATGTGTATGTATACACCTATTTAGTATATATCTATCTAATATATTAAGATTGGATTTATATGACAATATGAAGACAAAACCACAAATATTTGAATGGACGAAGACAGAAAGAAACCAATTCGGGTATATTGTATCTTGAAACTGATTCTATTCTGGACTGGCTTTTTGTGGAGCTACGGACACTGATTATTTCTGACTCAAAAGTTGTGACCTCCACTGTGTCCTTTTTCTGCTGGTCATACTGCGTTACAATTGCTCCAATAGTGGTATGGAAGCTTATTTAGAAATAGCTAAGTTTTCTAAAGAAGTACAATTTTTATGTTTATCTTACATATTTCTGAGTGTTATTTCCTTCCTTGCTAATTTCAGGCCACAGGTACTTGCCTTTTTACATCAAAATTCATACAAGCTTCAAAAACTGACTGTTCATGCAAATAAAGGAAAGGGGGTTTGATGTTAAATGATACAACTGCTCTTATGATTAGCACAAACTTTTTTCTGTGTTGCCTGTCTGAAATGCAAATACTTTTCCTTATACTGTCTCATAAAAACTCCTCTGTAAATTAAAATGCAGTCCAAACCAAAGCCAATCAAAAATTATCATAGCTCAATGGAAGAATCAAAGTGATCTGAAACTGAAATTCTATGTTGGAATTTCAACCATTCTTTGACAGAAGCAGTGAAAAATTCTGTAATTCAGTAGTAGTTCAAAGAGAATTCTTCCTTTCACATACTTAGAAACACATGAAAATGCTGGAATAAAATGACATTCCCTTTTGAGAAGCATCTAATGTGTTACTTGAATGTGTTTTGGGGTGGACTAATGCTGATGCATCTGTGGGACTAAAGGGACCACAGATACCTTTCATGTGTTAAACTTATATGGTAAGAGAAAAGGAAGAACCCATAACTCATAAACCTCTAAGTCCGGTAAACAAAGTCTTGTAGCACCCCCAAAATTCTTCCCTCAGTCAAACACATGGCTAGGGAACATTTGACATGCAAGCTGACAGAATCAAAATATTCTGAGATGGCAGAGAAAATCAGTATTTTACAGCTAGTGCCTATGCTATATCACATACTCAGCCAAGTGTATTTTGTGAAACTGGAATGTATTAATAAAAAAAAAGTGTTTGCAAACTATAGCAATTTCTGAGAAACTCAAGATCATGCTGCCAGACAGCATGTATTATGAAATATGACCCTGATAATGAAAGATCCAAAGCAGAAAATGACATCCTTTCAACTGCTGGAAATCCTTTTCTCCATTAGAAGATGAATCAATTTTCAGTTTAGGTTGGTGCTTTTTTTTCCCCCCATACAGTTTCTGAGCATGAAATGTTGAATAATGCTAGAATAAAAAAACGTGTCTGAAAAGAATTTAGTGGCCTACCTTTACCTTGAGGTGTAATTTTCTACTAAATTGAGGTTCTTAAGATAAACTTTAATCTCTCAACTCTTTATCTGTCATTGACAAGGAGAAGCAAGGAAAGAACAATAAATCCCTATTTGTAGACATAGGATAAAATGAAACTACTCAAGCATTCACTTTACACTACCAAATGGGATCTTCAGTTCCTTAGGACCCGTTTGCTGGACCTCTCCCCCTTACTTATCATGCATTTGTCTAATAATTCATTTTTATGCAAGCTTGAAAAAATGTTTCTTACACAAAAGATATTAAAAACCTTGTCTAGATTGTACAAGGAGCACTAAGAGCTTTTTTTTCCCTTTATTTGATACAGCATTAAAGGCAGTGAATATGTTTCAGAGATACTCGGATGGGTATTAACAAAGACAAATCTGCAGTGTAACTTCTAAATCCATGTTTGCCTACTGCAGGGGGCAGACAGGGACATGCATCCCCCTGTTAGGCTGTGAATAGGTGTGAGTAAATGCATACTCATGGTTTCCATTATCAAAATACCTCCCAGTCTTTACAGTTCTTGCCTATCAAGCAGAACAGGACTAGTTACCCTCAGTTTGCAGGCAAGGAAATGGGGCCTGAGATTACATGTGGTTTACTCAAGGTCAGAGAGGAAATCTGCATCAAGATTTGAACTTATGAGTTTTGAACTCTAAAATCCAGCTAATTCAACCATTATACTATCCTTTATCTATGCAGACTACATGGTTGAGCACACCCCTGTGGCACTGTCTAAATTAGTGTGAGAACCCTCAATCTCTTGCACGTGCTATGCTGCACGAAAATTAATTATTTTAAGGCAAATTGTTTGATGAGAATGAAATTTTCAAATGTACTGTAACTCGAATATTATTCTTTACATACCAGCCAAAAAACTCCCAAACCAACCAAACTAAAAGGAAAAAAAATATACTCCGAATACTCAAGACACTC
Organism: Sclerurus mexicanus; assembly: GCA_013396755.1. NCBI lineage: Eukaryota > Metazoa > Chordata > Aves > Passeriformes > Furnariidae > Sclerurus > Sclerurus mexicanus. The sequence goes on along the minus strand of VWZF01000181.1, from coordinate 1,753,855 downwards.
TCGGGTACAAGACTATCCAATATCCAATCCTGCAGATCTGGGACAGGGGCTCACGGGATTGCATAAGGAGAATTACAGCTCAGCTGACAATTAAAGCAAACACCACTAAGCAATAAGTTGCGATGTCCTTGTGATCTATCCAATTTTATAAAGCCTGTGAGTTTCTTTTGTATTAGCTGAGATGAATCAGGACCTTGAGGAAGATCTAGTAGTTTTTTCACAGTGTATTTAGCTACACCTCTGTCTTCAGTTCTTTCTTGGTTCCCTCAGGTTTCCTTGCAGTTCTAACAAAAAGGACAATTTTCCCTTCTCAGTAATTTACTGGCCAGCCAGCTCCTGGACAGACTCTGTATAAATCTGCCCAAATTCTACAGAGACATTTTCCTTTCCCGAGCTTTGTGGCCAGATTCTTATTTTTACCCATGTTTCCATCTCCAGGTATCATGGAAAAGAAGTAAATCTGGAGAAGGAACTTGCTTTGCCATTGTGGAAAACCCTAAATATGCCTATAATGCCTCTGGCTTGAACCTCAGAACTCTGTTGTAAGAGCGGCAGTCTTGTTTTTCCCTCCCTTGGGGGAACTTCAGGCAGATTCCTTGCAGCCCAGTCCTGCTGCCGGAGCCGGGAGCAGGACCTTATGGCACACTGTCCCCCGGTGGAGAGGACCAGAACTGACAGCCCTGAGCTCTGTGTGCTGACTCTTCTGAACAATTTACAGACCCCAAGCTTTCAAAGCAGAAAATTGTGCATTATATTCTGTATCATTCTATTCCTCTGCAGACTGCCAAATTGCAAGAGGCTGCAGGGACCATTTAATTAAATGGTGCCCATTAGGGCAGCTCTCAGGAGCCTGACACTTTACAGCTGGATTTTCATTACACAGAAACATGGAAGATGTCAATGAATTCATATCTCTATTATCTGTTTATGTAGAATGAATACATTTAATGGAAAAATATACACATATTTAAAAGTATATGATTAAGTCTTCTTTTGTTAAAAAGAATAAAAAAATAAAAAAATCTATACTATATTTCACTCTAATTCCAAGCACCTTCTCAGTCTATTTGATTTTCTCAGAAGCAGAAGTAGTCATGATTTTACGACTGTAAGTGATGTTGCCTTATAGAAGCACCTGAGACCTACAATTTCAATTTAGACCTTCTTCTTGTACACTGATAATAATTTTCAATAACCTCATTCCATTATAAAGAGGCTGTCTATTATTCAATTTTTACTCTACCACATGACAGAAAATCAGGGGGCTTTGCCAAACTAATTAATGTTTCTTTTCTTCAGTCCCAACAAATTAACAATGCATGTAAGGGCCTCAGTCTGGGTTCTAATGAACAGAAGTCACAAAGTCATTGTTACAGGAGTGAAAAGGAGACTACAGGACAGGTGCTCTATAAAATATGTCAAATGTCTGTATATGGTGGAAAACATTCTAATACGTTAAGATCAAGAACTCTGCCTTCAACTAATCATCCAGTTCCAAAAATGAAAAGGTCATCACTTAAAAACATTGCACATATTTTATCATCTTTCTGTGATAAAGAAGTGGGAGAGAACTACTTCAGGAACTGTGTTAAAACCATCACTCAATCTATTGCAAAAAACTATTGATGCAGTTACGTGTCATTAGTGGCAATCAGTGAGAGGTTAAATGCTGCATGGTACAGTGATATTGGGCATTAATTGGAAAGCACTCATAAGAAAACTTATATGAAATTAGGTATTTCAGAATAACTAGTCATTGAATGGTTAGACTCCTTTAAAAGGAGAGGCATATTTTTGGAGGTATTTTGTGGTTTTTTTACTAATCTAATTTTATATTTTGTAACTATAAACTTGAAGAATAAAGCAGAAGCAGAATTGCAAGAATGAGGCTCTCCAGTGATCTAGAAGAGAGAGGAACAATAAATCCTGAGATAAGTGGATTGGTGACCAGAATAAGCCTCTGAAATACTGAATTGGGATCTGACTCATGACAGTCTTCACCTACTTGCCCTTAAGCAAATGTCTTTTATTTCTATTCTTTACCTATAAAGGAAGGTAGGTAGTAAAACTAAAAAAAAAAATTAGTATAAGATGCTGAGGACTGTGCATATACCTGAGTAGATATTGCAAGCAGAAAATGCCTATAAACATACTTCAGAGGATCATTCATTCTAATCAGCTCTGCTGCAAGAGCTGTAGCCCTCCAAAGAAAGGAGAGCCTCGCTGGCTAGTGCAGTGGTGCCCGGCAGCCTGTCTGCCCGGACACTGCAGTGCAGAGCAGACTGCCTGGCACGATTTAGTCCATCACTGCAAAAGGACACAAAAATGGTTCTTCTGGGTCAGATAAAGGTACCTCTAGTCCAGAACTTTAGTCCAAATGTTGGCCAAAGATTGCATATTTGCAAAGCAAATAGGCAGCAATATTTTTCACGGAATGCCCTTCCACAAATGTGAACTGAAGTTTCCTAAACTGAACCATGAAAATTGCGCCTGTTTCATACCTAACAAATTTTTGTCTGCGGCAGGCTGTTGTCACTGTTCCTCACTAAAACAGAAAACAGTGCGGGACTGTCAGCCCAAGATGAACGCAAAATGGGCCTTACCTTGGCCTAGGATGCTACCGTAACACCTGGGAAGCTTACCACAACAGATGCCTTTGCTGTGATCTCACAGAAGGAACTCAGCTCTAACGTAATTGGACTTGGGCATTAATCTCTACACATAACATCCTACCCTGTAAAACAGGGATAACACTAACACTGTACTCAGCTGATATGAGGTGCCCCAATGTCAGAAATTACAGAAAAATTAGGGAAATTGACTTTTTATTTTTTGGTAGTATAAAAAAGGTAAAAATTTCTTTAAGAATGTTATTACTTTAAAGCGATGAATGGTGTCGTGGATCTGCCTGCTTTACCTATATTCCATATGTTGATCTGATTCCCCTCCCAACTTGGAACAGCCTGTGCCAGAGGACCTCAAAAAGAGAAACAAACAAACAAACCAACCCCAACTGTAACCAGCTGAGAAAGGATTTTATACTTTAGGATCTTTGCTTAGAATTTCTCCACCAATGTGCCTGAATGTGTTCCAAGAATAGCTATGTTACTTTTTATAGTAATCTTAAAGACTGCAAAGTTAGAAGGATGCCCCATCCCCTCAAAGTATATTACGTGGCATATAGAGCACACCTGAGAAACACACATTTTATTGGATAGCTAATAATACACTAAAGGTTCTGTCATTCATGAGTAATTTGGTTATCAAAACTGAAAGGTCACAAAATATTTGCTGGTTGCACAACCTTTACCAGCTGGATATAAATGTAGATGAGTTTGTAGTTTTTCATAATTTTTGTTCACAAACTCTGAATTTGAAGTTATTCACCTATTTATTACAATGCATTTTTCAAGTTTTAAAATTTGGTGTATTTTCTTCAGACTTGAAAATATCAAGCACTATGACCACATTTCTCCAATTGCTAAACCCCTTTTGCCATCCATACCCTGCCAAATGTAAGAAAGGTAGATAAACATGGAAGATGGAAATGAAATGGGAACAGATGGGCTCATCTGCAATTATACCTCTAAAAAGATTGAGAGCCTCATAGAGATTTATAAACCTTCTGGAGTCCAGGCACTTGTTGATCACATAAAATGATCCTGAAAATATTTTAAATGGATAATTGAAAATAACAATTTTATGTGGAATGCAGGATACTTCTCAAATCAACACTGAACCAACAAGGAGAAAACAATTAGGAACTCCAAGTGTACATAACTTGAGTAATCAAATGGAAGACTTCAGCCAAGCAAAAATGGAATTTTTAAATAAATGTGATGAGATGAGATGGCCTGACTAACAAGAATGATTCAAAGGTGACTGATGGGGTCTGTCATTAGAATGTGTCAGTTATCTCAGTTTTCCTCTGTAAGAAGGGACATAACTTTTCTTGGTCTGGTAACAGTTGCTACATCAAAGCTTCCCCTTTTGGACTAAATAAAACTGAGCAAGTATTCTGCCATCCTCCTCCCCTGCTTCTCCCAATAACAGTCTTGTTTTCATTCTGTATGTGTTAAAGGAGCAGTTATGCATGAGGTAGCGAGTGTGTCCCTACAAAATATAACTGCTTATATGTTCAGCTACGTGGTGGAGATGAAAGTAGAGTTAATGGAATTAACAATTCAGGAAATATCTCCAACTTATCTTCTCACTTTCAGCCAAGTTTTAGGTACTGATTTTCTACCCCCTGCTCAGTTTTCATGGCTTTCTTTCTAAAATGTCCCTTTTTCTCATAGAACATCAAACAGCCTAGACAGGGATGACTTCAGCTCATAAAGTGTTGGCCGTGCAAGAAAGACAGAGAAGTATTAAATAATGTAATTTGTATAAATGGAATTTAAAATAGCATGTTCTAGCTATATGAAATCTCATACAGCAAGGGCGATATCTCCAAGGCAGTCATGGCTAACAGACTGATTCACAAAAGTCTGAATCAATTAGCTAGGAATCCAAAAAGAAATTAAAGCCAATGCCTTTGAACACCACCAGCCAAAGCAGCTGGACTGAAAAAAATCAGGAAATTTCATCAGCTGACTTCTAAACTGAATGAGATGCAGGAGATGCTCAAAATGGAATTGCTCCAAGGATAGAGGTCAGAAAACAGCCAAGCAATAAGACTGAAAGATTTTCAAGCAATAGAAAAAATATTTTGAGAAGCAAATTTTCTAGGAAATACGAATAGAAAACGTTGCCACACCAGCTGTCAGTAAGTGGTAACAGAAAGACCGTTTGTTTACCCAGTAACAACACTTTCAGCAACATATTTCCATGCTTTTCCCAGCATTAACCAAAGGTTTGACCTCAAAGTAATTGAAAAACCTTGAGAGACTTTGTAAGGAAGAGAAAAAACAGGACCCAAACCTCAGCTCCAGCAAGGACAATGAGAAAGAGAACTACCCTGGTGTAAAACAATGACTTATATCTAATTTCTCCAAAACTGCTTTTTCATTCAGCCATGGAAAGAACTTTTCAGGCTAAACAAACCAAATTGACTTAGTCTGCAAGGAATAGCATTTAAGAGAGTTTTCAGAACTCAGCTTCTAAAACTTGTTCTGAGAGACAGAATTAATACATGTGCAATGTTTTTGCTCTGTTCTGTTTCATTAAGCTGTGGGTAGAGAGGACTGGAGTTTCTAAAAACAACTTGAAAGAAAGTTAAAGATTAGCGCTTTTGAAAGCCTGTGCTCAATAGCTCTCTGGGATAAGAGTTTCACAGGAATTGTTAAAACAATGGAAGAAGTAGAACTGGAAGTCAAGAAAACACCGTAAAATAATCATTATTTGTTTCCCCTCAATGTTTTAATTCTGTAAATATAATTCTAGTCTAATTGCTTCAAGCTTAGTGTTCAAGCTGCAATCTGGGTTCCATTTCAAGGTGTTCTCAGGTGATCAGTAATGCTTCCAATTCAATGAAACAAGCTATGTCACAATGCCATACAGTCCTTCTTTCCTGAATACAAACCAGAGCAACACGAATTCATTATGACATGACAAAAACAAGCCCCTCCATTTTTCTGTGAAGCCAATAAAATAACTGATTTCTGTATTTTTGCTGCCATTTAAAAATGGAGGATACAAGTGAAGACTGAAAAGTCTTTTTCCACCAAACCGATTTGTTGTGAAAGTTTTCAAATTTCTCTGACAATTGTATGCCTATTTTAGCCTTATTGTCTGCTCAGGTATTTTGGAAGATGGACCAGTGAGGTTCATCTAATTTAAGTCTAAATACCCATTTCATAAAATATTTGATTATCTGTGGAGAGACGGGAGTATGAGGAGGTGACACAACATAGAGAATTTAAAAGAAATTCAATTATCATAATCTACTTTCATAGTAATTTGGTTAATTTCTTAGAGAAAGGTTGAGAGCTGAAAAGGTATAAAAAAAGGTAGAGAATAAGTCTGGAATCTGAAGCTCCATCTAGAAAATGATACATGCTTTTAAGTGGAAAAGTAAAAATTTCTTAGAATATTTTATCAGAAAGAATAGACTTTTCAGAACTTCAAATTTTTAATTGTTAAATACAGGTAGATGTAACATTGATACCAGAAGTATTCAACCTGTGATATACTGAAAATACACTCAGTGATTACAGTAGTCTCTAAAACTTAAAAGTGATAAATTTGTTAGAAGAAATGATTCTGGGATTGGATCAGGAAGGAAATTTTTAGTGCAGAATAGTAGCAAATGTACCCAATTGATCTTGCATCAGCTGTAGGTGTTAAAAATTACTTGTTTCTCTAGGCAGTATTTTAACCAAATATTTTGGTAGCTAAATCTGTATTTGCAACCATTATTTTTTTTTCTCTGTTGTGTCAACAATGGCAAAGTTCCTAGTCTCATTTTCTTTCCAATATTTCTGCCATCCTCTCACTTGGTACACATCTCCTTTCTTGCCCAGTCACTCGTGCTTCCCAAGAGCAAAACTGCCAACTAGTTCACTAAATCCTTGCAAAATACTCTTTGATCGAAACGTTTTTATTTCTATAATGTTGAATCGTGCGGGAAGCCTTCCACACAGCATTTATTTGCAGCAAGGAAAATGCTATAAAGTTGCACAGCTATCCTAGCTCTGAGGTCATTCAAAGCAGAGTGGAATTAAAATTACACTCTGCCACAAAACCCTTCAGTAACCGAGGTTCGGAAAAAGGGAGAGGAAATTGAAAAGATGGAAATGCATGGGGTATTTAGGGCTGAGGTTATCACCTCAATTACACAGAAGAGTAAAACAAAATGAACATAGATAGATAAGGTCAAAATGTAGTTTGATACTCCTGTGCAGCTTAAAGGACAAAGAAAAAGGATTTATTTGAAAACCTTAAAGTACTCTCTCCCAAAGAACCAGACAACACAGGTTTAGCTACTGGAGGTGTGGGGATACACATGCAGGCACTTCGAGGTGCTACAGCTCCCCTGCCACCAGCAGTGCCCCTGCACAGCCTCCAGGGCAAATTTCTGTCACCATTTCTAACTTCCACATTAATTTGCTCTTTAAAACATATAAATATATATATATACACACATACATATACATATAGGCCTGTTAAATTTATAAAGCTCATTTTGAATGCATTTTTACATGAGCCTTTTCCCTACACAAAAGGTTAAAACTCTCAGGAGGTGGAGGAAGATTGGAAAAGGGTCAGAAGGGGTTGGAAAAACTCTGCTTCTACTCCCTTTTGCATGTACTCTGGGGATAAAAGGTCTCTGTAGCACGTCACTTGAACAGTCACAGGGTTCTCTCACGGGTACCACTGACGTTATTCCATATTATGCTGTGAGAAAGAGATCCAGTAAAACAGTAACAGAAGACTTCCTTCCTTCTCAGATCAGTCAGTGCACTTCCTGCCAGTCTGCCCTCTCTTAAGTAAATGCAACCTTGATTTTCTCTCTTTTCCCTTTGCAGAAATGTGTCCTTTTAATTAGAGAAGGAAACAAGAAGGTTATCTTTTGAGCCTGTCATACAACAGGCCAGCCTGTCTAACTTACAAGGTCAGAAGAGTCAAAAAAATGAGGTTTTTCTTCTCTTTCCCAATGAAAGGGAGTGATAAGTGCTTACTTGATTAAACCAGGGGATAAGAACATCTATTGTAATTCTTGCATCTCTTTTCACTCCTTTCTTTGGCTCCAAGAGATAAGAATGAAGAACTTTTAGCCTGGCATTGATCCAAGCTTTGAAAGGACTTGCTGATTATGGATAATGTTCTTATTCAAATGAGCAGTCCTCCTGAAGCAAATACTAATGTTGCCTGACTGTAATGAATAGGATTTAATCCTGTATTTTAAATGAATTTCCATACCAAATGAAAGTACATTTATATATCCCAGTCTCTTAATCTAACTGGATTTTACCATTGGCTTCTGCTAAAGAGGAACCTACAGCACATGAAGACATCAAGTTATATCACAGCTAAATATCTTGCCCTTAATTGTATGCTTACATAATGAAAACATAAACAGTCACAATAAAGGACAAAAAAATGAAGGAGTTTCGAATGTCACATTAAATGTATTTATAGACTAGTTAAAAATTTATACACTAAATACAAATACATGTAAGTTCTCCCTCTAAACTGCCTCCTTTCCCAACAAAGTCCCAGCAGATGTAGCAATTTCATATCCATAAGCCATTTAATCATCTTTATTTCCTTTCTTTAAAGTTTTTAAATTCCAATATACCCCTTCTGAGATGGGAGAGGCACCATAAAAGCACAAGGCACCCACAGTGTTGATGAACAGTGTATTTATACAGAGATATAATAATTACTTATTTGTTTATTTTCTATTTTTTCCCCTAATAATTCCTAAGAAGTGATTTCTTCTGGATACTCATCAGACATCAGGCTGATACTTTTCACCAGCACTATCCCAAGTAACTATCCCAAGATCTCACTCTTGACAATTAATTAGCCCAGAGATCACAATATTATTTGTGGAACTCAAGCTGTTTTCTTTGTCACTTTACATTCATTGACACAGAATTTCACCATTTTACTGCACAGTCACTAGTCTTAGAAAATCCTTCTTTAATTATTCCCAATTTTTCTACCTTGGATTTCTAACAACATTAAATAATACCACAGCACTTCTCATTGCAAGATTACTGATGAATATGTTGAAATATGGCAATACTTGCTTTTTTCCCCAGTATGGAAATCAGAGTCTAAAATTAGCAATGGGACATAGGCTCTAATAGACGTATCTGCATTTAGAAGAGGGGATAGGAGACAGCATAAATCAGCATATGATCTTTAGCTATAGAAACACTACTGAGTTAAAAACAGGTTGATTTGGTAAAAACAAAATTAAATACTTTAAGACACATGAAAGCTTTCTAAATTTTTTTAAAAAAGAAAGTAAGTTTCAAGTAAGTTTCAAGAGTACATCACAAACTTGTTTAAAATATGTTGAAAATATTTCTGGGATGATTTCAGAATATTTCCATATTTTTATTTCCTTCATAATACATAATTCAGCTAAAGGCAACACAAATTCCTTAAGTATCTTGGAATAGCTGGGTCTGTATTTTGTTATGGGGTCAAAAAACTTTGGCCAATTCAAAATGGTTCCTAGTTATTTGTAACAATGCTCAGTTTTTATTTTTATGTATGTATACACACTAGTTAAATCAGTCTGCAGTAGTTGCCAAGTAGAACCTGTTGCCCACTAAAATGACTATGATGTGGTGATCCTCAAATGAATATTAACTTCTTCCACAGTGGATGTCCAGAACTGGATGTATAACAAGCAGCGCCTACAAATAATGTGACTACATTCTCAGTTTTACTGCTCTTCTTTCTTCCAAGAAAACATACACCTATTCACATATAATATTCACAATATAATATTCACACAACTGCTGCAAGAAAGCTATCTATAACTTAAAATGCAATTGAGCACTAAGAATACTTACCCTGCTACTGACCTTGTAGTAAACTCTATCCACAACTGACTGGGCTTGCCTCTCTAGTTGTAAACTCTAACAAAATACCTACTGCACATGTTTTCTTTTTTGAGCAATTCCTTACAGCAATTTGCTACAGGGGAAAAACAAAGAAACAAAAATCGATGTTTTATGTCCATTTGAAATATGCAGTTTTGCAAAGGCAGCAAACAAGTGCACATCTGACCTTCTGTGATATATAGCATGGAAACTAAACTGATTTCCATGGAGACAGAAGCAGAAATCGAAGACCCCAACACCCAAAATAAACGTAACAAAGTCTCTTTCCCAGCCTGGTTTCTTTCAGATGTGTGTTCCATGGTTAACTGCTTTGGGTGCTACCTCTGACTGAGGCCTCTCCTACAGTGGGGGTATTTTAAAAAATATTCTTTGCCTTTCTGATTATCTAATAAGAATTGATGTCAACATTCACCTGTTGCCACAGAGAAGGCACTGAGAGGTCCCCTCTGCTGACTGATAAGCTGTTCTAATGATGCTGAAATTAACTCAAGATATTGAGGCAACTTCCCCTGTGTTAAAAACATCTGTAATTAGGCAACAGTTTCAAGAATTGTAGACACACAGACGTTCATGGGAAAGCCTCCAGAGAAATGACAACTGAGCAATGGCGAGTACTTGAAACTAGTGCTGCTTCTTTTACTTATACATTGTACTGTAGTCTGTATCAGTGTATCAGTGGTTACAAAAAAATATTTCTTGCCTCTTAGAATTCTCAGCACTCTTGAAATACCTTTCTTTGTTACCTAAAAGGTCATCCAAACTCACACAAACCAAAGAGAATCCCATTTCTCAGACAACCTAGAGCATGTCCTCAAGCATATACATGTGTTGCTACACAAATACGTGTGCAAAAGTGCTTGCATTTAAATACAGAATGATCTATTATGACCATTTCAAATTTTCATTCCATTTTCAAATCCTGTTGGAAGTCAGTCTTTAAACTTTCCATGACTTCTTTCCAGTAACTTCCTAATCCCTCCTATTTACTGGTAAAGGCGGCTTTCAATCATATTGATATTGCACAACTACTGCACTGTGTGTCAGAGAGATGCATTACCAGTGCATGCATATGAAAATATTAATGTGAAGAATATTATTAAAGTTCACAGAAAATAGTTTATATCTTTTTGTAATACTGCATATTGAACACTCTTATAATGCACCACACATATAAAATCAATTGTATCTCTTATAAAGGTGTAAGGAAAGTAGAATGAGACAAATTGAGCTGTAGAAACAGTAGACCATCAATTTCCAAGCGGATCAAGAACAGAATCCAGTTGTTTGTTGCTGGCAGGAGTGCTGAGACAGCAAAGCAGGATGGAAGGTAAAAGAGACTTGTGAGCTACAGTTACAACATATTTTACTTCCTTCTAAAATATCTCTTAATGTTTTTTTCCATGAAATCTGAACCACTTGGAATGAGAATGGCACACTTGTGTTTGATTTCAGGGTGTCCAAAGGCTCCTCACAGCAGTGGCCACACCTCCAGCCAGAATACTGGATACCCAGACATCCTACTGTGCCTGATGGCAGAGGCACACCATGAGCACAAACAGCCTGACCCATCCAGAGATGCACACAGGGAGCTGTGGAAACCCACCCTGGTTCCTGTAGGTGGAAGGAGTGATGCAGCCCCTGGCAGAATAAAGGTGCCACAGCGTGGGCTCCATAGCACTGCATGATGAGTCTGAGTGAAAACCTGGGGTAGCAAAGCCTGGTCAGGACTATGAAAATCCACAGAAAGGACACTATTTATCAGCATGGTATATTATAAAATTGAAGATATTTATTTAAAGGGTGAGAATTTACCTTTTTCTATATTACAGTTTCTACACTACAGTTGACAAGTGCACAGCCTAAAAACAGAGAAGCAAGGCAGGGAAAATACTGGATTTCCTATTTCATTCTTCAGCAACAACTAGAATTAGACTTTTCTGTTAATTAATGTATTACAGGTCCTAGAATACTAATGATGAAAATTAGTGTAACTCACTAATTATAGTTCAATAAACAAACTGTGGGACTCCTTAGTGGGAATATTTTTGCTTCTTACAATCTACACAAGGATCAAACCTTTGAAAGAAACATCAGCATTTTAAGTTATGCTACACTACAAGGATATCAGTAATTGGGTTTGGTTTGGCTTTGTTTCTCTAGTGTGGGCAGTAAGGCTCAAGTAAATGGAAAAGCAGGTTTTTTGCCTAATTTTCCTTCTTGCTGTCTTCCTTTGATTGCAGCAACAGCAACTCCATTGATGTACAACAATACACTTGACATCATCCTGTTAATAACTGGCTACTCTGCTCGTTTTCCCCGAGGCGTGCTGGGGAATTTTCCTGAGGTCAAGTTATTTTTACAGAGCCTCTCAGCAGGAGCGAGGGCTCTCTGTGCCATCTCTGAAATTCACAGTATGCTGGCACATTGCAGCTGCTTTCCCAGGGACTGGGAGATAATCAGCACTGCAGGATCTTCTGCAAAAATCAGGGAAAGGCATGTTTTAGCTCCCTGGAGAAGGCCAATCAAAAGGTATTCACTGCATGGATTGAAACCAGCACCTATCTTTTCTGCAGCCAAGGGAGTTCAGTAAAATGTCCAGATCTAACCTGAATCTGGCAACTGTTCAGAAAAGACAAGTACTGACCAAGACACCACTATCAGCTGTGGTTTCTTTAATTTGAAAATAAACGAAGTAAAAAATTCACTGAATACCTCAACAACAGGACGAAGGAAAAAAAGCTATACAGACATGAGCAGCTGAAATGTTTAGCTAAATCCCAAAGACATTCATATTGGTTATCTGTTCTATTTTAATATAATAGCTCTTGGTTTTTCTCTAAACTGGTGTGCAATAAGGCTGAGAGTTCACATCTAAACTAGAGAAGCACCAAATGTAGAAGCTACTATATCAGCAGTGTTTCTTTGTCATGTCCTGTGGTTACGGGAGCTTTAATGGATCAGAAAATGACTGTGAAACAATACATAACCCTCCCACACACACACAGAGAGAGAGAAGAGCTGCATGTGTTCCCATGTACACAAACAAATGACCAATCAAAATATAGGAAACAAAAGCAAGGCTGATTATCCAAAGTGTAGCATAATTTTCAATTATAAATTAAAAACATTGCAGTAACACTGGCTCTGTTGTGAGGTTGGCTTTTTTGGTCCTGTAAAGATTTACAACTGTTTGATAAGCAAAAATTTTGAAAAATAATGGTTTACAGAACTCCTAAATATCTCTAGATGCTGATATTGGTTCTGTAACTCTGGGTAGTTTGTAATTATTCCTAGAGTTATCTTTTTTTCCAAAGGAAACTACAACTTATTTAGAGAATGTATGATTTCCACTCAAAACTTAATCTCCAGGCACAGACATTTCCTTTTGCCTCTGTCCTACATTGCTCCTCCTTCAGAAGGTGTTTGTATTTTAGAGCATATCCAAAGGCTCATTGGCTATTCTGTTTACAACGTTATTTTGCAGAGCTCTAATTACTAATATATTAGCATTCTGAGTCTAGAAGTCAAGCCTTTTGACAAATTATTAATCGTGGAGATGAGAAGCTCAAAAATAAGAAAATGAAAAGCTTATTTGTGGCCATAGGCATGTTAATCTTTGTTATTCAGGAGTTATGGGTTTTGACAGGAATACTAACACAAATCATGCAATGGTTTCTTCAGCTTCTCTTCAGCCCATTTTGTTGAAATAATAAATCAGTGTCAACATACTTTGCCCACCGATCTGGCTTCCTCTAATCTGTTTATTAGAACTCTGTAGGGAAAAAAAAAATTCTTTACATCATACTTCTTTTAGCAGAAGAGTAATAAATTTAATATACTTAAAAAAAACTAAACAAACAAAAACCACAACCCAAGGATCTCATAAACCTATGCAGGGAAACCCCGGTTTTCTTATTCTCTCCCTTGATACTAACTAAAGAGAACATAAATTTCCTATACATTTTCAACCACGGTGCTGAGCATCTCAAACCTTAGGAAAATTTTTCTCACAGGCAAAGAAAGTAAATGTAAAGAAAACAATACCCGTACCACAGTTATTTAATCTTATTTCATTCTCTGGCAAAAGGAAAAATTAAAAAAAAGCAGAAGGAGAGAAAGGAAAAGGGGAAATACATTAAAAGAAACTTGAAATATGTTTCCAGAAACTTGAAGACCTATAGACAATTGCATTTTCTTCCTCCTGTATTTCCATCAAGTGCCCATGGACATGTCAGGGACTGGGGTTCTAAGCTTTATCCCGATTTCCAGTACAGCACATTGACTGCTTCTTCTTGGAGCCTAAGCTTTCCATCAAGGAAGAAAATCAAATTAGTTTGATATTATTAGTTCTTGCTAAATCCATTTTGGCTGTTTCTTATAACCTTATTAGACTCCTAAGTATCTGGTTATTGTTAACCTTTTTGCTAAGACAGAAGTGAGGCTTAGAATGTCTCCCTCCCTTGCATCTACTGTTTTAGTCCCTGATTAAATGATAGCTTAATTTCATTGTTCTCTTTTTCATCTAATATATTTATAGAACCTCTTCCTTCCTTTACCCCTAGTAAATATCAATGCACTCAGCACTTTAGCCTGGCTGATTTTTAACCGGAAGGTTTTTGATAGCCTTTGAGAGACAACTGCTCTTTTTTCCATTTTTGTATGTCCTTTTGTGGTAAAGATACCACAGCACAGCCAAATTACCTTTCATTGTTTTCTAACGTTCCTCTGCTCTTAGACAGTCAGCTCTTTTGCCAGTGTGGCCTGGGCTAGTCATGCTCACATTCATTTATACTTTCGTACCATCAGTGACTCTTGGTTTGTCAATTATTTCTAATAAAGTCCTCCTGCAACACTGTCTACTAACTCAGCAGCAGCAGTTTGAGCAGAGAGATCTGCTCAGCCCACCAGACATCCTGAACAAGCCTTTAGACAGCTGTTGTTCAAATCCCTATAGTGGTGATAATTTTACCTGGGAAGCAATGCAATTTGTGACATTTTCAATTCCCACTAAAAGTACAAGCAAATTATGATACTATCTGGAAACAAAAATTTAGATTTAAGAAGTTGGAGTCCTATTAAAAGCACATCACAGGCCCAGCAAATTGTTTCAGTCAGGACATTACTAATGCTTTGCATGTAAAGTCCAAACTAATTAACTGTCTCTGCCAGCTGCAGTTTTTGAACAAGGTACAACTACCTATGTATTTTCTACTAATTTCAGTAATTGGGATTGTTATTGTTCAATGACTGCAAATCATCCAAGCCCTCAGAGCCAGAAAAGTAGTTGGCTACATACAGCAATAGTCCTGCTAATTCCTGGTTTTTCTTCTTTATTACTAATACAAAACCTATGGGGATGGGTAAGATCCACAAGACACATATAAAGATGGATAATTTTATGACAGTTGCTTTTATACTCAGGATTTCAGATGACATGGGGTAGCTAAGCAATTATTATTCAGGAACATATGTTAGCTGTTATTTTAAAGCAAACATGTTTGTGAACATACGAACTGAAACAGATATTTGATGTTTATAGAGTGATAACAGCAGACTCTCAGATACAAAAAAGATATAAAGCAATTTAGTATATTGCAGATGCTCTGTTGCATAGGGCTACTCAGATGGGACTCAGTAGAGCTGGTTTCTGGTATGCCAGTGATTTGTTCTGTAACCTGTTGTTATATTATTTCTTTCCACTCACTGACTTTGATGAAGGAAAAAGGATTACTTCTGCCTGTGAATTTGTACAGCACGCGATCTTTCATTTGTAATCAGGCCCTGATGCTAGAGAAAACACAACAACAGCAAAACCATCAAAAACATCTCCCCAACCATACAAAAATAGCCATTCTGTATAGCCATACAGCATTATTGGCTGTTAGCTGATAAACCTATAGTAGCTGCTGCGTATCTACAATACGCAATAACTAGGAGAAATCCAGTTCTGTCAATAGCGATACTTAACCACTGCAGCAAATACATGCCTTATCTCAAGCACCACGCCAAAAAACTGCTTCTATCTGTGCCATGTAGAAAAGGAACAATTACAGTCGTTTAATTGACCTGATACAAGTGCAGTTCTGGGGCAACATATGCAGAGATATCATCACCCAATCTATTAGGGCAGTATTGACATTTGCAGGAATTGCTTTCTGAAGATTAAGATGAAACAAAGTTTGGATTGATTTAAGTATTCAAAAGGATTTTATTCACTGGTTTTACACTGTAGCAACTGTCACTTATGAAAGTCAGATGGATTTAAATTGATTTGAAATAGAGTTCTTATTTAATTATCTGGCACAATTGCAGTATATGAAACTTACTGATTACTGTGAGAGGCTCTCTGTGGCAAAAGCTTACAGCACAGAGAGATGGAAGGCAACAGATGAGAGGAAGACTGTTAACAGGCTGATGAAGAATGAAGACATGCAAGGCTAAATCACCAAGGAGCGTGTTTTGAAGTTCTTGCGCATTTCCAGATTGGCTGAGGATTAAGGGCTTTATGCAAAAAATAGACTGAATAATTTCTAGGAAAATTAAATAGTTTAGACTTCAAAGTGGACCCGTAAACTTAAACCCACAAAGCTGTGGAAGAAATCATGCTCGTTCAGAGCAACAATATTACAGCACTTTCAGGACATGCAGAAGTCTAGACTTTTTGCTCTCCTCAGAACAGAGGGATACAAAAATGCCTTCCTCAGCCCGTGCCTCTGCAGAGGCACTGATGCAACATGCTTTGGTCCTGGCAACCTTTCTCTTGATTGCTTCTCACACAGGACCATCAAAATCACTGGGATCAGGTGAGAAAGTCACCCACGGAAGAGCATTCACAGCAGCTTTCATGTACAGACATGAGGGAAGGGAAGAGGGTGGGAAGGCAGCACTGAGTGTTTGGGTTGACCAGGTTAATGACTGGTTTCATCGGCATTCTCACTGATGATACAGCACCTAATTCTGCAAGTCTGCTCTGAAGGTCTTCCTAAATTTTGAGCCTCAGTATTTTAAATGACGGGAAACCTTTTTTTTTTTTTTCCCCCCTGGATAATCCAAATCAGGCTCAGTCACAACACGTTCAGCTTTGTCACAACTGAGGTAGCTTTGCACATACTAAAAAAATTAAATGCTAAGAGTCTAAAGAAACTCTGTTGCCAAATGAGAGTGCTGTGAAACTCTGGGGTAATAGAGCAAGTTGGTGGAACTTGCAGAATCACAATTCTGTACTTGCTGGCTAAATGTTAGCCATCTTTAGGTGATACTTGCACTTTGTTGCAAATGCACTGACTGAGAGCAGAGCTTCCGAGCATACCTGGCACCACAGTTTCCAAAATCACACCCATATCCATGGGCACTGAATGCCTTGGTGAGAAACATTAAGTAGCTCACAAGTGCATAATAAAACAGATCAGGCATTTATATCTGGTAAATTAAAAGTCTGATATGTTGCAAACCAGCTTCCTGATGGTCAAATCCTACAGGCCAGCTCAGACAAACTGTATTTGAAGTTAGTGGGAACTTTGCTGAGCCAGAGCCTGAAGTATTTCGTTCTGAAGAATGAAATACATTTCTGGATATGGAACAAAACTCTACGAAACTTTCAAGATATCCTTTCCTTACTGAAAATGTAAACTCAGAGGTCTGAGAATTATCAAATTGGGTCTGGCAGTATTTGATTCTACAAAAACAGGCGTATAAACCATGTGGCTGTGGTTGTTTTTGCTTGAGGCTATGATGCCTCCTTCAAGTTTGAGAAGATAAGAAATAATTGTCATTTTTCAGCTATCACTGGAAGCAGTCCCTATGCACAAGACCGTGGTGTAGCTCCTAGTATCCATCCTGATGCTTATTCCTGAAAAAAGTAATGAATCTAACTGTGGCTCCCTTCAGCTATTCCTCATTATAAATGAGGGAAAAGGAAAGATGCTGCTGCATGCTGTTCAAAGGCACAAGACATCGGGTTTAACAGCACTATAAAGGCCAACCTTTATTATCCTTGTAATTATTTCTTTATTTCTGAAAGAAGGTGGAAGGATTGGGATAAAAGTGGTTTTCTAGGTCAGTGCGGTCAGTTTATCTGATTCTATGAGCTTCATAGCAAAAAATTCTGCAAACTCTGTTTTCTAAAATATGAGACACATGTCTTGTGAAGTAGTCCACTGGAGGTGTCTATTAGTTAGGCAAACTAAGGAGTTTATAAAAAAAAATTAAAAAAAAAACGCTAAAAATTTGGTGAGACTAGCTTCCCTCTGAACACACAGTATTGCTTCAAGGACAGTTTAGCAGAAGTGCTAAAATTGAGTTGAATTTCAATTGGATTTCTCCCTTCCTGTCTTCCCATGGTTTGCAGTGAGCTAAATCACAAGGTAGCCAACTTCACTGTAATTAAAAGGATGCTCCACTTTGAGGAAATACTCATTGCGGAAATTGAGATAAACTCGATTTCTCATATTTTTAACACAGCCAAATAAGCTTGATTATTAAATCAATTAACTTTCCAGAGTTGTTTTGCAAGGGTCAAATACAAAATATTTTATACCCTCTTCAGTTCATCCATCACTGGTAAAATAATATGGGCTCTTGCAACCACTCATAAATAAATGGTACAGCTCGGTAAATCTACATCCCTTATATGCCCTCTGCAGTTTTATGCCTAAATTAAAAAGTCAGAATCTATTTCATATTGTCAAATGGATCTTTAGCAACTGGGATTTGTTTTCATATTGTTGCACCTAGTAAGCATAGTGAATACATGAGCTTTTTCTCTAAACTAAATGAAAAGATTATTGTTTTTGCCCTAAGCAGACACTACAGAACATGCCCAGGAAGATAAATGTAGAAAGCAAAATATAGCAAAAGATTGAGTACTTGTCAAAACCAAATTGAAGGCAGTAGGCAGCAAATTGGATTTTCTTTTACAATAACATGCAGTTCACATTCTACTACTGTAATGAATATTATAATGTGTGCTTTCTAATATAATATCTAGTGATGCATTTCTAGAGCTATTTCTCAAAGCTTAAGGATATTCTTGCTATATCATGGCTCAGTACATAGTAATGATAAGTTTGTTCAGTTCACTGCATAGCCTTAAGGATATCTTTTTCTAAAGAAAGGAAAATATTAATCTCTAGATTTCTCTTTCACTTACAGTGATTTAAAACTATGAAACTCAGCAGATTTACAACAATGCCTTCACACTGTCCAGCTCCCAAATACCTATGGTTGCTTTGAGAGCCAGCACAAGCATGATAAACAAGCCTTAAATCCTCCCTTAAGCTTAGAAACAACACTAAATCATGTTGCTAACAAACCCAGTTTGCAAATTATGAGTCCAAACCAACTCTATTCTTCTAATTTTATGAAAAATTCAAAAGGTGGGTAATGACACTTATGGCCACGAGTCAGCAGACCCAGTGTTATCTGCTGCCTGGATCAGCAGGGCTGGGCTGCAGAAAGGAGTGTCAGGTGGGCAGGTGACTCTCAGTCATCTTCCCATCTTCCAGTCCTTGGCCCAGGAATTGAAGCCTATTCTACATGAGATGATAATTTTTACATTTACAAGAGAATTTTTTTTCTTGTGTTTGTAGATGAGAGAAAGAGTCTGGTGTGTGCAGAACAAACAGTGTAAAGAAATGGAAACAGAGAGAAAAAAAAGATCTTTTTATACTGGAAATTAAACTTTACTATATATTTCAAAAGTAGAAGTACAGGTAAAGAAAGCAATAACGTGAAATGAGACAGGATCATGTGGGTGAGAAGGGCTGCTTGGTTGCCATAACAAAGCAATACCTTCCTGCACAATTTAGATCTTCAGGGAACATTTCTTGCTGAATTTAGCTTAAAAATAAGGGAATCAGAAAACACTGATATGCTGAGCCTGAAAGTGATAAAAAACGTACATGGATGCCAGCCTTGGGGATTGCTGTATGTGTTCCATATCAGATAATAGCTGAAAACAAGTTGTGTATTGTGCAATATAAATGGTATTTAAAATAAAGAAGCTAAGGAGCTCTACTATTACCGTGCAGTCACTAGGAGTGATGTTACTGCCTGTTGGTTCAAGGGCACCCATAAAATGCTTTTCTCACAGAAGCAAGCTCAGGCAGTGAGACAAAAGATAATCACTTTCAGGAGTTTAGTAAGAGTGCATGTAAAACGTGACTCGAAGAGTTATAAGTATCCTGTAATTTTTAACTCCTATCAGGGAAGAACAGATTTAATATTTAAGAATATATTAATTTCTAGTACTTATGAAAGAAAAAGAAAATACCTTAACTCTGTTTAATCTGTTTGTTTTCCCAAGGAAGGTCCCACATTTCTTCAACAGAAGATGGCCCAAACCCACTTAAAAATTCAAATTTCTCCAACTAGTAATACATGGAAAATGCTTGCAGAACTGTCAAAATAAGCTTAATGTTTCTGTCTTGGAGGAATTTCTGAAGAAGTTATTAATATTTTGTGTGATATCTAATGTTTGGTCCATCTTTCTTGACAATAGCATTTACTGATTCCCGTGGATTATTCAAGTCTCATGTTTAGATTATCATAAATCTGATGTCTTGGACTTTCCAGTTTCCATGAGTTCCAAGTCTTAGATCAGTTTCTTTTCTATAATTACAAGTGATTAGTTACTGCAGACATTAGTACTAATCCTAGTACTAATCCTTCTTTGGAGATAATCTGATGCTGTGTCATTATTTATTTATTAGATATTGATCATAGGATTTATGAAGCACAGGAGCTCAATAGGGAGAATTTTTCTTTTAAAACAAAACTGGTTTAGCATAAAGATTACAGACAGATGAAATTCCTGGGAAACCTATTTGCTTTTGTTACTTTCTCCATGTAGATGTTTACCGGATTGAATTGTCATTGTCAGTAAAGAACTATGACATACAATGAAAAATCACTATCAAATCCAAGGAAGGTCGTTGCCTCCAGTTGTATTTCTCAGAACAGGGAGGGTAATAATATGCATTTCAGAAAACTGAGGAAAGAGTAGAGAAAAAACTCCATCTTGAAAATGCCAAATAAATGCATCAGTAAGAATAAAAAGATAAAAGGACAAAGATACAGAGATATTAGTATACAACAGAAAAAGTTATAACCATTAATTTCTTGTTAGACATAACAGATGCCTGAAACTCATATTGTGTTTAAGCAAAGCTGATTTGTTTGTCTGTAACTCAACATTAGATGTAGATATATAATCAGCTTCTGCATTTAACCACATCTATTTGGAAGAGATGGAGAAAGTATTCCTTTTTAGCACTCAGCAGTTCCAAATTTCTCTAAAGACTATGGTGATGAATGCCAACATAGTCCTGCCTTAGAAATATGAACCTCAGACTTTGCTGATGAACTTGATAACTTTCCAAGATATTTGGAGGTCACCTACAGGGAATCTGTGCTTGACCTCGAATGGAAAAACCTCAGGGAGGTATCACAGTGTGCAGTACAAACTTCAGCAGCTGAGAATTCTCTCCTTTACCAAAGATGTGGGACTGAAACTACACACAGAGGGATGGAAATTGTGGCATGGAAGCAGACAATTAAATGGACATAGAAATAGCAAAGTATTTTGGGCTAAGTTTCGTAGCATATAGGGAATTGCATTTATAAGTGCTCACACTAAGATGAATGGGGGATGAATAAGTAGGCCTGTACACAATTACTATTTTACATGCCTCCTATCTGACGGTATCATATGAAATCTCTTGAGATTAACACATGGAAAGAGTGCATGTACAGAGAGCCTTTCTCTTCACTCCAAGTCAGTTCAGCCTTAGCCTGCCGTGAGCAGGGTCAGCCTCAGCACCAGCCTCTCCATGACCTGGGGATTCCAAGGCTGCTTCTTTCCTCTGCCCCAGGGATCCCAGAGCCATCGCCCTTCCCCAAGCCCTGTGGAAACAGGCAGACATCAGCTCTGTTTCAGGGAGAATAGGGATTTAACCACCCTTTTCTCCAAGTCGCTGGTAGCAAACCCTGCCTGGCATGGCTCACAGCTTCCTCTGGAAACTAGCTGTTTGATGTGGCTAAGCTCTCTGTGATATGGCCAGAGATTTTATAAGCTTTTAAATATTTTTAAAACGTGCAGTAAGAGACCTAAGGAGACAAGACAAGGCACTTCCATCTTGCACAGATCTCCCACCATGACCGCTGAGAAGCTACAACTCTTACAGAGCCAATAATGTCGGCAGATCTGCAGAGGCAGACTGAGGAGCTGCTGCTTCCCCTGCAGGCTTCATGTGCAGCTGGAGTGAGCCTAATCAATAAACTTGCTAGAAAGAGAGAGAATTTAATAGGTTCAAAGGACTTTTCTCAAAAATCCTTTTTTTTTGTTTTATACCAGCATCCCAGCTGAAAGTACAGCACAAGCCTATTTTGCTCATCATAGTTTTATAAGTTAGGGTAGCCTGAGGCAGTTCTTTCCTCATCCCTCCTCCTCAAATGGAATTAATTCAGCCACAGGGTTTTGCAGCATCTGATCAATATTTACTTAGCAAGACAATTTTAACAAGAACAAAAATATTCTTTCTCATGCACTGGCTTCCTTTTTTTAAACTTGTCAAAATATCTGTCTGATTCTGAAGAAAGACGTAAAGTCTTTAATGAGAAAATAGAAGTAACAGAGAATTTGGAATTGATTCATTTTGAAATGTTCACAGTTGTTCAAACCACAGCTAACACAGAATAGAGTTCATATTCAAAATACATATTTTCCTTACCAAGCTGTAAAACCTTTCACAAAGTGTTGAAAATTTATCTCCCGGAGTAGATACATTTAAACTCAACTGCTTCTTTACAAATTGCTTGTGGCAAAGATGTGATGGCAAACAGTTGTAATGAGTTATCAAAATGTCCTTTTTTTTATT
The DNA here is from genome assembly GCA_013396755.1 of Sclerurus mexicanus. NCBI lineage: Eukaryota > Metazoa > Chordata > Aves > Passeriformes > Furnariidae > Sclerurus > Sclerurus mexicanus. The sequence goes on along the minus strand of VWZF01000181.1, from coordinate 1,731,453 downwards.
TTGCATTTTTGTATTAGATCTCCTGTATGCACATATGTAGTCCCTCAGACACATTTCTGCTAGACGACATTTGTTAAAAGAGTATAAGCAGTCTGTGCAACCTCAGCGAGTTTGCTGACAGCATGAAGCTATGTGGCACAGTCGACACTCTGGAGGGAAGGGATGCCATGCAGAGGGACCTGGACAGGCTCGAGAGGTGCACCTGTGCAAGCCTCAGGAAATTCAATGAGACCTAGTGCAAGGCCCTACACCGGGGCCAGGGAAATCCCAAGCAGAAATACAGGCTGGATAGACAATGGCTTGAAAGCAGCCCTGAGGAGAAAGACTTGGGGGTGTTGGTTGACAAGCTCAACACAACCCATCAATGTGCAATCACAGCCCAGAAAGCCAGCACTGTCCTGTTTCGGGATTTGTTGAATCATGTCTCAGAGGCCTCATAGGTTTTTGCACCTTATTTGTTAAAAATAAACTGCTCTGCTACACTGCTATAACTAATCTCTTTCAGAATGAGGGGATTTTTATGCAAGGTTTATTGCAACTGAAATGAAGACTTAAAGTCACAACATAACAAATCATTTTCATTTCTAGCGTTATGTAATTAGAAAGAACATTTCATTTCACTTAGTTGCCATTCATCTTTTTTCCCCCTTCTTGCCCAGCCTAAGCTGAGGATGTAATATAATTGAAAACATTAGTAAATAACTGCTTGAAAATAGATTTTTTGAAAAGCTTTTAGTCCAGATTTTTCTAAAAGAATGACTGTCACTAAGATAAAATGGGAAACCATTAGAATACGGTACTTTATTATCTGATTTTCAGTCAGTGCCTAAAAAAAGGTAGAAGCCTCTATTCTTTTTTCCTTCATTTACAGAAAACATACCCAGTGCTAGAAATGCTAGAAAACACATACTCACATAAAGGTATGTATCCAAATATTCACGTACTTGGGCAAGTTTACATTTTTCAAAAATGCAGTTTATTCCAGTCATGCATGAAAGAGAATGAAGGTGTTACTTTCAGAGAATTCAGCCACTGTATTACATACTCAGTCATAAGACATGTAACCACTGAAGTGACAATCAATAGTATTTGAAATCTCTGTGGTTAAAATGACTCTGTTAGTGTATGAAAATATTGCAGTTGTCCGGTAGAAATATGGCTATGACTTCCCCAGGCTCAATTGGTGCTGCTACTACATATTAACTTATTTCTTTCAGTTTAAGAAATTTAAAAAAAATATTTCTTTGCACTTGAAACTTTGAATTTGAAACTTCTTTTGTTCTATCCTCCCACCTTCATCAACCTGTCATACTGAACCAGATAAAAGCATTGTTGATTAATTCTTATTAGGACATTACCCACCTCTCTCAGAGATTCCCAGAACAGAATGACAACAAAATAGAAGAACAAAGCAATGGGAAAAAAAAAGACTTAAGGTAGAACCTTCCCCTCTCTGTCTATTGACAAAGGCAAGGTAAAAAGACCCCCCACCTTGGGTAAAACCCAGGATGCTAATAAGAATATTCATGATCTGGTTTAGCAGAGCGAGATTAAATTGTACTTTAAATTAAATTGTACTTGCTAGATTGTGGATTTATCTGACAACCAAAGCACAAGGCGTTACATTTTGTGTAACTTATTAGATTTTAAAACTATAAAATACAGACATGGAGAATCAGACCTTTGGTGTTGAAGCAGTTCATGAATCCAAAGGTAATCTAATACTTAGACTATACACCTTTGCCACATTGAGGCTGAATTATAGAAAACAGTCACAAAAATATTTATAATACCTGCCGATATGTCCATCAAAGAAAAAATTCTTTCTTAGATTTTTACTTTTCTTTTTTAAAGAAATACTATTAAACTGGTAAAGAAGAAATTAGTTTACTAAGGATTTTCTGTTAACAGGATTTTCTGTTAAATCAAACAACCTGGGTGGCATGATTTAAGTTTCACAATTATAGAAAAGCCACAAAAATTCCCCAATATTTGTCACTGTTCAATTCTGAGTAATGAATGTTTTTACTAATGTAAACATGTTTTACATGGTTTTCAAGCTATGGTATGTTGATGAGAACTTTATGCAGTAAATGTGACAGGTTAGTATGTGCACTGTATGACTGGTTTAATATTGGACAGCTAAACATTATGGTTTTTTATGTCTGTCATCAGGAAGTGGCATTCAAAGAACCTTTGTACATCAAGCGCTACCAGTAAAAGAGTGATAATTCTTTAGTAGACAGGTTAAATCTTACTTGATTGCTGAATTTAATTATCAAGAGTGAGAGTTAGAGTCACTCTCGGTCCCTAGAGATGCATTCACTCTCCTGAGATCCCCAGGAAGATGGGCAACAGGTAAAGGAAGACTTTGCTTCCAAACAGCATTTTAACATGGAACCAGAATACCTGAAAGAGGCAGATTATCCAAGAATCAGTTCCATTTCTGACACCTGAGCAGACCATCCTGGTAGTTCCGTTCACAGCCCAAAGAAAACAACTTGAATTTGAGCCAAAGCTGAAGGTAGCAATTGCTGTTTCCCTGCATAGCACCTGCATCCAAGCACAAGAGAATTCATTTGCTTTGTATTTGATTACAGTGAATTGACTTTACTTCATTATTAAAGTATGGTTGGGGAAAAAGCAATTTCATGTTGGTTTGGCAAACACTAGTTCTCTCTTGAGGGACTATAAACTTTATAGCACACAATTCCTTGTCAAACACTCTGGGGAAAGATGTGTCTCTGAAGGTGCTAGACCCACTTGAAGACTGATCATACAAGCTGGCAGACTCAGGGGGAGACAGCAGGTCTTAGATTTGCCACGCATTAGGCAAAGCAACATTTGTAAACAAGAAACATGAAAGACAAAAATCAGAGACCTCAGAAACTCACAGCAAATATACTTTCCTATGGAGACTGTTGTCAGTGCCTATATGTATCTTTGCTAAATTTTAGTTTTATTATTAGTACTACTACTGAAGCTTATTTTTTAAAATGCACTACTTCAGAGAATCAAGCTAGAAAAAACCACAGTTTTGATGTTAAATGGATGTAAAATTGTATCAGGGCAAGTCTCAAAGGCTTAATTTTCTAGAGCATCTCTTGATAGTTATTCTGGGTCAGCAGGATGATTTTTGCCATCCCAGTGAAATGAGCCATAAACCACTGAAATCTATGTTTGCATAAATTTCAGAGGGGCTTCTCAAAGCCAAAGCTTGCCAATGTTTTGTGACTGAAACGTTCAACATGACAACACAGCAGCGAGTAGAACAAACCCTGTGACTGACCTGTAAAAGATGAGGCCAAATTCCAGATGTACTGATATCTTTCAGGTCTGACAGCTGAATCATTTAATCAGGAGTGTTTTATATACATCTGATAAATAGACGGTGGTCTTTGGTATTTTTCTTTTCCTTTTTCTTTCCAATACTCAGTTCTAAATTTTAATATTTGGTGTACTGTTTGAGGGGGGTGAACATGCTGACTTTGTATTATCTTTTAAGATGTGGCCTCATACTTTCTCCCACAAAGAAGAAATTTGGTCTTTCTGGTTATTTAATGATCTTAAAACTCTTTGATACTTTCCTGAATGAGGCATCCAAGACTAAGGAATATCTGTACTAACAGAATTCATTCCAGTAATAGTCAGACATGGAAAATTATTCCAGATATTAGAAATAATAGCTAATAGGTTAGAGGCAAGGTGACAACTTAAATTATTGTTTTAGCAAAGTATGAACTCTGGCACTATTATCTGAGTGAAAGACAAGTAAATAATTAGACTCAATTCTGAGAGACTTCTCCCACACAAAGCTATCTATACTGTTATCTCCTGCTATAATAGCTTGGCAGAAGAACTGTTTGCACAAGTGATAATCTTAATGCAGGCATTGCCACAGACAATTTAGCTGGAGATGGAAGTGTTTTTAAACAAAGAAAAAACAATAGCAATAACCTCATATTTTGGCCTTTCACTGTGCTCTGGCCAATTTCTTCTGTTCGTTTCCCCTTCTGGTTTTGTTCTTGGTTAGAAAATTACCACAGTAGCATCTGGGGAAGACATACAGCTATCAGAGAATCATTGTTCAAGTACTTTAACATGTTACTTTAATATGCTGACAATTTTACCGCATTTAGAGCAAAATAAAAATTTTACTCCCGGAATCCTGGTGGAAAATCAGGCTAAAAGGCCCTTCAAGAGCTGATGCAATTCATCCCTTTGTCCCCAGGTAGGATCAGCGGGAGTATTTATGCTGTTTGAGTTAGATATCTCTCCGGTCCAGCTGCCTTAGTCTGCTTTTGGCCTTGGTTTCTGCAGACACTGCTTCCATGCAAAGGGACAAAGTCCCAGTCGGCATCTGCCCCTTGCTAAATGGAGAAATCCACACAGCAGCTTGGACCTGTACTTCTCAGGATGTGGTCACACAGGGCTACACAGACCATTTATTGTGAATTCCTGCTCAGACCTGTCATTAAAGGCCTTCGACAGTGAGGATTTAAGCTGCATGTGAAGCCTATGCTAGTGCTTCATCTTCAGACAGTTTCTCCCATTGCCATTTCTTGCTGCAGCGTAGCGCTCCTCTCAGCCTGCCCACCACAAAGAAGAGCTGTCTCTGAAGTCTTCACCTCCCAGTTACTCAGTCCTTTCTCTCCCCAGTCCAAGGTAGTCTAAACCTTCTCTGTGCTCCCCTCTGCACTTCCCTAACAGTAATGGCCAGTCTAAAATGCTGTACCTCGTGTGCTCTCTTCCAGTTCATCTATCACAAGCTGATGAATTTTTGCTCTCCTCATCATAGTTATTGTTCACTCCTGTTTATAGCCCACTATTTTGCTTAACATTTTGCAGAGCTTCAGGCAGCCAGCTGGCGCCTTGTCTGTGGCCAACCTTCCCCCAGTTTAGACTTCTAATCCTATTCTCTTCATCCAAGTGCAAAATAGGCATAGGTTTTTTTCTTTTTTAGAATGTATTTTTCCTGATTTTACTAAAGCGTCCCAGAGCAATTTTAGGCTTTGTTTTAAGTCTTTCTTTGAGGGTGTGGGTATACTCAGCAGAAAAGTGGCTTTAATCTTGAATTGGCTGTTCCAAACACAGTCATCTTTCAGTGCTCTAATAAATGTTTAATTTCTCCTTTCCTAAATCAGAAAGAATCATGCTTTGCTCTCATGAAAACTAAAAGTAAAACAAAAACCCCTCCCACATTAATAAATAGTAAATACTACTGTTCAGTCTCTCTCCTACAGCCTTACCAAGTCTTCCTTCCTTAATCAGTCCAAGCCTTAGAAAGAATTAAAAAGGGATTTTTGAAAAAAAAAACCCCAAACTTAGTTGACTCCCTGTCACTCTTCCTAGCTTTTACTAAAATCCTTACCTTTCACAAATAATTGGGACAATTAATGGTCAATTTGCAAATTTATCCATGCTGATTTTCTCAGAAGTATTTAACAAGAAAAAAAATCTTATTTCAAAAACAGGTGGAAACGAAGGAGGAAATGGGAATTTTAGACAAGATGTTCCTTCACACCGTATGCCTTATTCCTTCCTGTTGCTGATTAGTCTCGTCAGTGATGCAAACACTTAGGACAGCTATGCTCTCCTACCATTATCTGTGAACAATTTCAAGGAGGTTTTGAGCAAACCATTAACCTCACCACACGTCAAAAGTTGCTTCGCATAATTTTTTTGGTGATAGCTTAAGTACAGTGCTGCCCCCCAGTTACAAAAGCCATCTGAATTGCTGTACCACCACCTGGTGTAAGGGCTCTGACACAGCTGCCAGAGCCCTTATTGCAGCCAGTCAAAATATAGAGCTGATTTAACTGGGCATGGGAGGAAAAGGATAGGGAACAAAGCCAAAGCAAAATAAGAAAAACCAAAACCAAAAGAACAAACAAACAAAAAACCCCACACAAACAAGGAAAGGAAAAAGTCTTTCAGCTTGATCCTTTGTATATAGCTCTCACTTTGTATACATTTATCTTAACACCAGGATCCTGTTTTCTAAATAACACTTTTGCTCACCAAAATGAAGGTTCCTTCTTCTCTAAAGGAATTATCTGCAGAAAATTACCCATTCTAGATTTTGTGAAATTCCATCATGGACAGACAGCTCCTGCCACATACCAGCTTATACATGAGATGCTTATGTTCACTTTTCCTGGCTGGGTGTTTTAGTCTGCTCAAGGGACTTTTAAAGAGTGATAAAGCAATGGAGAAAAGAGGCACGAATGATGTGATCCATGAGTAGTTTAGTCTTAGTTTTACTGATCATACTGAAAATCCAATTCTCTGTTAGAAAACTTTCTTTTAAAGTATAAAAGTGATGAAAAGAGGCTACTTCTAAAGGGTTATATCATTAGGGAAGAAAAATAAAGGGTAGTGAATTAATTCTAAATACTGCAGCTTTAAACTTTGGAATAGTACTTACTGTGCACAGCACTGGTAGTTTAGCACACATTCAATACTCCGTTGCTGAAAAGACAGCTATGTAATTACAATCCAAATTCTAGCTCCCAGCTTTAGGAAACACATAAGGTTTCACAAGAGACTGATTCTACCTTTATACTTTCTCTGAAGCCTTCAAAAGCACCAGTAGGATGTGAAGCTCAAGGAAATTAAAAATAGGTCTCCAAAGGAGAAAACAAGCCCATAAGAAAACTATGACAAACTGTGTGTCCCTTCCTCTGAAGGCAGCTGTAGCTCTTTAAATTGTTCATGAATGTGCTGGTGAAGGAAATAACTACTTATAGACATGATTAAATATAGAACATAAGGTCAATCTTGAATCCACCCAATAGAATCTAAACTTAATGTTAAAAACATGACAAATTTCTGATATCTGTGGAGGTGTTCAATAAAACATGGCAACATTAAAAAATAATGCTGTTTTGATTAGGTGTGACACAGGGATATTTAACTTCTTTTTTGGGCCTTGTTTTGGTCTTTGTGATTTCTGAAAGGAATATAAATTCAGGGTCATAGTAAAATGAATGATTTATAGTCCAAATTCTTAATTTTCCAGTTCATTACCAAGTCCTCATTTAATTTAGTACCTTATTTTCCTCTGGTCAATGCTTTATCCTTAGTGCTTCCAATTTTATATAAGTATACTATAATACCCATTGAATATTAGAAAGAAATAACTATGTGCAATCTTTCTGAAAAACAAATCATTACAAATAACCTACATTTTGCTGATAATATGAAAAGAAAGAAGATGAAAAATACACTTGATATCCATTAATCTACTAGAAAAGCATATATCTTTCTATTCAGATAATTAAAATGACACATTTGAGACTTTAAAGAATACCACATAATTTCAAAAACAATAGGGGTATATTAACATGAAATTTTAAAAATAGTTCCCTATGTATTCCATTTTTTCTTTCTTAGATTTATATTTTAAATAGAATTATTTGTGGACTAACTGCTAGTTTTCTGGATACATTAGCTCTCTGGTAATGTCATTATGTCACATTAAACCACAGGAACATATATTTCAAAGAAAAGGAACTGGTAAAAGAAATTCAAATACCAGCTAGGAAAATTTGACCTCTAGTTAATTTCTTCAGAGCAGAGAGAGCTCTTTAATGATGACACTATGCCAAGCGGTGTTAGAAACAGGAGTATCATGAACGTAGGTATTCAACCAATTTGTCTGCTTCAATACCAAGCACCAATGAATGGCACCACTGTCCTTAAGAGCAACATCCTGGACTATCATGACATCGTGTAATGTGTGCAGATGAAGAAGGAACTCTATACTCCAGAGGC